>CP125976.1:337906247-338095688 GCA_030063025.1 Avena longiglumis
ATTGTGGTTCTTTACTTGCCATTACAACATCTTGATTTCGGATTGGTTCTTGACATGCCACTTTCCATACCTATCCACCATAGGCCTTGTGATATGGGGTGGCCCGATCTTCTCAGCAAGCACTTGTCGATGATGTTGGTGGATGATAGATAACTAGCATGTAGCTATGAACTCTCCCGCTCGAACCCTGATGCCAATGCAACAGCTCTCGAACCCTATGGGATATTCACAACACCACGCTCTTGCGCACGCAGCCGTCGACCACGAACGGTAGTTTGCCATCTACTAATTCCCAATGGAACAACAGATCACACTCAATTGCAGTAGATAATTCGATCACAGGGTAATTCCAGAGGTTCTTGATAAGAAACAACTCCAAAATAGTTTTAACGTGGTCTAACCCTAACTATGGGGACATCCTGTGGCTTATAAGGGCGATGGGGCCAAAATCGCTAAACAAACGTGTCCGATACAATGATCCGCCCAGATCATTGGTAACTTCAGGGCGGACTTTCCGCCTAAGTAGGGCGGATTATCCGCCCTCCGGATTATCCTCCCCGGGCGGATTATCCGCCCTATACCGAGCCTCGCTGAAGTCCTTAGCAGAATTCTGAGGGCCGGATTATCCGCCTTGTGGGGACAGATTATCCGCCCCAGGGATGTAAGTACTGCTGGAAAGCTCTCGAGTGATCTTTCCAACAAGTGCTTATTTGCTTGATTTGGAGTTCGTATGAAGAATCCACGTCGTTTCAATTTCGTGGCTTTGTCGTCTCGAATCAACCTTCCTTCTTGATGATCTTCTCTTGCCTTCCGCCTCCTCCTCGCGCATCCTTGGTGATCATCATGCTGGAATCCTTGCCTTCCTCTCCTTCCTTCCGACGTTATTCCGATAGATATTGAATCTAGTCAAACAATAACACCATGATTTAGGTACTATAAAGTTCTTATAAATCAACGTATCTTGTCCAACTAGGAATGAAGTCACCTTGTGATATTTTTCAATAAGGTTCAATATTTCATTCCAGCTGAGACAACTAGAATCAGCATGATCCATGATGGTATCCTCATCATCCTCCCTTTCTTCAAGAAAAGCCGCCCGGCTTTGGGTAAGTGAAAGTGGAATGAACAAAAGAACAACGTAATGCAGAGTATATGTATACATAACATGTTGTATTATTTGTGTTCACGTGAATAATATGTTTACTATACATCAAGCAACTTAAATTGCAGGTATAAGTGAAGTACAAAGAATCATGATCATGTTGAAAAACAAATAGATATATAGTCTTGTTGTGCATTACTAATTTCAGTTTTCTCAAAGAAGATCTATGATCAAATTTGTGATGAACAAAATTAAACCAATTCAAAATATGTGAAAACTGAATTGATTCATGCCATGCTTCAACTGCGCTACTCTGATTAGTAGGAACATAATCATTTTGTTTAGTATGTAACATACAACTCAATTTGCAAATATAAGTGAAGTATACATCAGTAGCACACTTACGCAATACATTGTGGGACAAACACAAGGGGTATGAAAAATCTGATTCAAATCTAGAAAGATTGGAACAATCCAACATAGGTAAATTTACTTTTGTTGGGTGGACTATATCAACTAGATGTGAATGTACTTTCATATTATCAAAAATTGCAGTATCTATCCCACCATAAAGATATCTTGACAGATAGCATATATGGCTAAACACAGCAAGTTTCAATTCAGCAATTCTATCACATGTAATGCATATGTGATCCACAAGAAAATTTTCATCCATGCTATATTCACCAATTAGATTAAAGATGAAATATGGAGAATATGTGCTTGAATTTAGACATGAAATTTCAGAGATCTTATACACAGCACAACTCATATTCATAGGTTCATTTAGCATGATGGAATATACAATATCAGTAGGTGTGTATTCGAGCAAATATTTCCTTATGTGTAATCAGTACCACATGATCAAAATGCGAATTTGGTAAACTATCACATGGTGCTGTAACATTATTGCAAGACAAGTCACAAGGAGGTACCAACAAAGGAATAGACTCACAAAAGGTTGTGCTTGTTGGCTGTAGCTCCAAATCAGTACCGATATCTTTAGGATGCTCCTCACATGTAGTAGGCACTTGAACATCCTCCTCAAGTGACAATGCATATTCCAGCGATGCAGGTTGTAAAATAGACGGCTCCCTTTCTTCAAAAGCAACCTGCATATCACAAGAAACAACACTAGGAGTAGAGATAATTACATTAGTAGAAACCTCATTTGTCTCACTAACTTTCACTCTCGGTTCTTCTACGATAAGATCAACATGTGGGTTTATGTTGGTGGTTACAGGTGGACATAGGTTTTGACGCCTAATCTCCTGTTAGGGGGTAACCCTGGGGTTGGCCCGATCTTTCACGAATTCCACGAGCAACGAGGGGGAAAGAGGTGGTCGGGTATGAAATCGGGAGAAGGCGATGAAAACCACGAACACACACACACCAAAACACGATACACGCCTACTCCTCACGCCGGTGGCAACTGGTCCAACATAATCCCTAGGATCGGTGTTGGGCGAAGCTCGCTCTCCACGCCAACAACGGGGGATGAGGTGCTTGGTGAGACCTTGACGACTTGGGGGCGAGAAACCGAGAACCCAAGGCCTTGTACAACTTGAACGCACTAGGCAAGATCCAAGAGGGGGGTGGATAATCAGTGCTCCTTGGTAGGAGCATGAGACCAATAGATATAAGTCCTCAAAGGGTTTCCTTAATATCTATTATTATCCAAGTCTAAGGACTTACAATGGAGGGTGGGGGCTATATAGACCAGCCACAAACAGGGTAGTTTCGGAATGAAAAGATAAATGATAGGTCGGGTTACAAGGCACAGGGCGAACTTAGGCGATCGAGGTCAGCAGACCGTAGTACCGGTCCCAAGAACCGTGTACCAGTGGTAACCCAGAGTACCGCTCCGAGCGTAGTACCGCTTGAGGGCCTGGAGCTTCCGTCGAGGCGTCTGAGGCGAGCGAGAGAGGGCGGTAGTACGCCACCGGTAGTACCTGCTTGGGACCGTAGTACCGCTTGCTTCGGGCGTGAGTAATGCTTCCTGTGGCGAAGTAGGAGGAGGCGGATCGCTTGAGCGGTAGTACGGTCGTTCAACCGTAGTACCGCTTATGCCCGCAAATCGGTGGCTTCTGCACTGATGATGCACAGAGTTTGCGTGTGAAGTAGCAAGCCATCCAAGGGTGTGTCGAAGTCACACAAGGAGAGGAGCGAGTTCACCTTAGTTTGAAGGAGTTTGGCTCGGGCGCGAGTCATAGGTCCACTTGGGTAGCTCGTGGGAGTAGATGTAGTAGCGGTCGGAGGACGGGCTGCATCAGCTCCCCCCCTTGGGAAAGAGTCGTCCTCGACTCTTCAACCATCACAACGTCCTCTACGCCATGGTAGGGTGAGAGGTCCTTGACATTGAATGTCGAGCTCACAAGATACTTCGATGTTGGTATATCGATCACATAGGCGTTGTTCTTGATCCTCTTTAGCACCTTGAATGGTCCATCGCCTCGTGGTTTTAGCTTGGAGTCGCGTTCCTTGGGGAAGCGGTCTTTACTCAAGTGTATCCATACAAGGTCGCCCTCATCAAAGATCATCTCTTTCTTGGTCTTGTTTAGCCTTGATGCTTGGCGAAGGACTTGTTGTTCGATAGTAGCTCGTGTGTCTTCATGGAGTTTCATCATTGCTTGGGCACGCTTGACAACGTCCATATTGGCACGTTCATGAAGTAGAAGTGGAAGGATATCGAGCGCGGTGAGAGGCTCGAAGCCATAGACGATCATGAACGGGCTCCTCATGGTGGTGGAGTGCTTGGCGCGGTTGTAGGCGAACACGGCGTGTGGAATGCATTCCTCCCAGTCTTTAAGGTTCTTCTTTATCAACACCCGGAGAAGTGTGCCAAGACTTCGATTGACGACCTCGGTTTGTCCATCGGTTTGGGGGTGCGAGGCGGACGAGAAAAAGGAGCTTGATGCCGAGCTTGGCCATGAGGGTTTTCCAAAAGTAGCTCATGAATTTTACGTCGCGGTCGGAGACGATTGTTCTTGGCACGCCGTGTAGCCGAATTACTTCCCTGAAAAACAAATTTGCTACATGTGAAGCATCATCGGTCTTATGGCACGGAATGAAATGTGCCATTTTTGAAAAGCGATCCACGACTACAAATATGGAATCATGACCATGTTTCGATCTAGGCAAGCCTAACACAAAGTCCATGCTAATGTCCGACCAAGGTGCATCAGGAATAGGTAATGGCATATAAAGACCAAAGGGGTTGGACTTGGACTTAGCTTGGATACATGTAGTGCATCGTTGAACGTGGCGCTCCACGTCGCGCTTCATCTTTGGCCAAAAGTAGTGAGTGGAGAGCATGTCGTATGTCTTGTCACGGCCAAAGTGACCCATAAGGCCTCCACCATGGGACTCTTGAAGAAGCAAAAGTTGGAGAGACGATTTCGGAATGCAAAGCTTGTTTTGTTTGAAAAGAAAACCCTTATGCAAATAGAAATCATCAATCCCTTTGTCTATTGAACATTGTGCAAATATTGGTCCAAAGAAAGAGTCGGACTCGTACAAAGATTTGATGTCATCAAGACCCAAGACATTGACTTCGAGTCGTGTAAGAAGGCTTGTGTTTTTGCGAGACAAGGCGTCCGCTACCACATTTTCTTTGCCCTTCTTGTATTTGACAATGTAAGGAAAAGACTCCATAAACTCAACCCACTTTGCGTGCCTTTTACTCAAGTTGGCTTGGCCCTTAAGGTACTTCAATGACTCATGGTCGGAATGGATGATAAATTCTTTGGGCCAAAGATAGTGTTGCCACACTTGAAGAACACGAACCAAGGCAAAAAGTTCTTTGTCATAAATGGGATAATTGAGGCGTGCGCCATCAAGTTTCTCACTATGGTAAGCAATAGGACGCCCATTTTGCATAAGGACGCCACCAATGCCAATACCACTAGCGTCGCATTCAATCTCAAAGGTTTTTGTGAAATCTGGCAATGCAAGAAGTGGTGCTTCGGTGAGCCTCTTTTTGAGCTCATCAAACGCCTTTTGTTGTGCTTTTCCCCAAACGAACGTGACATTTTTCTTGGTCAATTCGTTGAGGGGGCAAGCAATTGTAGAAAAATCTTTCACAAAGCGACGGTAAAAGCCGGCCAACCCATGAAAACTACGAAGTTCACTAACATTTGTTGGGATGGGCCAATCTCATATGTCCTTGACTTTTGAGACATCAACTTCAATGCCATTAGAAGACACAACAAAACCAAGGAAAATCAGCTTGTCTTGCAAAAGTGCACTTGGGAGGTTAGCATAAAGCTTTTCATGACTTGGGATTTTTAAGACCTCCTTAACATGAGTAACATGCTCCTCTAGTGACTTGCTATAGACAAGAATGTCATCAAAGTAAACAACTACACTCTTTCCAATGAGAGATCGCAAAATATGGTTCATGAGGCGCATGAAGGTAGATGGGGCATTGGATAAGCCAAAAGGCATAACCAACCATTCATAGAGACCAAGCTTGGTCTTGAAGGCGGTTTTCCACTCATCACCTTCAGCCATGCGAATTTGATGGTAGCCACTACGAAGATCAATTTTCGAAAATATAGTGGCTCCACATAACTCATCAAGCATGTCATCAAGACGCTGTATAGGATGTCGATAACACACGGTGATAGCATTGATTGGACGGCAGTCCATGCATAACCGCAACGTATCATCCGTTTTCGGGACTAGGATCACGGGAACCGCGCTTGGGCTAGTGCTTACTTGGATCAAACCTTTGGAGACGAGTTGGTTGATTTGACGCTCGATTTCCTTCGTCTCTTCCGGGTTTGTGCGATACGCGGCGCGGTTTGGTAGTGGTGCGCCGGGTATGAGGTCGATGCGGTGCTCGATTCCACGAAGAGGAGGAAGGCCATGAGGAAGCTCTTCGGGAAATACATCTTGGAATTCCTGCAAAACAGCCATCAAAGAAGGAGGAACATTTGTCAAGTCATTAGTTCCTTGCGCTAGTCCCTTGCATACGAGGACGTAGTGCAAGATGGATGGGTTGTTCCGCACTTCTCTCATCTCACTTTTGGTGGCAAGAAGAACACTCTTAGTTTTTCCACTCGAGTTTGGCTTGTAGCTCTCACTCACTATGGTGTGGTTCTCTCGCTCACCACTCTTCTCACAAGGTGTTTTTGCGTATTGCGCCCTCGCTAAAGCCTTTGCATTGTTCGCAATTATTTGGCTAGGAGTCATTGGTTGCAACACACAAGTTTTATCAAGCCATTTGAAGGTGTACGTGTTTGAGTGACCATTATGCAAAGCACGCTTGTCATATTGCCACGGTCTTCCGAGCAACATGTGACAAACCGTCATTGGAACCACGTCACATTCCACCGTGTCCTTGTAGTGCCCAATGGAGAACGTCACCGAGATGGTGTGCTTGATCTTGACGGATCCTTGGTCACTTAGCCATTGAATATGGTAGGGGTGTCTATGTGGATGAAGGGTGAGGTTGAGTTTCTCACACAATTCCGTGCTTGCGAGGTTGTGGCAACTCCCTCCATCGATGACAACTTTGATGGACTTCCCATTGATGCCGGCACGAGTTTGGAAGATGTTCTAGCATTGGTCTTCATTTTCATTGGCTTGGGTAGTCAAGACCCTTGTGACCACAAGCGATGGACTTGCGTCATGCTCACACACAAGAAGTTCTGGTCTTCTTCCAAATGTTGCCTTGCCATGGCTTCCTTGACCCTTGCATCAAACTCTTCTTCACTCAAGTATTCTTCATCGCCGTTGTCATGGATGAACAAAACTTTCTTGTTTCCACATGCATTCGACTTGTGCCCTTTGCCTCCACACTTGTAGCATTCACCATTGAATGGTGGATCATCCCTTGTGTGTTTGCCACTTGGGGGCTGTTTTCCTTGGGGAATAGTTGGCTTGAAGGGAAGCTTGGTTGTACTTGGGGAGCTTCCACTTGGTGTTGTTGGATTAGTGGTTGGCGCTTGCTTGTAGGTGAAGTACGTCTTTGGCTTGTTGTACTTGATGTCCTCTTGCACTTGGCGCTCGGCCTTGGATGCGATGTGCACAAGCTCAACCATGTTGTTGTACTTTTGGAACTCGGTGATGCGCTTGATGGGATGGTTCAAGCCATTGAGGAAGCGTGCCATTTTTTGTTCATCTCGCTCTTCGATGTTGGCACGGATCATGTTGAGCTCCATTTGTTTGAAGTACTCTTCCACGGTCTTTGTCCATTGACTAAGCGTTTGAAGCTTATTGAAAAGGTCACGCGTGTAGTGCGAAGGAACAAAGCGGGATCTCATATGAGCCTTCATATCTTGCCAAGTTGCGATTGGAGGCTCTTCTTTTGCTTCGCGAGCGAGTTGGACTTGTTCCCACCAAAGGTTGGCATACTCATCAAACTCGAGGGATGCCATGGCCATCATCTAATCATTGCTATAGTTGTGCATGCGGAAGATCTTGTCGACCCTGAGTTCCCAAGAGAGATATTCTTCGGGTTCATTGGAACCGGTGAACTTTGGCATGGTGAATTTGAGCTTGCCGAAAGTTTCTTCTCCATTGCGGTTCGGCCATGCCGGTTGCCATGATTTTGGCGGTCATCATCATCATCATCCGAGCTCTCATGTCTTGCTTGGTGATTGTTGCTCGCTGTTGCGGTTGTTGAGGTGCCGCGTTTGGTGGTGGAATTTGTTGACGAGCTTGGGGAGCTTGCTCGCTTTGTTGTCGCTGAGGACGAGGAGGAGGTTGATGGTCCTCACGACGAGCTTGGGAAGCTTTCTCTTGTTCTTGTCGTGGGTGATGTCGAGGAGCATTGTCGCGCCTGTGGCGAGGAGGACGTCGAGCCACGGCGCCATGGGTCTCTTCTTCTTCTTGGTGTAGAGGAGGCTCGCCATGACCATCATGTTGGCGACGAGGACGCTCATGTCGATGATGACCTTGGGGATCTTCGAGTTCTTCACGCCGACGATGATCTTGTTCGTCCTCTTCTTCGAAGCTTCACTTGTTGTTGAAGGGCATGTCGACGCCGATGGCCTTGGTGGTCCATGCGAGGTTGCTCTTGTTGAATCACAAGTGCCCTTGGTTGTGGCGGTTAACCCGCGCCGAAGGTCTTGCGGAGAGGTCACCATCGTAGCTTGACGCGGCGTGACGCGGAGATGGTACGGCTTGCGAAGAGCTCATGGATTGAAGAACGGGTCCATCCCGGTGCCTTGAAGCGTGACGGCGAGGTGCACTTGATTCACTTGAGGAGTGCCGAGATGAGCTTGATTCGCGCGAGCGTGGCCTTGCGAGTCCATCAATGATGCGTTGAAGCTTCTCATCCGTTGAGGCGAGTGCACGACCAAGAGCTTCATTTTGATGACCGAGGTTGTGTTGCATGGCATGCATTTGGCCACAGACTTCTTCGAAGCGGTTGTCGATGTTCTTGAATTCCAAACGGGCCTCGCTAAATTGTTCATCTTGGCGTCGAGAGATTCACAACGATAGTTGAATTCTCCTCGGACCTTCCAATGGTCCCATCTTGTCATGAATTGGTTATCATCCTCCGGAGGTGGTGGTGGTTGGGATGGCTCTCCATGCCTATCCATGATGCAAAACCAACAATGGTTGTATATGGAGAGAAAGGGGTGTGGAGAGTTAGCCTTTTACCTCACCTTGGAGATTATATCAAACCAATTGCCACACAAATGATTGAAAAGCGTGCAAAGTGAAATGGCAAGAAACCCTCAAAGGCTTTTGGTGGAAGGTTAGGGTTGTGGAAAACCAAACGAAACGATCCAAGCAAAAGGTTATTGTCCTACGTGATAAAGAACCAAAGATCAAAAGCAAAAGGAAACGATCTACAAAAACACGGAAAACACACACGTGGAGAAAAACGAGGTTAGCATGACTATGAAAATGAGCACAAAAGGTCCTAACGAAGACTACGCTCGGTTGTCGTGCCAACACAAGGAGAGACCACAACTCGTTTGCCAAAAGAGGATAAGCAACTGATTTGTTCACTTGCCTCGGTGCACTCTTTCTTCTCTCTTTCTTGGCTTACAAGCTTGGTATTCTCTATGTATTGTGAGACTATGTAACTTTCTATTCTAACTTTTTCTTTTCCTTGTTTTTTTTTTGATTCTTTTTCTCCCTTGCTATGCTACTATGTTAGCTTTTGTATTTGGCCTCACACTCTCACTTTTCCGAAGGCAAGTGCACAATGCTTAGACAAACACAAAATGAGTTGCTCTCATAGGATAGATACACACAAAGGAAGATATGGGGCTGTCAAGGTGGTGCAAGTTATACCTTTGGTATTGTTGACGACTTGCAACCGTTGGTGGGGGAAGATGTTCGAGTGTCGCGGTGTCGTGGAGTGCGGGAAGACGTTGATGCGGAAGCTGTTGTGAAAATGGCGACAAACACGCGAAACACGAACAAGCGAGGTGGAAAAGGTCAGCGAACGAAATCGAGGCGCCAAAGGGCAGGGAGCACGGTCAGTGGCGAGCGGTAGTACCGCTGGTAACGAGCGGTAGTACCGGTGAGCGGTAGTACCACTTGTACTACCGGTCACTAGCGGTAGTACCGCTTGCACAGCCGGCAGTACCGCTTGGCACAGGCCTGGAACGAGGTGAACTTGACAAAAACCTCAAATTCGTTAAAAAACTGACCGAAAGGCTGAGCTAGAAACAAGGGGGCTATAGATCGACTCCCAAAGCAACAGATCTATGGACCAAAACCACGAAAAACTCACCAAATCCAGAGATCGATCCGAAGGCAAATTGGGCTCTTTTTGGTAGGATTTTCGTTTTTAAGGCGGATAAAAGAAAAAATTGGAGGAAATTCGTGATCAACCGTGCTCTTGATACCAATATGTTAGGGGGTAACCCTGGGGTTGGCCCGATCTTTCACGAATTCCACGAGCAACGAGGGGGAAAGAGGTGGTCGGGTATGAAATCGGGAGAAGGCGATGAAAACCACGAACACACACACCAAAACACGATACACGCCTACTCCTCACGCCGGTGGCAACCGGTCCAACATAATCCCTAGGATCGGTGTTGGGCGAAGCTCGCTCTCCACGCCAACAACGGGGGATGAGGTGCTTGGTGAGACCTTGACGACTTGGGGGCGAGAAAACGAGAACCCAAGGCCTTGTATAACTTGAACGCACTAGGCAAGATCCAAGAGGGGAGGTGGATAATCCGGTGCTCCTTGGTAGGAGCATGAGACCAATAGATATAAGTCCTCAAAGGGTTTCCTTAATATCTATTATTATCCAAGTCTAAGGACTTACAATGGAGGGTGGGGGCTATATATAGACCAGCCACAAAACAGGGGTAGTTTCGGAATGAAAAGATAAATGATAGGTCGGGTTACAAGGCACAGGGCCGAACTTAGGCGATCAGGGTCGAGCAGACCGTAGTACCGGTCCGCAACCCAGTAGTACCGGTGGTAACCGTAGTACCGCTCGAGCTGAGTACCGCTTGAGGGCCGAGCTTCCGCCGAGGCGCCCGAGGCGAGCCAGAGGAGGGGTAGTACTGCCACCCAGAGTACCGGCCAGGACCGGTAGTACCGCTTGCTTCGGGCGTGGAGTAGTGCTTCTGTGGCGAAGCGGTAGAGGCGGTAGGATCGCTGAGCGGTAGTACCGGTCGTACCAACCGTAGTACCGCTTCGCCCTGGCGCAATGATCGTGGCTTCTTCTGCACTGATGATGCATGTAGTTTTGCGTGAAGTAGCAAGCCATCCAAGGGTGTGTCGAAGTCACACAAGGAGAGGAGCGAGTTCACCTTAGTTTGAAGGAGTTTGGCTCGGGCGCGAGTCATAGGTCCACTTGGGTAGCTCGTGGGAGTAGATGTAGTAGCGGTCGGAGGACGGGCTGCATCATCTCCTGAAATTGCTTAATACGTGTACGTGATAACCAAGTGTGCTTATCATTCCAAAAGATGGAAGGATCAGAATAATCATTACCAAACACAACCTGGAATGTATTACACCAGTTTATTCCCAACATGATATGGCAGGAGTTAAAATCTCTAGGAACGACTAAACAAGAAACATATCTGTGAGGGCCATAAATGGTGAGTGGAACACATGCGATCTGAGTAACTGGTAGTGCATGACCAGAAGTTGCTAACATAAATGGGATTGTTAATGCACGTGTGTATAATTGTAACTTTTCAACAACCTCAACACTAACCAAATTTATGGAAGAACAAGTAGCAATGGTAGTAGCAGCATGTCTACCACAAATTTCCGTTGTGAAGTGAAACAAACCCGGATTAGGCACTACTCCTGACTCCTCCTCCCAAAATGTATGACTGCAGTGGTATCGTAATGGAAAGGGATAATCATCTGCATCCTTTTTCTGCATCACATCAACACTACTAGAAGACATGATTAGTATGTTAGTGCATAAAACAAAATCTAGTGGTGGAACTCTCACAACTCACTCAAAACTAACAAGAAAGCAGATCTTACCGTTCTAAAGTGAATAGTGATGATTACCAATTCGAATCAACAACTTATGCACGGATGTGATGAAGTGAATATCAAGGGTATAGAGAACGATCACAGGGCACACAGGTTATTTATGGTGGAGCTGTAGGTATGGAATCCTAACTACACCGCAAACAAGTCCTAGTGCTGATCGTTATGATAACCCAAGAAACACACACGGTGGAGATAAACGTGGCAAAGCAATTTATGAATAGGAATATTGCAATGCACAAGAGAGACGCTAGTAATAGCTCAAAATAAACAGGCACAAGATTGCTCAATCTACAAGTGCTATGATCAACTAGGCCTCCAATAATGCACACTTTGATATCTCTTTTTGTCACGCTTGTAGCTCTTTTCTCTTTTTTTAATACTGAATCTCTTTTCCTTTTCTTTTTTTATTTTTTTATTTTTCAACTATATGACTCAAAGCAAAATGAATGCAAACTAGGAGGGGGCCGGATAATCCGGTTTGTCGGGGGCCGGATAATCCGGTCTGTCGGGGCGAAAATTTTGCACTTTCAAAACCCTAATGAGCAGCCTGTTAGAGCAAAGCAACTAGTCTCGTGGGTACGTTCCTAGGCACGGATGCTGTAGATAGGCTGTAGCTAGGTTTGAAACACAAAAGTACTCTATGTGGACTCGGAAAAGTAGATGGAATCTTGCGGAAAACGGTGATGGTGGACTTGGTGGAAAACCAAAATCAAAACCCTAAACTTAAACACAAACGAAAACTAGACTCCTACGAGAAAAACCTTCAGATCGGATCTACGAGAAGACACGACCAGCAACTAAAACTTGAAAACGATGCAATCTAGGCTAGGGCAAATCTTTTTGTATGGCTTTTTCTGTATAGGACGAAAACAAGAACTAATCTATGGATGGATTTGTGGATGCTCACCGAGTAAACGAGGAGCTCTGATACCAAGATGATATGGGGTGGCCCGATCTTCTCAGCAAGAACTTGTCGATGATGATGGTGGATGATAGATAACTAGCATGTAGCTATGAACTCTCCCGCTCGAACCCTGATGCCAATGCAACAGCTCTCAAACCCTATGGGATATTCACAACACCACGCTCTTGACGCAATTGCCGACCAATTTAACGGTAGTTTGCAATCTACTAATTCCCAATGGAACAATGATCACACTCAATTGCGTGATAATTCGATCACGTGGTAATTCCATAGGTTCTTGATAAGAAACAACTCCAAAATAGTTTTAACGTGGTCTAACCCTAACTATGGGGACGTCCTGTGGCTTATAAGGCGGTCAAGGCCAAAATCGCAAACAAAACGTGTCCGATACAATCGGATCCGTCCAGATCTGTTGGTAACTTTAGGCGGACTTTCCGCCCTAAGTAGAAGCGATTATCCGCCCGGATTATCCTCCCAGGCGGATTATCCGCCCCTATACCGAGCCTCACGCTGAAGTCCTTAGCGAAATTTCCTGAGCAGGCCAGTTTATCCGCTTTTGGGGCCGGATTATCCGCCTGACGACGCGTGTAAGTACTTGGAAAGCTCTCGAGTGATATTTCCAACAAGTGCTTATTTGCTTGATTTGGAGTTCGTATGAAGAATCCACGTGCTTCAATTTCGTGGCTTCACGTCCGAACTGAACCTTCCTTCTTGATGATCTTCTCTTGCGCCTTCCTCCCGCTCCTCCCTCGCGCATCCTGGGTGATCATCATGCTGGACTCCTTGCCTTCCTCCCTCTCCTTCCCGCTGGCGTTATTCCGATGGATATTGAATTTAGTCAAACAATAACACCATGATTTAGGTACTATAAAGTTCTTATAAATCAACGTATCTTGTCCAACTAGGAATGAAGTCACCTTGTGATATTTTTCAATAAGGTTCAATATTTCATTCCAGCTGAGACAACTAGAATTAGCATGATCCATGATTGTATCCTCATCACCTTGTGTGCGTGTGTTTTTTGGTTCGTAGTTGGTTTTGGTGTTCCGCGTGAACTTCACTTTGCTTGGTTTATTGCTCTCAAGTGTGGCCACTTGCACGATACGATCTTCCAAGGTAAAGTAAGGTTTGACGTTGTATCCCTAACTCCCACTACCACTTCCATATACACCACTTGGTCTTGTGCATCATGTCTAGGGACTCCGGAACCGAGGATGATATCTATGAAGAATCCATGATGAGCCACCATGACTACGACTCCACAAGTATAGAGGACATGACGGAGCACAACACCGACAATGGCTCCGCATGCTTTGAGGACCCGGAGCACTACACCTATGACGACTCCACATGCATGGAAGACATGGAGCTCTACGTCGACAATGGCTCCTCATGCATGGAGCCTATGGAGCACTACACCGACAATGGCTCCACATGCTTGGGTGATATGGAGTACTACACCAACAACTACTCCCCAAGCATGGACGACTTCGAGTGCGACATCGATGACGCCGCCTGCGGTGGAGGACACGGAGAACTTCATCGACTTTGATGGCTCCTCCATGAGCCATGAAGAATTCTTCCACCGTGTGGAGATGGAAGCCTACTACGCCAAGCAAGAGGAGGTGCATCATCAAGATTCCATGACCTTCAAGGCCAAGCGTGCCACACCAAAGGGCACCACCTACTTCGATGATTCACCTCCAAGGCGACATGTGCCACCACCTACATGGCGTCAAGCGCCACCATCTCCAAGGCACCAAGCTCCATCACCTCCAAGGCGTCAAGCTCTACCATCTCCAAGGCGCCAAGCTTCATCACCGCCAAGGCGCCAAGCTCTAACTCCTATCCAAACAAGAGTGGCGTCCAAACATCATATGCATCAAGAGGCGCCAAGAAACAAGACTCTTCATCGACAAACATCCTCTCATGAGCATCGCCACCATAAAGAGGATACAAGACATCGTCAAAGGCATCTTCGCCATAAAGACGAAGAATTCATGATGAGCACCAACCATAATGCTCAAGCAAGCTCAAGAAGGCACCACAAGCACAAGAAGAGTGCCAAGGCAAATGATCATCGCCGCGAGTGTCATGTGGACGACCAAGTGCGCCACCTACATCAACCATCGGCAAGGCACGCCAATGACCTCCGTTGACACCATCATAGGGCACCTTCAACTACCCGTGCCACCACCATAATGGCACCAAGATCAAGCCTTCCTCCACGCCATCAAGCTTCAATGCCTACGCTTGACTTCCATAACCTCGCCAACGAGGAAAATGTAGACCTCTACTTCGCCAAGTTGGATAGCATGAGCCTACGTCCACCACTACTACGCGATGGCCACAAGACGGTCGAGCATGGGATTTTCCCTTCGACCATG
Organism: Avena longiglumis; assembly: GCA_030063025.1. Taxonomy (NCBI): domain Eukaryota; kingdom Viridiplantae; phylum Streptophyta; class Magnoliopsida; order Poales; family Poaceae; genus Avena; species Avena longiglumis. Next base: position 337,921,102 of record CP125976.1, read on the forward strand.
GAGGAGAGTGATGATTCCCATCTTATGGCATCCAACTTTGAAGGCGACAAGGTCAAGAATGGTGAGCATGGGATTTTCCCTTCACCAAAGGAGGCGCATGGAGTTGAGGAAACCGAGCCTACCCCCATATGCTTGAGTGATGATGTGGTACCAATCCCATGTGAGTATGAGAGCCACATAGCCTACTTGAGTGAGAACAAGAGTGAGATGAGTGACTCCACCTTAGGTGAGATTGAGTGCTTCCACTTGGAGGGCATGAGCGATACTCCTAGTGAGTTGAGAGTGGTAGTTGATAGGTCAAGTGAGACCATTTCGATTTCTAACAACTTACCCTCTACCTCTAGTGTGTTCTCTTGTGTTATGCTAGGTTCCATGGATGAAGAAGCGCCAAGCCATGAAGCAATGATGCCTCAATTGGAGAAGATGTAAATGGCGCACGAAGATGATGCTATGCCATGGCTACATCAAGAAGACGAAGTCGTCCACAAGGAGACCACTACTTCCACAACACCCACTTCATATGAGAGGTATGAACAAGGTAACAATAAGGGTGTTGATGATGCCATGATCCCACTAGTGGACATGATGAATTGTGAGGATATGCATGCTATGGATGATACTTGTGACATTACATATGCTTCACTCATATTCCCATGTGATGTTTTGCCTTTGCATAATATTGATCATGTGGAATTGTGTGATTGCGAAATCATTTCCATAAACATGCCATGCTATGCATCTTGTGTGTATCCTCCAATTGCTTTGGACTTGCCTTGTCATGTTAGTCATTCAATTTATCCCGTTGCTTGCGATAAGATGAATGATTGCTATTTCACTTGTTTTGCTTGCAACAATATTGATCATATGCGTTCTAATGAGATGGCCCCCATAGCTTTCTCAATTTTTGGAGATTTTGATGATGGCCATGATAAGCATGTTCCCCACTTGCATACTCACCATGCATCTATTTCATACTTAATTGACATTAATGGTGATGTGCACAAGAAGAGATACATCATGATGGATGATGTGTATCTCTACCATGCACACACGTTCTTCCTTTTACATATGATGTGTGTAGGTACCCGCATTATCATGTCAACCTCGGTTGAGCACGAGTTGACAAAAAGAGCTCTTGAGAGCATCCCACAAGTGAGTTTAAGATCGAACCCAGCTCTGATACCTTTTGCATGCTTTGCATCTTTCATGTTGGCAAATTTCTCTTTCCTATGGTTTGATTGCAAGCATGTTAATGGTATTATCTTCCCTTGTGACATTCATGTTTCTTCGCTTTTAGATAATGATGCTTTATGTGTTGCAACAAAAATGTTGAGCATTTTCTCTTTCCGATGTTTTGTGTGCAACCACAATTCCTTTACGAGCATGTATTGTCATGAGAGCTTCCAAGAAGCTCGTCTTGTTGTTGCAACAAACATAAGGACCACTTGCTCTTTCATTTGGTTTGTTTGCAAACATAATACTTTTGTTTTGGATATGCTTCCTTGTGTGTTTTTGCCAAATTCTCCTATTCTTGGATCAAAGATGTTGTTTGAAATTTGGACCCAATGCTTTGAATGCCCCACTTCTATGTTATATGGAGTTTTTGAGTTCCCACATTTGGATGATGTTCAAACGATTTCCATGCACATTGACCTTGCATATGCATCCCGTTTGCTATACTTGAGTTGTGCTAATCGTGTTGTGAACAAGAATGGACATGCCACAAATGACATGCTCCTCTATCACACACAAACATATGTTGCTTGGTCTTTGTTGTGTGAAGGTACAAGTGCATACACGTCAACCTCTATGGACTATATGTTGACAAGAAGAACCGAAGAGAGTTACCTATGGCTACCCTTCATCGAGCTATCTCTACAAGCTAAGGTGACTTCCTTCTACTCGAGGACTCATGCTATAATCTTCATGAATTGGCTACGCTTTGAGTGTTGCTTTGCTTTTGTTGTGAGCTTTGTAGGCTTCAAGGAATGTGAAGGAACATTGGAGTGTTGTCAAGTCACTCTCCCCGAGGACGACTATATGGTGAACCCCAGGATCAAGGATGTCCTTCGACCGCTTCTACTTTGTGATGAGCATGTAGAGTCGAGGACGACTCTTTTTGAAGGTGGGGGGAGCTGATGTAGCCCGACCTACAGTCGTTACTACATCTTGGTCTCCAACTTACTGATATGGGATCCCTTGTGGGATTGACCCTAGGGTGGCCCGATCTTCACGGATTTGATGCGGGGAGTGAGGGGATACCTGATGAACACGATGAACGCAACACAAACGCAAGGTAAAGATACAAACACACGCAAACACAACCCGATTCGATTTGCTCCCGTTGGCTCGAACAACCAATCCAATAGAATCCTCGGCGAGAGACCGTTAGGTAGAATCACCAAAGGAGAGATCGGCAAGCGGATGATAGAATCCAAATCAAAGGAGAGAGTAGCAACCAAGTAGAATCCCAAAGGGAGAGACCTAGCACTACTAGAATCCTTGATGAGGAGAGACCAAACACTTGAGGAGGGTCTTGACGACTTGGAGACGAACAACCGAACTCCAAGGCCTTGTACAACTCATAGATTAACTATAGAGAGGGGTTCCCATCTAGGGTTAGGCACAAGCCTTCTTTCGTCATCAACTCTAGGGTTTCAAGGAGGGGGTGGGGGCTTATATATAGGCCAGCCACGAGCTAGGGGTAAAATAGGCATAACTAGGAAGTTCTGGGCGTTACATGGGCCAGGCCCAACCCGAGGCACGCAGGCCCGATACACGTGGTCCGGAGACTCCGGTGTGATGGCCGGAGACTCCGGTCAATCTTCGGTGTCGTCTCCGGAGGGGCATTCAGACTGTCCTGGGCGCTGGTTTGGGGGTCGGTCCGAAGATGGACCGGAGACTCCGGTGTGGTAGACCGGAGACTCCGGTCTGGACCGGAGACTCCGGTCAAGCTTCAGCAGCTTCTTGCGTCTTCTCTTCCAGGCCTCTTGCTTGGGTTCTGGTTTGGGGGTCTTGATCATTGGGTCCTCTGGTCATCTCCTCTTGGTTTCATGGTCATGGTCCTGGTCATAGCATTGGCACGTGTCTCAAGTAGGACTCCATTCACATGATAGCCAAAGGAGGGTGGGGTATGGAATGAATTCACCTTTGAGGGTGTGGTTGATGTAGCATGGTGTGGACCAATGGTGAATGCCATGTGTTGGGCTGCAACACTTACGCCAAGTCGTCATGGACTCCGAAGGTGAATCCGTTCCTCTATGCGAGCCCCCTTCCTACCCTATTGAATGGCATGCTATTTCATACTCCGTCACATATGCATGATAGGTTCCCATTGACAAGTACGGAGGCAAGGGAGGAAGCCCGGAGTATCAAGCCCGACAAGACGGAGGCTTGGAAGAGGAGGCGGAAGAAGACATGTCGGCAAATGCTGGTCCAAGCGGTACTACCGGCGGTGGAACTGCACACGGTCGGTAGATCACTGCTACCGCCTTGATCAAGCTCGTGCCATCGCCATCGGATGCCCCAGATCGGCTTTAGCAGTACCGCCTAAGCGGTACTACCGGTCCCCGAGCGGTACTACCGGTGATGACCGGTACTACCGGTCCTAAGTCCGGTACTACCGGTCATGTCAGTGCCTGAGCGCACTAGTTGGGCCACAGCCCATGTATCCACCTTTACTTACCTATTCGCCTAGTTTATCCCCAAACTACCCTTGTTTATGTGGTTGGCCTATAAATAGAGCCCCCACCCTCATGTATCCCTTAGGCATAGATGATAGACTAAAGACAACCCCCATTGTGGAATCTCTAGTTTTGCCTCATCCCCTTTACCAAGGGGACCGACTATCGTCACCAACCTCGATTGGACTTTGCATCACGCATCCATCGTTGAACAAGGCCTTGGAGTTCATGTCTCGTCTCCAAGTTGTCATGACCCTCCCCAAGGTGTTCTTCCCTCTACGATGTGGATTTGAGGGAGCATGTTGACCGATCTTTCCTTGCGAGGATTCTATCGGACCGGTGGCCACCGTTCGGGAGCAATCGGCCTTGTATCGTGTGAGTTTTACGTGTGTTCATCGTGTTCTTCGCGAGGTGTGTGTTCGCTTTCGCTACCTTCTCCCTTTCCCCTCGCTTTCCCATCGATTTGACCACGAGATCCGTGAAGATCGGGCCACCCAAGAGGTTAGCCCCTCCATCAGACCGCTTGGAGCGGTAGTACCGGTCGACTCAACCGGTAGTACCGCTTGCGTCTAGCAGCGACTGGTTGCTTTCCCTCCGTTCCTTGGGTCCTTCTCTTCGTACCTGATGATGCATAGTGTATGCGTATGAAGTAGCAAGCCATCCAAGGGTGTGTCGAAGTCACACAAGGAGAGGAGCGAGTTCACCTTAGCTTGAAGGAATCGGGGAAGGCGATGGAAAACCACGAACACACGCACACCAAAACACGATACACGCCTACTCCTCACGCCGGTGGCAACCGGTCCAACATAATCCCTAGGATCGGTGTTGGGCGGCTTCTCCACGCCAACAACGGGGATGAGGTGCTTGGTGAGACCTTGACGACTTGAGGTAGAAACCGAGAACCCAAGGCCTTGTACAACTTGAACGCACTAGGCAAGATCCAAGAGGGTGGATAATCCGGCTCCTTGGTAGGAGCATGAGACCAATAGATATAAGTCCTCAAAGGGTTTCCTTAATATCTATTATTATCCAAGTCTAAACGTTACAATAGAGGTGGGGCTATATATAGTCCAACCACATACAGGGTAGTTTCGGAATGAAAAGATAAGTTATAAGTTGGGTTACAAGGCACAGGGCTCAAGCAATCGTCTGGCAGACCGGTAGTACCCAAGAATAGTACCGGTGGTCACCGGTAGTACCGCTTCGAGCGAGTACCGCTGAGGGCTGGGGCTTCCGGAGGCGTCGATGTAGGAGGCGGTACTGCCACCGTAGTACCCTGGCCAGGACCCAGTACCGCGGGCTTCGAGGCGTGGAGTGGGCGTCTGTGCGGTAGGGGAGGCGGTAGACGCTTGAGCGTAGTACGGCCGTCCCAACCGGTACCGCTTAATGCCTGGCGGCTGGTGGCTTCTCGCACTGATGATGCACAGAGTTTGCGTGAAGTAGCAAGCCATCCAAGGGGTGTGAAGTCACACAAGGAGAGGAGAGTTCACCTTAGTTTGAAGGAGCTTGGCTCGAGGCCGAGTCATGGGTCCATTTGGGTAGCTCGTGGGAGTAGATGTAGTAGCGGTCGGAGGGCCTGGATCGGCTCCCCCTTGGGAAAGAGTCGCCCTCGACTCTTCAACCCACAACTTCCTCTTCGCCATGGTAGGGTGAGAGGTCCTTGACATTGAATGTCGAGCTCACAAGATACTTGATGTTGGTATATCGATCACATAGGCGTTGTTGTTTATCCTTTTAGCACCTTGAATGGTCCGTCGCCTCGTGGCTTTAGCTTGGAGTCTCGTTCCTTGGGAAGCGGTCTTTACTCAAGTGAATCCATACAAGGTCGCCCTCATCAAAGATCATCTCTTTCTTTGTCTTGTTTAGCCTTGATGCTTGGCGAAGGACTTGTTGCTCGATAGTAGCTCGTGTGTCTTCATGGAGTTTCATCATTGCTTGGGCACGCTTGACAACGTCCATATTGGCACGTTCATGAAGTGGAAGTGGAAGGATATCGAAGCGGTGAGAGGCTCAATCCATACGATCATGAACGGCTCCTCATGGTGGTGGAGTGCTTGGCGCGGTTGTAGCGAACTTCGTGTGGAATGCATTCCTCCCAGTTTAAGGTTCTTCTTTATCAACACGAGAAGTGTGCCAAGACTTCGATTGACTACCTCGGTTTGTCCATCGGTTTGAGGATGCGAGGCGAGAAGAGGAGCTTGATGCGAGCTTGGCCATGAGGGTCTTCCGAGTAGCTCATGAATTTTACGTCACGGTCGGAGCGATTGTTACGTGGCACGCCGTAGCCGAATTATTTCCGAAAACAAATTTGCGACATGTGAAGCATCATCGGTCTTATGGCACGGAATGAAATGTGCCATTTTTGAAAAGCGATCCACGACTACAAATATGGAATCGTGACCATGTTTAGATCTAGGCAATCCTAGTACAAAGTCCATGCTAATGTCCGACCAAGGTGCATGAGGAATAGGTAATGGCATATAAAGACCAAAGGGGTTGGACTTAGACTTAGCTTGGATACATGTAGTGCATCGTTGAACGTGGCGCTCCACGTCACGCTTCATCTTTGGCCAAAAGTAGTGAGTGGAGAGCATGTCATATGTCTTGTCACGGCCAAAGTGACCCATAAGGCCTCCACCATGGGACTCTTGAAGAAGCAAAAGTTGGAGAGAGGATTTCGGAATGCAAAGCTTGTTTTGTTTGAAAAGAAACCCCTTGTGCAAATAGAAATCGTCAAGCCCTTTGTTTATTGAACATTGTGCAAATATTGGTCCAAAGAAAGAATCGGACGCGTACAAAGATTTGATGTCCTCAAGACCCAAAACATTGACTTCGAGTCGTGTAAGGAGGCTTGTGGTTTTGCGAGACAAAGCGTCGCCACCACATTTTCTTTGCCCTTCTTGTATTTTACAATGTAAGGAAAGACTCCATAAACTCAACCCACTTTGCGTGCCTTTTACTCAAGTTGGCTTGACCCTTAAGGTACTTCAACGACTCATGGTCAATGGATTATAAATTCTTTGGGCCAAAGATAGTGTTGCCACACTTGAAGAACACGAACCAAGGCAAAAAGTTCTTTGTCATAAATGGGATAATTGAGGCGGCGCCATCAAGTTTCTCACTATGGTAAGCAATAGGACGCCCATTTTGCATAAGGACGCCACCAATGCCAATACCACTAGCGTCATTCAATCTCAAAGGTTTTTGTGAAATCCGCAATGCAAGAAGTGGTGCTTGGTGAGCCTCCTTTTGAGCTCATCAAAGCCTTTGTTGTGCTTTTCCCCAAACGAACGTGACATTCTTCTTGGTCAATTCGTTGAGGGGCAAGCAATAGTGGAAAAATCTTTCACAAAGCGACGGTAAAGCCACCAACCCATGAAAACTACGAAGTTCACTAACATTTGTAGGGTGGGCCAATCTCGTATGTCCTTGACTTTTGATACATCAACTTCAATGCCATTAGAAGACACGACAAAACCAAGGAAAATCAACTTGTCTCTTGCAAAGTGCACTTGGGAGGTTAGCATAAAGCTTTTCATGACGAAGGATTTGTAAGACCTCCTTAACATGAGTAACATGCTCCTCTAGTGACTTGCTATAGACAAGAATGTCATCAAAGTAAACAACTACACTCTTCCAATGAGTGACCGCAAAATATGGTTCATGAGGCGCATGAAGGTAGATGGGGCATTGGATAAGCCAAAAGGCATAACCAACCATTCATAGAGACCAAGCTTGGTCTTGAAGGCGTTTTCCACTCATCACCTTCACCATGCGAATTTGATGGTAGCCACTACGAAGATCAATTTTCAAAATATAGTGGCTCCACATAACTCATCAAGCATGTCATCAAGACGCGATAGGATGTCGATAACGCACGGTGATAGCATTGATTGAATGACGGTCCATGCATAACCGCAACGTATCATCCGTTTTGGGACTAGGATCACGGAACCGCTTGGGCTAGTGCTTACTTGGATCAAACCTTTGAGACGAGTTGGTTGATTTGACGCCGATCTCCTTTGTCTCTTCCGGGTTTGTGCGATACGCAGTGATTTGGTGGTGCTTGGTATGAGGTCGATCTGGTTTCGATTCCACGAAGAGGAGGAAGGCCATGAGGAAGCTCTTCGAAATACATCTTGGAATTCTGCAAAACAGCCATCAAAGAAGGAGGAATATTTGTCAAATCATTAGTTCCTTGCGCTAGTCCCTTGCATACGAGGACGAGCAAGATGGATGGTTGTTCCTCACTTCTCTCATCTCACTTTTGGTGGCTAGAAGAACACTCTTAGTTTTTCCGCTCGAGTTTGGCTTGTAGCTCTCACTCACTATGGTGTGGTTCTCTCGCTCACCACTCTTGTCACAAGGTGTTTTTCGTATTGCCCTCGCTAAAGCCTTTGCATTGGCCGCAATTATTTGGCTAGGAGTCATTGGTTGCAACACACAGGTTTTATCAAGCCATTTGAAAGTGTAGGTGTTTGAGTGACCATTATGCGAGGCACACTTGTCATATTGCCACGGCCTTCCGAGCAACATGTGACAAACCATTGGAACCACGCCACATTCCACGTGTCCTTGTAGTGTCCAATGGAGAACGCCACCGAGACGGTGTGCTTGATCTTGACGGATCCTTGGTCACTTAGCCATTGGATATGGTAGGGTGTCTATGTGGGTGAAGGGTGAGATTGAGTTTCTCACACAATTCCGTGCTTGCGAGGTTGTGGCAACTTCCTCCATCGATGACAACTTTGATGGACTTCCCATTGATGCCGGCACGAGTTTGGAAGATGTTCGAGCGTTGGTCTTCATTTTCATTGGCTTGAGTAGTCAAGACCCTTGTGACCCTACGATGGACTTGCGTCATGCTCACACACAAGAAGTTCTTGGTCCTCTTCCAAGTGTTGCCTTGCCATGGCTTCCTTGATCCTGGCATCAAACTCTTCTTCACTCAAGTATTCTTCATCGCCGTTGTCGTGGATGAACAAAACTTTTTTGTTTCCACATGCATTGGACTTGTGCCCTTTGCCTCCACACTTGTAGCATTCACCATTGAATGGTTGATCATCCGTGTTTGTTTGCCACTTGAGGGCTGTTTTCCTTGGGAATAGTTGGCTTGAAGGAAGCTTGGTTGTACTTGGTGAGCTTCCACTTGGTGTTGTTGGAGTAGTGGTTGGCGCTTGCTTGTAGGTGAAGTACGTCTTTGGCTTGTTGTACTTGATGTCCTCTTGCACTTGGCGCTCGGCCTTGGATGCGATGTGCACAAGCTCAACCATGTTGTTGTACTTTTGGAACTTCGGAATGCTTGATGGGATGGTTCAAACCATTGAGGAAGTGCCATTGTTTGCTCATCTCGCTCTTCAATGTTGGCCGGATCATGTTGAGCTCCATTTGCTTGAAGTACTCTTCCACGGTCTTTGTCCCTTGACTAAGCGTTTGAAGCTTGTTGAAGAGGTCACGTGTAGTGTGAAGGAACAAAGCGGGATCTCATATGAGCCTTCATATCTTGCCAAGTGGCGATTGAGGCTCTTCTTTGCTTCATGACGAGTTGGACTTGTTCCCACCAAAGGTTGGCATACTCATCAAACTCGAGGGATGCCATGGCCATCATCTTCTCATTGCTATAATTGTGCATGCGAAGATCTTGTCGACCTTGAGTTCCCAAGAGAGATATTCCTCGGGCTCATTGGAACCGTGAACTTGGGCATGGTGAATTTGAGCTTGCAAAGTTTCTTCTCCATTGCGGTTCGGTTGCCATTATTTTGACGGTCATCATCATCATCCGAGCTCTCATGTCTTGCTTGGTGATTGTTGCGATGCTCGCGGTTGTTGAGGTGCCGTTTGGTGGAGGAACTTGTTGTTGACGACGAGCTTGGGGAGCGTGCTCGTTTTCTTGTCGCGGATGCGACGAGGAGGAGGTTGATGGTCCTCACGACGAGCTTGGGTAGCTTGCTTGCTTGTCGTGGTTGATGGCGAGGAGCATTAGCTTGCGCTATGTGGCGAGGAGGAGCCGTATGCGCCATGGGTCATTCTTCTTCTTGGTGTAGGGAGGCTCGTCATGACCATTATGTTGGCGACGAGGACGCCATGACGATGATGACGCCTTGGAGGATCTTCGAGTGCTTCACGTCGGCGATGATCTTGTTCGTCCTCTTGAAGTTTCACTTGTTGATGAAGGCGTGTCGGCGTCGATGGCCGTGGTGGTCTGCGAGGTTGCTCTTGTTGAATCACCAGTGCCCTTGGTTGTGGTCGGTTTGCTTCACGTCTTGGAGGTCTTGCGGAGAGGTCACCATCATAGCTTGATGTCGCGGCGTGACGGAGATGGTACCACTTGCGAAGAGCTTATGGATTGAAGAACGGGTCCATCCGGTGCCTTGAAGCATAACGGCGAGGTGCACTTGTTTCACTTGATGAGTGCCGAGATGAGCTTGATTCGCGGCGTGTCCTTGCGAGTCCATCGATGATGTGTTGGAGCTTCTCATCCGTTGAGGCGAGTGCACGCCAAGAGCTTCATTTTGATGCCCGAGGTTGTGTTGCATGGCATGCATTTGGCCACGGACTTCTTGAGCGGTTGTCGATGTTCTTGAATTCCACACGGCCTCGCTAAATTGTTCATCTTGGCGCCGAGAGCTTCACAACGATAGTTGAATTCTCCTGATCTTCCAATGGTCCCATCTTGTCATGAATTGGTTATCATCCTCCGAGGGTGGTGGTTGGGATGGCTCTCCATGCACATCCATGATGCAAAGCCAACAATGGTTGTATATGGAGAGAAAGGGTGGAGAGTTAGCCTTTACCTCACCTTGGAGATTATATCAAACCAATTGCCACACAAATGAGCGAAAAGCGTGCAAAGTGAAATGGCAAGAGACTCGAAAAGGCTTTTGGTGGAAGGTAAGGGTTGTGGAAAACCAAACGAAACGATCCAAGCAAAAGTTTATTGTCCTACGTGGTAAAGAACCAAAGATCAAAAGCAAAAAGGATACGATCTACCAAAAACACGGGAAACACACACGTGGAGAAAACGGGGTTAGCACGACTATGAAAATGAGCACAAAAGGTCCTAACGAAGACTACGCTCGGCTGTCGTGCCAACACAAGGAGAGACCACAACTCGTTTGCCAAAAGAGGGTAAGCAATAGATTTGTGCACTTGCCGCGGAGCGCTCTTTCTTCGCTCTTTCTTGGCTTACAAGCTTGGTATTCTCTTTGTATTGGGGGACTATGTATCTTTTTTTTTTTTTTTTCCTTTGGGGGACTATGTATCTTTTGTATTTGGCGTCAAACTCTCACTTTCCGAAGGCAAGTGCACAATGCTTAGACAAACACAAAATGAGTTGCTCTCATAGGATAGATACACACAAAGGAAGATATGGGCTGACAAGGTGGTGCAAGTTATACCTTTGGTATTGTTGACGACTTGCAACCGTTGGTGGGAAAAGATGTTCGAGTGTCGCGGTGTCGTTGAGCGCGGGATGACGTTGATGCGGAAGCTGTTGTGAAAATGGCGACAAACACGCGAAACACGAACAAGCGAGGTGGAACAGGTCAGCGAACGAAATCGAGGCGTCAAAGGGCAGGAGGCACGGGCAGGCGGCGTAGTACCAGTGAGGTAGTACCCGGTGAGCGGTAGTAGGCCAAGTACCGGTTAAGTACTGCGCCAGCATCTTGGCACAGCTGGAACGAGGTGAACTTGCCAAAACCTCCAATTGGAAAACTGGCCGAAAGGTGAGCTAGAAACAAGAGGGCTATAGATCGACTCCCAAAGCAATGATCTATGGACAAAACCACGAAAAACTCACCAAATCCGAGGATCGATCCAAGGCAAATTGGGCTCTTTTGGTAGGATTTTCGTTTTAAAGCGGAGAAAAGAAAAAATTGGAGGAAATTGTGATCAACCGTGCTCTTGATACCAATATGTTATGGGGTAACCAGGGTTGGCCCGATCTTTCACGAATTCCACGAGAACGAGGGAAGAGAGGTGGTCGGGTTTGAAATCGGGAAGGCGATGGAAAACCACGAACACGCACACCAAAACACGATACACGCTACTCCTCACGCCGGTGGCAACCGTCCAACATAATCCCTAGGATCGGTGTTGGGCTGAGCTCGCCTCCACGCCAACAACGGGATGAGGTGCTTGGTGAGACCTTGACGACTTGGGGCGAAACCGAGAACCCAAGGCCTTGTACAACTTGAACGCACTAGGCAAGATCCAAGAGGGGTGGATAATCCGGTGCTCCTTGGTAGGAGCATGAGACCAATAGATATAAGTCCTCAAAGGGTTTCCTTAATATCTATTATTATCCAAGTCTAGGTTACAATAGAGGGTGGGGCTATATATAGTCCAGCCACATAACAGGTAGTTTGAATGAAAAGATAAGTTATAAGTTGGGTTACAAGGCACAGGGCGAATCAAGCAATCGAGTCTGGCAGACTGTAGTACCGGCAAGAACCCAGAGTACCGGTGGTCACCGAGTACCGCTTCGAGCTGTAGTACCGCTGAGGGCCTGGGCTTCCCGAGGCGTCGATGTGAGGAGGGCGAGAAGTACGGGCCACCGGTAGTACCTTGTAGGACCGGTAGTACCGCTGGCTTCGAGGCGTGGGGCGATCTGTGGCGGCGGTGAGGGGAGGCGGGACCGCTTGAGCGGTAGTACCGTCCCCAACCGTAGTACCGCTATGTCTGCAGCGGTGGCTTCCTCGTGACTGATGATGCATGAGTTTGCGTGTGAAGTAGCAAGCCATCCAAGGGGGTGTTGAAGTCACACAAGGAGAGGAGCGAGTTCACCTTAGTTTGAAGGAGCTTGGCTCGGGCGCGAGTCATGGGTCCATTTGGGTAGCTCGTGGGAGTAGATGTAGTAGCGGTCGGAGGACGGGCTGCATCAGTTTGGCTCGGGCGCGAGTCATGGGTCCACTTGGGGAGCTCGTGGGAGTAGAGGCAGTAGCGGTCGTAGGACGGGCTGCATCAGAGTAGATAGCATGAACAACGTGGATGATGATGTAGAGCTCCTTATCCTCTTCGAAACGAGCTAAAGAACACCAAAATCCGAGTTCGAATGCAAAAGTTATGCTCAAAACGGTGAGAGGCTGAAATCTGAGAATCTGCTGTTTTTGATTAGTATAGGGCGGTAGTACCGGATTTTTTAGCCCGGTAGTACCGGTTAAATGCGGTAGTACCGGATTTTGGACTCGGTAGTACCATTTGGACCTGGGACGCCCAGATTTGACGCGTTTTCGCGATTTTGGGGTGATTTGGGCGAAAAATCTTCAAGAAAAACACCAAATCGAAAGGGGAAATCAAGGAATTAGGCTATGGGAACGCAAAGGAAGGTAGATCAACAAGTTTAGCAAGTAATCCACGGATCAAAACCTACCAAAACGCACTCAAATGACAGATCGATCCAAAGCACGAATTTGGGCTATTTTTGGTGGAATTTTTGAATTGATGGGGAAAAGACCAAATCGATGAGAAATCCGTGGCAACCAAAAGCTGCTGATACCAGATGATGGAGGGGTTAACCTCTTGGGTGGTCCGATCTTCACGGATCTCGTGGTCAAATCGATGGGAAAGCGAGGGGAAAGGGAGAAGGTAGCGGAAGCGAACACACACCTCGCGAAGAACACGATGAACACACGCAAAACTCACACGATACAAGGCCGATTGCTCCCGAACGGCGGCCACCGGTCCGATAGAATCCTCGCAAGGAAAGATCAGTCAACGTGCTCCCTCAAATCCACATCGGAGAGGGAAGAACACCTTGGGGAGGGTCTTGACAACTTGGAGATGAGACATCGAACTCCAAGGCCTTGTTCAACGATGGATGCGTGATGCAAAGTCCAATCGAGGTTGGTGACGATAGTCGGTCCCCTTGGTAAAGGGGATGAGACAAAACTAGAGATTCCACAATGGGGGTTGTCTTTAGTCTATCATCTATGCCTAAGGGATACATGAGGGGTGGGGGCTCTATTTATAGGCCAGCCACTAAACAAGGGTAGTTTGGGGATAAACTAGGCGATTAGGTAAGTAAAAGGGGGATACATGGGCGGTGGCCCAACAGGTGCGCGCAGGCACATATATGACCGGTACCTGGGACTTGGGGCCTAGTACCGGTCATCACCGTAGTACCTCATGGTATCCGTGAGTACCGCTTATGAGGGTACCGCAAGCCGATCTCGGGCATCCGGTGGTGATGGCGCAGGCTGATCAAGATGGCGGTAGCGGTGATAGTACCGGTTCCGACAACCGGTAGTACCGCTTGGACCTGGCAGCTGTCGACCTGTCTTCTTCCGTCTCCTCTTCCAAGCCTCCGTCTTGTCGGGCTTGATGTTCCGGGCTTCCTCCCTTGCCTCCGTACTGGTCGGTGTGAACATATCATGCATATGTGACGGAGTATGACGTAGAATACCATTCAATAGGGTAGGAAGTGGACTCGCATAGAGGAACGGATTCACCTTTGGAGTCCATGACGACTTGGCGTAAGTTGGAGACCTTGATGTAGTAACGACAGTAGGTCGGGCTGCATCATTTCCCCACTTGCATTCCTTTGTGAACCCCACTATCTTTGCGAGCAACAAACACCTATTGAGACTAGTTCCTCTTATGATTGCTTGGGCTATGCACATTTGATACCTTGTAGATTCCGAGCAAGCATTGTGAGTGCTATCTCATATAGTTATCTTGTATAGTTGTTGGCACAAGGAAGAGGCAAGTGAAAAGAAAAAAGAAATAAAAAGAGAAAAAAAATATAGAAAAAAGAAAAAGAAAGAGATACACATGTGCCTCATAGAATAGGAAGCGCAAGCTCGATGAACATCATATAGGTGGTACTTATTGTGCATATCTTGTAGCCCACCAATTTTGTGCAATCGAACTAGCGTCTCTCCTTGTACTTGTGCGACACGAGCTTATAGTCTTCGCTAGGTAATCATTTGGTTCTTAGCTCACTCTCTCCGTTGCACAAGCCCTATTTATCCCACCGTGTGTGTTTCCTTGTACATATTTCCTATCTTGTGGATTGACTTGTTTGCTTTGTGATCATTGTGGTTCTTTACTTGCCATTACAATATCTTGATTTCAGATTGTTTCTTGACATGCCACTTTCCATACCTATCCACCATAGGCCTTGTGTGTGTGTTTTTTGGTTAGTAGTTGGTTTTGGTGTTCCGCGTGAACTTCACTTTGCTTGGTTTATTGCTCTCAAGTGTGGCCACTTGCACGATACGATCTTCCAAGGTAAAGTAAGGTTTGACGTTGTATCCCTAACTCCCACTACCACTTCCATATACACCGCTTGGTCTTGTGCATCATGTCTAGGGACTCCGGAACCGAGGATGATATCTATGAAGAATCCATGATGAGCTACCATGTCTACGACTCTACAAGTATAGAGGACATCCCGGAGCACTACACCTACGATGACTCTACATGCATGGAAGACATGGAGCTCTACGTCGACAATGGATCCTCATGCATGCAGCCTATGGAGCACTACACCGACAATGGCTCCACATGCTTGGGTGATATGGAGTACTACACCAACAACTACTCCCCAAGCATGGACGACTTTGAGTGCGACATCGATGACGCCTCGCCAAGCATGGAGGACACGGAGAACTTCATCGACTTTGATGGCTCTTCCATGAGCCATGAAGAATTCCTCCACCGTGTGGAGAGGGAAGCCTACTACGCCAAGCAAGAAGAGGCACATCATCAAGATTCCATGACCTTCAAGGCCAAGCGTGCCACACCAAAGGGCACCACCTACTTCGATGATCCACCTCCAAGGCGACATGTGCCACCACCTAGATGGCGTCAAGCGCCACCATCTCCAAGGCACCAAGCTCCATCACCTCCAAGGCGTCAAGCTCTACCATCTCCAAGGCGCCAAGCTCCATCACCGCCAAGGTGCCAAGCTCCAACTACTATCCAAACAAGAGTGGCGTCCAAACATCATATGCATAAAGAGGCGCCAAGAAACAAGACTCTTCATCGACAAACATCCTCTCATGAGCATCTCCACCATAAAGAGGATACAAGACATCGTCAAAGGCATCTTCGCCATAAAGACGAAGAATTCATGATGAGAACCAACCATAATGCTCAAGCAAGCTCAAGAAGGCACCACAAGCACAAGAAGAGTGCCAAGGCAAATGATCATCGTCGTGAGTGTCATGTGGACGACCAAGTGCGCCACCTACATCAACCATCGGCAAGGCACGCCAATGACCTCCGTCGACACCATCATAGGGCACCTTCAACTACTCGTGCCACCACCACAATGGCACCAAGAGCAAGCCTTCCTCCACGCCATCAAGCTTCAATGCCTACGCTTGACTTCCACAACCTCGCCAACGAGGAAAATGTAGACCTCTACTTCGCCAAGTTGGATAGCATGAGCCTACCTCCACCACTACTACGCGATGGCCACAAGACGGTCGAGCCTGGGATTTTCCCTTCGACCATGGAGGTGAGCAATGATGCCCATCTTATGGCATCCAACCTTGGAGGCGACCAGGTCAAGAATGGTGAGCATGGGATTTTCCCTTCACCAAAGGAGGCACATGGAGTTGAGGAAACCGAGCCTATCCCCATATGCTTGAGTGATGATGTGGTACCAATCCCATGTGAGTATGAGAGCCACTTAGCCCACTTGAGTGAGAACAAGAGTGACATGAGTGACTCCACCTTATGTGAGATTGAGTGCTTCCACTTGGAGGGCATGAGCGATACTCCTAGTGAGTTGAGAGTGGTAGTTGATAGGTCAAGTGAGACCATTTCGAATTCTAACAACTTACCCTCTACCTCTAGTGTGTTCTCTTGTGTTGTGCTAGGTTCCATGGATGAAGACGCTCCAAGCTATGAAGCAAGGATGCCTGAATTGGAGAAGATGTACATGGTGCATGAAGATGATGTTATGCCATGGCTACATCAAGAAAACGAAGTCGTCCACAAGGAGGCCACTACTTCCACAACACCCACTTCATATGAGAGGTATGACCAAGGTACCAATAAGGGTGTTGCTGATGCCATGATACCACTAGTGGACATGATGAATTGTGAGGATATGCATGCTATGGATGATACTTGTGACATTACATATGCTTCATTCACATTCCCATGTGATGCTTTGCCTTTGCATAATATTGATCATGTGGAATTGTTTGATTGCGATATCATTGCCATAAACATGCCATGCTATGCATCTTGTGTGTATCCTCCAATTGCTTTGGACTTGCCTTGTCATGCTAGTCATTCAATTTCTCCCGTTGCTTGCGATAAGATGAATGCTTGCTATTTCACTTGTTTTGCTTGCAACAATATTGATCATATGTGTTCTAATGAGATGGCCCCCATAGCTTTCTCAATTTTTGGAGATTTTGATGATTGCCATGATAAGCATGTTCCCCACTTGCATACTCACCATGCATCTATTTCATACTTGATTGACATTAATGGTGATGTGCACAAGAAGAGATACGTCATGATGGATGATGTGTATCTCTACCATGCACACACGTTCTTCCTTTTACATATGATGTGTGTAGGTACCCGCACGAGAATGTCAACCTCGGTTGAGCACCTTTTGCATGCTTTGCATCTTTCATGTTAACAAATTGTTCTATCCTATGGTTTGCTTGCAAGCATGTTAATGGCATTATCTTCCCTTGTGACATGGATGTTTCTTCGCCTTTAGATAATGATGCTTTGTGTGTTGCAACAAAAATGTTGAACAATTTACCTTTTCGATGTTTTGTGTGCAACCACAATTCCTTTAAGAACATGTATTGTCATGAGAACTTCCAAGAATCTCGTCTTGTTGCTGCAACAAACATAAGGACCACTTGCTCTTTCATTTGGTTTGTTTGCAAACACATTACTTTGGCTTCCGCTTGGGATACTCATTTTCCATGATATTTGCTTTCGATGATTTGTGTGTGACATCCAACATGTCGAACAATTTCCCTTTCCAATGGTTGGTTTGCACACATAATGATGTTGCTTTGGGTATTATTCCTTTTGTGTTTTTGCCAAATTCTCCTAACTTGGCATCAAATATGTTGATCAAATTGCTATTCGATTGCTTTGCGTGCCCCACTACTATCTTAAATGGAGTTTTTGCGTTTCCACATTTGGATGATGTTCAAACGATTTCCATGCACATTGACCATGCATATGCATTCCATTTGCTATACTTGAGTTGTGCTAATCGTGTTGTGAACAAGAATGGACATGCCAGAAATGACATGCTCCTCTATCACACACAAACATATGTTGCTTGGTCTTTGTTGTATGAAGGTACAAATGCATACACGTCAACCTCTATGGACTATATGTTGACAAGAAGAACCGAAGAGAGTTACCTATGGCTACCCTTCATCGAGCTATCTCTACAAGCTAAGGTGAGTTCCTTCTACTTGAGGACTCATGCTATAATCTTCATGAATTGGCTACGCTTTGAGTGTTGCTTTGCTTTTGATGTGAGCTTTGTAGGCTTCAAGGAAGGTGAAGGAACATTGAAGTGTTGTCAAGTCAATCTTCCCGAGGACGACTATAAGGTGAACCCCAGGATCAAGAAGGTCTCTCGACCGCTTCTACTTTGTGATGAGCATGTAGAGTCGAGGACACTCTTTTGATGGGGGAGCTGATAGCCACCTACGGTCATTACCACATCTTGGTCTCCAACTACGCCAAGTCGTCATGGACTCCAAAGGTGAATCCGTTCCTCTATCTGCGAGCCCCTTCCTACCCTATGGAATGGTATGCTACTTCATACTCAATCACATATGCATGATAGGTTCACACCAAGATGGAGGCAAGGAGGAAGCCGAACATCAAGCCCGACAAGGCGGAGGCTTGGAAGAGGAGACGGAAGAAGACAGGTTGGCATTGCCAGTCCAAGCGGTACTGGTCGTTGGAACCCGGTACTACCGTCAGATACTACCGCCACCGCCGGTAATGAAGCATGCTCCATCGCCATTGGATGCCCTTGATCGGCTTGCGGTACTACCCATAAGCGGTACTACCGGATACCATGAGCTACTACCAGGTGATGACCGGTACTGGGTCCTAGGTCAGATTACTGGTCATGTATGTGCTGCACAGCACCTTTGAGCCCACCGCCCATGTATTCCCCTTACTTACCTATTCGCCTAGTTTATCCCCAAACTACCCTTGTTTAGTGGCTGGCCTATAAATGGACCCCCACCCCTCATGTATCCCTTAGGCATAGATGATAGACTAAAGAAAACACCCTTGTGTGGAATCTCTAGTTTTGCCTCATCCCCTTACCCAAGGGGACCGACTATCGTCACCAACCTCGATTAGACTTTGCATCACGCATCCATCGTTGAACAAGGCCTTGGAGTTCGACGTCTCGTCTCCAAGTTGTCAAGACCCTCCCCAAGGTGTTCTTCCCTCTCCGATGTGGATTTGAGGGAGCACGTTGACCGATCTTTCCTTGCGAGGATTCTATCGGACCGGTGGCCGCCGTTCGGGAGCAATCGGCCTTGTATCGTGTGAGTTTTGCGTGTGTTCATCGTGTGAGTTTTGCGTGTGTTCATCGTGTTCTTCGCGATGTGTGTGTTCGCTTCCGCTACCTTCTCCCTTTCCCCTCGCTTTCCCATCGATTTGACCACGAGATCCGTGAAGATCGGGCCACCCAAGAGGTTAACCCCTCCATCAGAAGCTTGGTGGTACTTGAGGAGCTTCCACTTGGTGTTGTTGGAGTAGTGGTTGGTGCTTGCTTGTAGGTGAAGTACGTCTTTGTCTTGTTGTACTTGATGTCCTCTTGCACTTGATGTGGACATCCCTACTATTGATACAACCGTTGTACCTACAACAACACACATACAAGGACCCATCACAAGATCTCGTGCCAAACAACTTAACTATCAGGTACTTTCGTTTCTTGGAACTATTCCTCACATACATGAGAATATGATGCTGCCTAAATCAGATATATTTCTTACTCTTAGGAATGATGGACCAAGCATGGATGAGAGGGACAAGCATTGGAGCATAGCCATGCATGGAGATGGCAGCAACCATGTGATGATCCAAGAGAAGGCCACGGATGAAGATTTCAGAACTTTGAGGCTACCATAATGAAGAAAGAAGGCTTGGACGAAATATTCAAGATCAATACTTTACGAATTCATCCATAGCTTAATATGGTGCTGCGACACCTTTATTTTGGGCCAGGCCCATGTAATTTTTGCAGGATTTTAATTAGCTACTTTTTAGAGTCCGTATTTGAGGGGAAAAGGACTTTTAGGGTTGGATTCGGCCACCACTTCCATGGCTGGCCGAAACCCCACCTTTTCGCCCTTAAATACTCCCTATAGCCGACCCCCTAGACTCGGATTTTGTTTAGACATTAAGTTAGCCATAGTCGCAACTTCGCCAAGGCTCGAGCGTCGCAGAGGCCTCTTGTACTTCGCACCTATTATGGATCCCACTTCTTCAATAAAGCTTTCCTCTTAATCCGCAATATCTTTATTGCAATATTGGTTCTTACTTGTTCTCGATTTTAGGTAGGAATTAAGACCCTCGTTGGTCAGGCTGATCATGTTCATGTAGGATCGGTAACCTCCAGGAGATTGGCCTAGCGATTGCATTGGCGCTCGTGCTCGCACGTGTAGTCGGATCGTCAAGCCCGAACTCCACCAAATCGATTATCGCCATCTCATCGAAAGATCGGACACCTTTGCCCTATCAAGTGGTATCAGATTTCAGGTTGCTCGGTGAGATTTTACTGTTTTCGTAGATTAGATCTGTTTTTACCTATAAACCCACGAAAAAGCCAAAAACACAGTTAGAGTTTTGATCCATCCCATAACCAATCTACGCCTCGCATTATCTTTTCAGTTTTTGCATCGTTGAATTTGTGTCTACATCGTCGCGTCGAGTTGCTGGTCTTAGTGTCTCGTCCCTTAGAGTTTCGAGTTCTGATCATATTAGTCACCGCCACACTCGCCGATCACCGCCACCATATTCCGCCGCCATATACCCTACCACCATAAACCCTAATACTCCGCCACCGCCTTCCTACCGCGACACAGATCCGATCAGTTTCCTATCGTGGTACGAGTCC
The DNA here is from genome assembly GCA_030063025.1 of Avena longiglumis. Taxonomy (NCBI): domain Eukaryota; kingdom Viridiplantae; phylum Streptophyta; class Magnoliopsida; order Poales; family Poaceae; genus Avena; species Avena longiglumis. The sequence continues at coordinate 337,941,874 of CP125976.1, forward strand.
GAGTAGAGTTATTGTTTCCTAGCTATTTCTTTTTTACTTTCCTTCTTTGTTGTTTCTGTGTTTAGCTAAAGTCCGTATCGAGTTTAGAGTTCGGTCGTAAGTCCAGAAGGAGAGCAAAAAAAAAATTTCTGGCTATACTGTTTTTCGACCCCGGGGATCACTTTTCTCCATCGGCCGTTATAGCGATATTTTTTTGGCGCCTGCGCGCTTTCCGGAGCAAAATAAAAAAATTTCGTAAAACTTTTTTGGGGCTAACCTATTTTTAGACCCCGTAGATCAGTTCTAGACACTCACCATCATAGTGATTTTCTGCATCTCGGTTCGCTTTTCAGGGTGCCATATCATCATACAGTGCTTGTTGTGTCGCGTCGTGACATCGGTGGTGATCTAGGCTCGCGTCTCTAGTACGGTCTAGCCTAGGACTAGCACTGTACCGTCGTTGAGCATTCTTTGAACTTTTGCATTGCTGTTTTGATAATTGCTAACCCTCCTTTGATGCAGCCCGTCCTACGACCTCTACTACATCTACTCCCACAAGCTCCCCAAGTGGACCCATGACTCGCGCCCGAGCCAAACTCCTTCAAGCTAAGGTGAACTCGCTCCTCTCCTTGTGTGACTTCGATACACCCTTGGATGGCCTGCTACTTCATACCCATACCTTGTGCATCATCAGGTACGAAGAGAAGAACCCACAGGACGGAGGAGCACCAGCAGAAGAGACTAAATGCTCTGTTGCAGTGGTACTACGGACCTGGCGGCCCATTACCACAAGACTATCGCCCGCTACCGCCAACAATGTAAGGTCCTAGAGCTAGCAAATGCTCTCATCCATTGGCGGTACTACTCGGCCCAGATCCGGATTACCGGGCTACTGGACTACCGCCCCTACCGCCACCAATGAAGGCCCCAGAAGTCCCAGCGACAAGCGGTACTACCGGGCCGAAGCGGTACTACGCATGACCGGTACTACCGGTCATTGACCCAGTACTACCGGACCTGGAAAGGCCTGAACGTGTTAATTCGGCCCAGCGCCTTGTAACCCTCTCTATATTTTGCTATTTGTTCCCAAAATACCCCTGTTTACGTGGTTGGTATATATATAGCCCCCCACCCTCTATTGTAAACCCTAGACTTGGATAATAATAGATATTAAGGAAACCCTTTGAGGACTTATATCTATTGGTCTCATGCTCCTACCAAGGAGCACCGGATTATCCACCCCCTCTTGGATCTTGCCTAGTGCGTTCAAGTTGTACAAGGACTTGGGTTCTCGGTTTCTCGCCCCCAAGTCGTCAAGATCTCACCAAGCACCTCATCCCCCGTTGTTGGCGTGGAGAGCGAGCTTCGCCTAACACCGATCCTAGGGATTATGTTAGACCGGTTGCCACCGGCGTGAGGAGTAGGCGTGTATCGTGTTTTGCTGTGTGTGTGTGTTCGTGGTTCTCATCGCTTTCCTTCAATTTCAGCCCCCGACCACCTCTTCCCCCTCGTTCCTCGTGGAATTCGTGAAAGATCGGGCCAACCCCAGGGTTACCCCCTATCATATTGGTACCAAGAGCACGGTTGATCACGAATTTCACCCCAATTTTTCTTTTATCCACCTTAAAATCGAAAATCCCACCAAAAAGAGCCCCAATTTGCCTTCGGATCGATCTCTGGATTTGGTGAGTTTTTCGTGGTTTTGGTCCATAGATCTGTTGATTTTGGAGTCGATCTATAGCCCCTGTTGTTCCTAGCCAGCCTTTCGGTCAGATTCCCCACGGATTTGAGGTTTGTGTCAAGTGGATCTCGTATTCGTTCTTGTTCTGTGACCAGCGGTACTACCGCCTGCATAAGCGGTACTACCGTCAGTCACCGCTGCATTGCAAGCGGTACTACCGCGACAATGTAAGGTTTTTCCTTCTTCTTGACGCCTCATTTTCGTTTGCTGACTTTTCCCCCTTTAGCTTGTTCGTGTTTCGCGTGTGTGTCGCCATCTTAACACAAGCTTCCGCACCAAAGTCATCCCACGCTCAACGACACCGCGACACTCGAACATCATCCCCCACCAACGGTTGCAAGTCGTCAACAATACCAAAGGTATAACTTGCACCACCTTGACAGCCCCATATCTTCCTTTGTGTGTAACTATCCTATGAGAGCAACTCATTTTGTGTTTGTCTAAGCATTGTGCACTTGCCTTCGGAAAGTGAGAGTGTGAGGCCAAATACAAAAGCTAACATAGTAGCATAGCAAGGGAGAAAAAGGAAAAGAATAAAAAAAAAGATAGAGAAAAAGATACATAGTCTCCCAATACAAAGAGAATACCAAGCTTGTAAGCCAAGAAAGAGAGAAGAAAGAGCGCACCGAGGCAAGTGCACAAATCTATTGCTTATCCTCTTTTGGCAAACGAGCTGTGGTCTCTCCTTGTGTTGGCACGACAACCGAGCGTAGTCTTCGTTAGGACCTTTTGTGCTCATTTTCATAGTCGTATAACCCCTGCTTCTCCACGTGTGTGTTTTCCGTGTTTTTGTAGATCGTATCCTTTTGCTTTTGATCTTTGGTTCTTTACCACGTAGGACAATAACCTTTTTCTTGGATCGTTTCGTTTGGTTTTCCACAATCCTAACCTTCCACCAAAAGCATTTGAGAGTTGTAGCATATTTGTGTGTGAGTTTCTTGCCATTTCACTTTGCACGCTTTTCGCTCATTTGTGTGGCAATTGGTTTGATATAATCTCCAAGGTGAGGTAAAAGGCTAACTCTCCGCACCCTTTCTCTCCATATACAACCCTTGTTGGCTTTCCATTATGGACAGGCATGGAGAGCCATCACAACCACCACCACCTCCGGAGGATGATACACAATTCATGACAAGATGGGACCATTGGAAGGTCCGAGGAGAATTCAACTATCGTTGTGAAGCTCTTGAGCGGCGCCAAGATGAACAATTTAGCGAGGCCCGTGTGGAATTCAAGAACATCGACAACCGCTTCGAAGAAGTCCGTGGCCAAATGCATGCCATGCAACACAACCTCGGTCATCAAAATGAAGCTCTTGGTCGTGCACTCGCCTCAACGGATGAGAAGATTCAACGCATCATTGATGGACTCGCAAGGCCACGCTCGCGCGAATCAAGCTCATCTCGGCACTCCTCAAGTGAATCAAGTGCACCTCGCCGTCACGCTTCAAGGCACCGGGATGGACCCGTTCTTCAATCCATGAGCTCGCAGCGGTACCATCTCCGCGTCACGCCGCAACGCTATGATGGTGACCTCTCCGCAAGACCTCCAAGGCGGTTTAACCGCCACAACCAAGGGCACTTGTGATTCAACAAGAGCAACCTCACATGGACCACCAAGGCCATCGCCGTCGACATGCACCTTCAACAACAAGTGAAGCATCCGAAGAGGACGAACAAGATCACCGTCGACGTGAAGCACTCGAAGATCCTCCAAGGCGTCATCATCGACATGATCGTCCACGTCGGCAACATGATGGTCATGACGAGCCTCCCCTACACCAAGAAGAAGAGTAGCCCATTGCATGCGGCTCGACGTCCTCCTCGCCACATGGCGCAAGCTAATGCTCCTCGGCATCAACCACGACAAGAACAAGAGCAAGCTCCCCAAGCTCGTCGTGAGGACCATCAACCTCCTCCTCGTCCTCAACCGCGACAAAAAAACGAGCAAGCTCCCCAAGCTCGTCGTCAACAACAAGTTCCACCACCAAACGCGGCACCTCAACAACCACAAGAGCAACGCAACAATCACCAAGCAAGACATGAGAGCTCAGATGATGATGATGACCGCCAAAATCATGGCAACCGACGCAACCGGAACCGCAATGGAGAAGAAACTTTTGGCAAGCTCAAATTCACCATGCCCAAGTTCACCGGTTCCAATGAGCCCGAGGAATATCTCTCTTGGGAACTCAAGGTCGACAAGATCTTCCGCATGCACAACTATAGCAATGAGAAGATGATGGCCATGGCATCCCTCGAGTTTGATGAGTATGCCAGCCTTTGATGGGAACAAGTCCAACTCGCCATGGCAAAAAGAAGAGCCTCCAATCGCAACTTGGCAAGATATGAAGGCTCATATGAGATCCCGCTTTGTTCCTTCACACTACACGCGTGACCTTTTCAACAAGCTTTAAACGCTTAGTCAAGGGACAAAGACCGTGGAAGAGTACTTCAAGCAAATTGAGCTCAACATGATCCGTGCCAACATTGAAGAGCGAGATGAGCAAACAATGGCACGTTTCCTCAATGGCTTGAACCATCCCATCAAGCGCATCACCGAGTTCCAAAAGTACAACAACATGGTTGAGCTTGTGCACATTGCATCGAAAGCCGAGCGTCAAGTGCAAGAGGACATCAAGTACAACAAGCCAAAGACGTACTTCACCTTCAAGCAAGCACCAACCACTACTCCAACAACACCAAGTGGAAGCTCTTCAAGTACCACCAAGCTTCCATTCAAGCCAACTCTCCCTCAAGGAAAACAGCCCCCAAGTGGCAAACACACAAGGGATGATCAACCATTCAATGGTGAATGCTACAAGTGTGGAGGCAAAGGGCACAAGTCGAATGCATGTGGGAACAAGAAAGTTTTGTTCATCCATGACAACTGCGATGAAGAAAATTTGAGTGAAGAAGAGTTTGATGCAAGAGTCAAGGAAGCCAAGGCAAGACAACATTTGGAAGAGGACCAAGAACTTCTTGTGTGTGAGCATGACGCAAGTGCATCGCTTGTGGTCACCAGGGTCTTGACTACCCAAGTCAATGAAAATGAAGACCAACGCTCGAACATCTTCCAAACTTGTGCCGGCATCAATGGGAAGTCCATCAAAGTTGCCATCGATGGAGGGAGTTGCCACAACCTTGCAAGCACGGAATTGTGTGAGAAACTCAACCTCACCCTTCATCCGCATAGACACCCCTACCATATCCAATGGCTAAGCGACCAAGGATCCGTCAAGATCAAGCACACCGTCTCGGTGACGTTCTCCATTGGGCACTACAAGGACACGGTGGAGTGTGACGTGGTCCCAATGACGGTTTGTCACATGTTGCTCGGAAGGCCGTGGCAATATGACAAGCGTGCTTTGCATAATGGTCACTCAAACACTTACACCTTCAAATGGCTTGATAAAACTTGTGTGTTGCAACCAATGACTCCTAGCCAAATAATTGCGGACAATGCAAAGGCTTTAGCGAGGGCGCAATACGCAAAAACACCGTGTGAGAAGAGTGGTGAGCGAGAGAACCACACCATAGTGAGTGAGAGCTACAAGCCAAACTCGAGTGGAAAAACTAAGAGTGTTCTTCTTGTCACCAAAAGTGAGATGAGAGAAGTGCGGAACAACCCATCCATCTTGCACTATGTCCTTGTATGCAAGGGACTAGCGCAAGGAACTAACGACTTGACAAATGTTCCTCCTTCTTTGATGGCTATTTTGCAGGAATTCCAAGATGTATTTCCCGAAGAGCTTCCTCATGGCCTTCCTCCTCTTCGTGGAATCGAGCACCGTATCGACCTCATACCCGGCGCTCCACTCCCAAACCGCGCTGCGTATCGCACGAACCCGGAAGAGACGAAGGAGATCGAATGTCAAATCAACCAACTCATCTCAAAGGTTTGATCCAAGTAAGCACTAGCCCAAGCGCGTTTCCCGTGATCCTAGTCCCAAAAACGGATGATACGTTGCGGTTATGCATGGATCGCATTCAATCAATGCTATCACCGTGCGTTATCGACATCCTATACCGCGTCTTGATGACATGCTTGATGAGTTATGTGGAGCCACTATATTTTCGAAAATTGATCTTCGTAGTGGTTACCACCAAATTCGCATGGCCGAAGGGGATGAGTGGAAAACCGCCTTCAAGACCAAGCTTGGTCTCTATGAATGGTTGGTTAGGACTTTTAGCTTATCTAACGCCCCATCTACCTTCATGCGTCTAATGAACCATATTTTGAGATCTCTCATTGGGAAGATTGTAGTTGTTTACTTTGATGACATTCTTGTCTATAGCAAGTCACTAGAGGAGCATGTTACACATGTTAAGGAGGTCCTTCAAATCCTTCGTCATGAAAAGCTTTATGTTAATCTCCCAAAGTGCACTTTTGCAAGAGACAAGCTGTTTTTCCTTGGATTTGGTGTGTCTTCTAATGGCATTGAAGTTGATGTCTCAAAAGTCAAGGACATACGAGATTGGCCCATCCCAACAAATGTTAGTGAACATCATAGTTTTCATGGTTTGGCTGGCTTTTACTGTCGCTTTGTGAAAGATTTTTCTACCATTGCTTGCCCCCTCAACGAATTGACCAAGAAAAATGTCACGTTCGTTTGGGGAAAAGCACGACAAAAGGCTTTTGATGAGCTCAAAAAGAGGCTCACCGAAGAACCACTTCTTGCATTGCCGGATTTCACAAAAACTTTTGAGATTGAATGTGACGCTAGTGGTATTGGCATTGGTGGCGTCCTTATGCAAAATGGGCGTCCTATTGCTTACCATAGTGACAAACTTGATGGCGCACGCCTCAATTATCCCATTTATGACAAAGAACTTTTTGCATTGGTTCGAGTTCTTCAAGTGTGGCAACACTATCTTTGGCCCAAAGAATTTATCATCCATTCCGACCATGAGTCGTTGAAATATCTTAAGGGCCAAGCCAACTTGAGTAAAAGGCACGCAAAATGGGTTGAGTTTATGGAGTCTTTTCCGTACATTGTCAAATACAAGAAGGGCAAAGAAAATGTGTTAGCGGACGCCTTGTCTCGCAAAAACACAAGCCTTCTTACACGACTCGAAGTCAATGTCTTGGGTCTTGATGACATCAAATCTTTGTACGTGTCCGACTGTTTATTTGGACCAATATTTGCACAATGTTCAATAGACAAAGGGATTGATGATTTCTATTTGCATAAGGGTTTTCTTTTCAAACAAAACAAGCTTTGCATTCCAAAATCGTCTCTCCAACTTTTGCTTCTTCAAGAGTCCCATGGTGGAGGCCTTATGGTTCACTTTGGCCGTGACAAGACATATGACATGCTCTCCACTCACTACTTTTGGCCAAAGATGAAGCGCGACGTGGAGCGCCACGTCCAACGATGCACTACATGTATCCAAGCTAAGTCTAAGTCCAACCCCTTTGGTCTTTATATGCCATTGCCTATTTCTCATGCACCTTGGTCGGACATTAGCATGGACTTTGTGTTAGGCTTTCCTAGATCTAAACATGGTCATGATTCCATATTTGTTGTAGTGGATCGCTTTTCCAAAATGGCACATTTCATCCCGTGCCATAAGACCGATGATGCTTCACATGTAGCCAATTTGTTTTTCAGGGAAATAATACGGCTACACGGTGTGCCAAGAACAATCGTCTCCGACCGCGACATAAATTCATGAGCTACTTCTGGAAGACCCTCATGGCCAAGCTCGGTATCAAGCTCCTCTTCTCGTCCGCCTCGCATCCTCAAACCGATGGACAAACCGAAGTCGTCAATCGAAGTCTTGGCACACTCCTCCGGGTGTTGATAAAGAAGAACCTTAAAGACTGCGAGGAATGCATTCCACACGCCGAGTTCGCCTACAACCGCGCCAAGCACTCCACCACCATGAGGAGCCTGTTCATGATCGTCTACGGCTTCGAGCCTCCCACCGCACTCGATATCCTTCCACTACCACTTCATGAACGTGCCAATATGGACATTGTCAAGCGCGCCCACACAATGAAGAAACTCCATGATGACACACGAGCTACTATCGAGCAACAAGTCCTTCGCCAAGCATCAAGGCTAAACAAGAACAAGAAAGAGATAATCTTCGAAGAGGGCGACCTTGTGTGGATACACTTGAGTAAAGACCGCTTCCCCAAGGAACGCGACTCCAAGCTAAAGCCAAGAGGTGATGGACCATTCAAAGTGCTCAAGTTAATGAACAACAACGCTTATGTCATCGATATCCCAACATCAAAGTACCTTGTGAGCTCGACATTCAATGTCAAGGACCTCTCACCCTACCTTGGAGAAGAGGAAGTTGAGACGGTTGAAGAGTCGAGGACGACTCTTTCCCAAGGGGGAGGGGGAGCTGATGCAGCCCGTCCTACGACCGCTACTACATCTACTCCCACAAGCTCCCCAAGTGGACCCATGACTCGCGCCCGAGCCAAACTCCTTCAAGCTAAGGTGAACTCGCTCCTCTCCTTGTGTGACTTCGATACACCCTTGGATGGGCTGCTACTTCATACCCATACCTTGTGCATCATCAGGTACGAAGAGAAGAACCCACAGATGAGGAGCACCAGTGAAGAGACCAAATGCTCTCTGTCGCCCGGTACTACCTCGGACACAGCTTGGCACTACTCACTGCTACCGCCAACAACAGAAGGTCCTAGAGCTAGCCAAATGCTCTCTGTCACTGGCGGTACTACCGGCCCCGGATCCGGTACTCTGGACTCTGATTACCGCCCCATACTACCGCCACCAACAAGTCCCAAAGAAGTCCCAGACGACAAGCGGTACTACCGGGGTGAAGCGGTACAAGATGATACCGCATGACTACGAGCCGACTGGACCACAGACTGAAAGGCTGAACGTGTTAATTCGCCCAAATTGTAACCCTCTCTATATTTTTCTATTTGTTCCCAAAATACCCCTGTTTACGTGGTTGGTCTATATATAGCCCCCACCCTCTATTGTAAACCCTAGACTTGGATAATAATAGATATTAAGGAAACCCTTTGAGGACTTATATCTATTGGTCTCATGCTCCTACCAAGGAGCACCGGATTATCCACCCCCCTCTTGGATCTTGCCTAGTGCGTTCAAGTTGTACAAGGCCTTGGGTTCTCGGTTTCTCGCCCCCAAGTCGTCAAGATCTCACCAAGAACCTCATCCCCCGTTGTTGGCGTGGAGAGCGAGCTTCGCCCAACACCGATCCTAGGGATTATGTTGGACCGGTTGCCACCGGCGTGAGGAGTAGGCGTGTATCGTGTTTTGGTGTGTGTGTGTGTGTGTTCGTGGTTCTCATCTCTTTCCTTCGATTTTAGCCCCCGACCACCTCTTCCCCCTCGTTCCTCGTGGAATTCGTGAAAGATCGGGCCAACCCCAGGGTTACCCCCTATCACCCTTGCTAAGCCTTCCCAGAGCTCCATAGATATTCTCCACGTGCGGTGTCTCGACTCCTGGTAATCGCTTGGTTCAATCTCTGGACCCACTAATCCTCGCGGTTGCACATCGCCTTTTTCCTGCTGTTCGGTAAGAACTTGTAAGAGCTTCGTATATTGCTTGACGGATTACGCGTGACTTCCACTATATTTCCGTACTATATACCTGTGCTTTTTAAGGACTAACCATGACAGATACTTCGCGGAACCCTGCCACAATGACGAACGAAGAACTACACGCCCACTTCTCCGCTCTTGGTCGGCCATGAAGACGTGGATATGCGCCTCGAGTTTGACACCAAGCTCACCAACGCCGTGGACAAGATCGATGGACTCGAGAAATCCTTCAACGCCAAGCTTGACGCGTTTGGTTCAAGGAGCTTTTGAACCGATTGCCGCACCGCCACATGGCGCATGGCGCATTCGATCATGGGTCGGATTGTTCGCCGCCGCCAGAGCAGCTACCGACGACTCGGACTTCGCGGCATTGCTGCAACATTGGGGACAGACGACGGGTACTACGACCCCGACGACGACAATCTGTTTGACGAGGAGGTTGAACAACCTCCACAGGTACCTGCTGGCCGTCCCCGACATTACTACCGCAACGCTCGCCCACCGGTACGTGATGATGATCATGTTGCAAAGCTTAAATTAAATATTCCATCTTTTGAGGGTAAATATAATCCTGATGCATATCTTACATGGGAGATGGAAGTAGAACAACGTTTTGCATGCTTAAAATATCCTGAGAATATGCGTGTTAGTCTTTGCTACATGTGAATTTACTAAATTTGCTTCCCTTTGGTCCGAGTATTGTCGTTTAAATCCTACTACTATTCCTAGTACTTGGACTGCTTTAAAACTGCTATGCGTGTTCGTTTTGTACCTCCTACTTATCAACGTGATTTACTAAAGAATCGACACGTTTAGAGCAAGGAAAAATTCAGAGAAGAGTATTATCAGGAATTGCAAACGGGGATGGTTCGGTGTGGTCTTGTTGAATCTAATGAACAAATGCTTGCACGTTTCTTTGGTGGATTAAACAAGGACATTCAGCACATCTTAGATTATAAGGAATATAATTCTATCACTCGTTTGTTTCATCTTGCTTGCAAAGCTGAACGTGAAATGCAGGATCGCCAAACACCATGGAGGAGGACTAATAATTCAGCAGGTCGCACATCCACTTGGACATCCCGACAATCAGCGCCTCCTCGTGATTCGCCACCAGCTACTACCACATCCAAGGCCACCACAAGATTTCCAGCTGCTCCTCCATCATCATCCAATGCTCCTGCTCATAGTGCATCTTCTATGGCTTCCACGGGTAAGACAAAGGATATACAATGCCGCAAGTGCTGGGGTTTTGGTTATATTGAGAGACAGTGCACAACACAACGTGTGATGATGGTGCGAGAAGATGGTCAGTACGATTCAGCAAGTGACTTTGATGAAGATACACTAGCCCTTATTTCTGCTCGAGATGGAGACAATTCTGATGCTGATGAAGAGACAGAAGTAATGGGAGCTGAAGCTGCTGATCAATACAGGAGCTTAATTACACAATGTGTGTTGAGTGTGAAATTGAGAAAATCTGAGCAAGATCAACGCCACAACCTGTTCCAAACACGTGGTGTTGTCAAGGATAGAGCTATACGGATCATCATTGATGGAGGGAGTTGTAATAATCTGGCCAGTGTTGACATGGCAGAGAAGCTTGCCCTTCCAACAAGACAACGCCCACATTCATATTACATCCAATGGTTTGAGAGTTCTCGCAAGATCAAGGTAACAAGAACGGTACGTGATAGGACAAAGGTGTCCGATCTTTCGATGAGATGGCGATATTCAATTTGGTGGAGTTCGGGCTTGCGATCCGACTACACGTGCGAGCACGAGCGCCAATGCAATCGCTAGGCCAATCTCCTGGAGGTTACCGATCCTGCGTGAACACGATCAGCCTGACCAGCGAGGGTCTTAATTCCTACCTGAAATCGAGAACAAGTAAGAGCCAATATTGCAATCAAGATATTGCGGATTAAGAGGAAAGCTTTATTGAAGAGGTGGGATCCTGAATAGGTGCGAAGTACAAGAGGCCTCTGCGACGCTCGAGCCTTGGCGAAGTTGCGACTATGGCTAACTTAATGTCTAAACAAAATCCGAGTCTAGAGGTTCGGCTATGGGCGTGTTAAGGGCAAAAGGTGGGGTTTCGCCAGCCATGGAAGTGGTGGCGAATCTAACTAAAGTCCTTTCCCCTCAAATACGGACTCTAAAAAGTGGCTAATTAAAATCCTGCGAAAATTACATGGGCTTGGCCCAAAATAAAGGTGTGGCAGCACCATATTAAGCTATGGACGAATTCGTAAAGTATTGATCTTGAATATTTCGTCCAAGCCTTCTTTCTTCATTATGGTGGCCTCAAAGTTCTGAAATATTCATCTGTGGCCTTCTCTTGGATCATCACATGCTTGCTGCCATCTCCATGCATGGCCATGCTCCAATGCTTGTCCCTCTCATCCATGCTTGGTCCATCATTCCTAAGAGTAAGAAATATATCTGATTTAGGCAGCATCATAATCTCATGTATGTGAGGAATAGTTCCAAGAAACGAAAGTACGTGATAGTTAAGTTGTTTGGCACGAGATCTTGTGATGGGTCCTTGTATGTGTGTTGCTGTAGGTACAACGGTTGTATCAATAGTAGGGATGTCCACATCAGTACGCGTGCATTTTACTATTGGTACATATTCTGATTTTGTTGATTGTGATGTTTTACCTATGCAAGCATGTTCTTTGTTACTTGGTAGACCATGGCAATTTGATAGAGAATCTGTTCATAATGGCAAAACTAATCACTATTCTCTTATGCATGATGGAAAGAAAATTGGTCTAAAACCTATGACTCCCAAACAGATTTTAAAAGATGATCTTGCTAGAGCTAGTAGAGCTAAAACTGAGGAGAAAAATAAAAGCGAGAATCAGATTGTTGCTGCAGATTTTATACCACCAAAGAACACTAAATCTGATTCTACACATGCTACTGAAGAGTCCATGTATGCTTGCAAATAAAATTGATATTGCTGAACTAGATGTAAACAATACTCAATGTTATGCAATTGTCTGCAAAGAGGTTCTGTTTTCATTTGAGGATATGCCTCCTTCTTTGCCACCCGCTATTGCTAACCTTTTGCAGGAATATGAGGACGTCTTTCCATGAGCTGCCACCGGACTACCTCCTATTAGAGGAATTGAGCACCAAATTGATCTAATTCCTGGTGCCACGTTGCCCAACCGTGCCATATAGAACCAATCCAAAGAGAGACAAAGGAGATACACGCCAAATTCAGAACTACTCGGCGAGATCATATTCGTGAGTCCCTTAGCCCTTGTGTTGTTCCTATTATTTTGGTACCTAAGAAAGATGGTTCTTGGCGCATGTGTCTTGATTGTAGAGCTATCAATAATATTACTATTCGATATTGTCATCCTATTCCACGTTTAGATGACATGCTTGATGAATTGAGTGGCTCTACCATGTTTTCTAAAGTTGATTTTGCGTAGTGGTTACCACCAGTTCGTATGAAATTAGGAGATGAATGGAAAACAACATTTAAAACTAAGTTCGGTTTATATGAGTGGTTAGTAATGCCGTTTGGTTTAACTAATGCACCTAGCACTTTCATGAGATTAATGAACGAAGTTTTACGTGCTTTCATTGGACGTTTTGTGGTAGTCTACTTTGATGATATTCTGATTTATAGCAAATCTTTAGAGGATCATTTGGACCATTTACGTGTTGTTTTCAATGCTTTACGTGATGCACGTTTGTTTGGTAACCTTGAGAAGTGCACCTTTTGCACCAATCGAGTTGCGTTTCTTGGCTATGTTGTTAGATCACAGGGTATTGAAGTGGATCCATCCAAGATTGAAGCTATTGAGAATTGGCCGCAGCCCAAGACGGTCACACAAGTGAGGAGTTTTCTTGGCCTCGCTGGTTTTTATAGGCGCTTTGTCAAAGACTTTGGATCAATTGCCGCGCCGCTGAATGAGCTTACCAAGAAGGATGTGCCCTTTATAGGCCCATGTAATTTTCGCAAGATTTTAATTAGCTACTTTTTAGAGTCCGTATTTGAGGGGAAAAGGACTTTTAGGGTTGGATTCGGCCACCACTTCCATGGCTGGACGAAACCCCACCTTTTCGCCCTTAAATACTCCCCATAGCCGACCCCCTAGACTCGGATTTTGTTTAGATATTAAGTTAGCCATAGTCGCAACTTCGCCAAGGCTCGAGCGTCGCAGAGGCCTCTTGTACTTCGCACCTATTCAGGATCCCACTTCTTCAATAAATCTTTCCTCTTAATCCGCAATATCTTGATTGCAATATTGGCTCTTACTTGTTCTCGATTTTAGGTAGGAATTAAGACCCTCGTTGGTCAGGATGATCGTGTTTACGCAGGATCGGTAACCTCCAGGAGATTGCCCTAGCGATTGCATTGGCGCTCGTGCTCGCACGTGTAGTCGGATCGTCAAGGCCGAACTCCACCAAATCGATTATCGCCATCTCATCGAAAGATCGGACACCTTTGCCCTATCAGCACTTGACGCTCGGCCTTTGATGTGATGTGCACAAGCTCAACCATGTTGTTGTACTTTTGGAACTCGGTGATGCGCTTGATGGGATGGTTCAAGCCATTGAGGAAGCGTGCCATTGTTTGTTCATCTCGCTCTTCAATGTTGGCACGGATCATGTTGAGCTCCATTTGCTTGAAGTACTCTTCCACGGTCTTTGTCCCTTGACTAAGCGTTTGAAGCTTGTTGAAGAGGTCACGCGTGTAGTGCGAAGGAACAAAGCGGGATCTCATATGGGCCTTCATATCTTGCCAAGTTGATATTGGAGGCTCTTCTTTTTGCCATGACGAGTTGGACTTATTCCCACCAAAGGTTGGCATACTCATCAAACTCGAGGGATGCCATGGCCATCATCTTCTCATTCCTATAGTTGTGCATGCGGAAGATCTTGTCGACCTTGAGTTCCCACGAGAGATATTCCTCAGGTTCATTGGAATCGGTGAACTTGGGCATGGTGAATTTGAGCTTGCCGAAAGTTTCTTCTCCATTCCGGTTCCGGTTGCGGCGGTTGCCATGATTTGGGCGGTCATCATCATCATCCAAGATCGCATGTCTTGCTTGGTGATGGTTGCGTTGCTCTTGCGGTTGTTGAGGTGCCACGTTTGGTGGTGGAACTTGGTTTTGACGACGAGCTTGGGGAGCTTGCTCTTGTTCTTGTCGCGGTTGAGGACAAGGAGGAGGTTGTGCATCCTCATGACGAGCTTGGGGAGCTTGCTCTTGTTCTTGTCGTGGCTGATGCCGAGGAGCATTGTCTTGCGCCATGTGGCGAGGAGGACGTCGAGCCGTATGCGCAATTGGTTGCTCTCTTTCTTCTTGGTGTGGAAAAGGCTCGTCATGATGATCATGTTGTCGACGTGGACGTTCATGACGGTGATGACGTCTTAGTGGATCTTCGAGTGCTTCACGTCAACGGCGATCTTGTTCGTCCTCTTCGGATGCTTCACTTGTTGTTGAAAGGACATGTCGACGGCGATGGGCTTGGTGGTCCATGTGAGGTTGCTCTTGTTGAATCACACACAGATAGTGGGGTTCACAAAGGAATGCAAGTGGGGAGAAGTCGCGGAAAGTTTATACCTTTCGTCGACGATCTTCACCCTTTATTGTTGGATTCCGCCTTGATCACGGAATTTGGATGGAGTAGATAGCATGAACAACGTGGATGATGATGTAGAGCTCCTTCTCCTCTTCGAAACGAGCTAAAGAACACCAAAATCTGAGTTCGAATGCAAAAGTTATGCTCAAAACGGTGAGAGGCTAAAATCTGGGAACCTGCTGTTTTCTTTCTGTACTGGGCGGTAGTACCGGATTTTGGGCCCGGTAGTATCGGAAAAGGGCGGTAGTATCGGATTTTAAGCCCGGTAGTACCGCTGGGTCCAGAAACTCCCAGTTTTGACGCGTTTTCGCGATTTTGGGGTGATTTGGGCGGAAAATCTTCAAGAAAAGCACCAAATCGAAGGGGGAAATCAAGGAATTAGGCCATGGGAAAAGAAAAAGAAAAATAGAAATAAAAAGAAAAAAATATAAAAAGGAAAAGAGAAAAGAAAGAAATATACTTGTTCCTCATGTAATAGGAAGCGCAAGCTCGATGAACATCATATAGGTGGTACTTATTGTGCATGTCTTGTAGCCCACCAATTTTGTGCAATCGAACTAGCGTCTCTCCTTGTACTTGTGTGACACGAGCTTATAGTCTTCGCTAGGTAATCATTTGGTTCTAAGCTCACTTTCTCCGTCGCACAAGTCCCATCTATCCCACCGTGTGTGTTTCCTTGTACATATTTCCTATCTTGTGGATTGACTTGTTTGCTTGGTGATCATTGTGGTTCTTTACTTGCCAATACAACATCTTGATTTCGGATTGGTTCTTGACATGCCACTTTCCATTCCTATCCACCATAGGCTTTGTGTGTGTTTGTTTTTTGTTGGTAGTTGGTTTTGGTGTTTCACGTGAACTTCACTTTGCTTGATTTATTGCTCTCAAGTGTGGCCACTTGCACGATACGATCTTCCAAGGTAAAGTAAGGTTCGACGTTGTATCCCTAACACCCTCTACCACTTCCATATACAACACTTGGTCTTGTGAAGCATGTCTAGGGACTCCGGGACCGAGGATGATTTCTATGAAGAATCCACGATGAGCCACCATGCCTATGTCTCCACAAGCATGGATAACATGATGGAGAACTACACCAACAATGGCTCCACATGCTTGGGTGACATGGAGTGCTACAACAACAATGACTCCCCAAGCATGGGCGACTTCAAGAATGACAACGACAAGCTCCTCACGTCGCACCGACCAAGACGGAGCCTCCAACTCGAGTGTGCCAAGGTCCATCATCAAATGGACAAGTTCCAAAGCGACCTCCACAACTTCAAGAAGGACATGGACAACGATTTCAACAAAAACATGAGGATGGTCGCCAAGACTAATGATGCTTTGCGCTCATTAGAAAAACTTACAAGGAAGAGTGCCAAGGTCAAGGGCCATCGTCGTGAGCGTCATATGGATGACCAAGTGCGCCACCTACATCAACCATCGGCAAGGCACGCCAATGACCTCCGTCGACACCATCACAAGGAACCTTCAACTTCTTGTGCCACCACCAAAATGGCACCAAGAGCAAGCCTTCGTCCACACCATCAAGCTTCAATGACTAAGCTTGCATTTGAAGACCTCATGAACGAGGAAAATGAAGACCTCTACTTCGCCAAGTTGGATAGCATGAGCCTACCTCCACCACTACTACAAGATGGCCACAAGACGGTCGAGCATGGGATTTTCCCTTTGACCATGGAGGCGAGCAATGATGCCCATCTTATGGCATCCAACCTTGGAGGCGACAAGGTCAAGAATGGTGAGCATGGGATTTTCCCTTCACCAAAGGAGGCGCATGGAGTTGAGGAAACCGAGCCTACCCCCATATGCTTGAGTGATGATGTGGTACCAATCCCATGTGAGTATGAGAGCCACTTAGCCCACTTGAGTGAGAACAAGAGTGAGATGAGTGACTCCACCTTATATGAGATTGAGTGCTTCCACTTGGAGGGCATGAGTGATACTCCTAGTGAGTTGAGAGCGGTAGTTGATAGGTCAAGTGAGACCATTTCGATTCCTAACAACTTACCCTCTACCTCTAGTGTGTTCTCTTGTGTTATGCTAGGTTCCATGGATGAAGAAGCGCCAAGCCATGAAGCAATGATGCCTCAATTTGAGAAGATGTACATGGTGCATGAAGATGATGCTACGCCATGGATACATGAAGAAGACGAAGTCGTCCACAAGGAGGCTACTACTTCCACAACACCCACTTCATATGAGAGGTATGAACAAGGTAACAATAAGGGTGTTGATGATGCCATGATCCCACTAGTGGACATGATGAATTGTGAGGATATGCATGCTATGGATGATACTTGTGACATTACATATGCTTCACTCATATTCCCATGTGATGTTTTGTCTTTGCATAATATTAATCATGTGGCATTGTTTGATTGCGAAATCATTGCCATAAACATGACATGCTATGCATCTTGTGTGTATCCTCCAATTGCTTCGGACTTGCCTTGTCATGCTAGTCTTTCAATTTCTCCCGTTGCTTGCGATAAGATGAATGCTTGCTATTTCACTTGTTTTGCTTGCAACAATATTGATCTTATGAGTTATAATGAGATGGCCCCCATAGCTTTCTCAATTTTTGGAGATTTTGATGATGGCCATGATAAGCATGTTCCCCACTTGTATACTCACCATGCATCTATTTCATACTTGAATGACATTAATGGTGATGTGCACAAGAAGAGATACGTCATGATGGATGATGTGTATCTCTACCATGCACACACGTTCTTCCTTTTACATATGATGTGTGTAGGTACCCGCACAAGAATGTCAACCTCGGTTGAGCACGAGTTGACAAAAAGAGCTCTTGAGAGCATCCCACAAGTGAGTTCAAGATCGAACCCAGCTCTGATACCTTTTGCATGCTTTGCATCTTTCATGTTGACAAATTGTTCTTTCCTATGGTTTGCTTGCAAGCATGTTAATGGTATTATCTTCCCTTGTGACATTCATGTTTCTTCGCTTTTAGATAATGATGCTTTGTGTGTTGCAACAAAAATGTTGAACAATTTACCTTTCCGATGTTTTGTGTGCAACCACAATTCCATTAAGAACATGTATTGTCATGAGAGCTTCCAAGAATCTCGTCTTGTTGTTGCAACAAACATAAGGACCACTTACTCTTTCGTTTGGTTTGTTTGCAAACATGTTACTTTGGCTTCCGCTTGGGATACGCATATTCCCATGATATTTGCTATCGATGATTTGTGTGTGACATCCAACATGTCGAACAATTTCTCTTTCTAATGGTTGGTTGGCACACATAATGATGTTGCTTTGGACATTCTTCCTTTTGTGTTCACTACAAGAACTGTGTCAGCTTGTGACGTTTTGGTAGTGACCATCTACAAAATCGTCTTAGATTTATAAAGATTCCGCTCAAGCTGCTTGGGAGGGTCAAAGTCTTAGTAAACTATGACGATTTTTCTTAAAAACGTCGTAATTCCTTTAAATGAAATCGTCATAATGGCTAGGGAGATCTAAATATAGAGGATAGCAACATGGACCGTTGGATCCGAGCAAGATGGACGGATAGGATGCTAATATGAGGGAACTTGACATGGATCGATGACATGGCATGGTACCGAAAATATCCCGCGCGTGTCGGCCGAACCAAAACCGCCACGTCCCCCACCCTCCCAGCGAATGCTTCTCCCCAACCCTAAATCGCCGCCTCTCTCCTTCTCCGGTGAAACCCCTCCTTCTCCAATGAGATTCGCCCCACCGCTCCTCCTTCTCCGGTGAGATCCGTGCACGCCCCCTCCTTCTCCAATGAGAAACCCTTTCCCGCTCCGCCTCCCCTCCTTCTCCAAAGGAGATCCCTAACTCTAGATTGCGCCACGCCCTCGCTCGAGAGCCTCTTACACAAGCCCACCGCGACGACTCAAATGATGCCCGAGGAGGACGACGGTGATGGTTTGAGCCCCTAACAAATCCCCATCTCCGCCATGACCCCAGTTGGCGCCTCTTGCCCTCTCCTCGTCAGAGATCTCCGCCTCCCGGTGCTCCCTCCTCTACTGCGTGTACAAGGTAGAGGTGGCCGAGCGGCATGAACTGAGTAAGCGGGCGGCGATGGAGGTGGCGCAGGACCAAGACATAAAACATGGTGGCGCTCGCGGAGAAAGCTAAGAAGGCGGTCGATGGTGGAGGCGGCGCGCGCTCATCGACGCCGAGAACCTCTCCGCCAATCTCGTCGACGTCTCGGTAAGAAAATAGCCTCCCATCCTTCTCCCTGTGCGTGAAATGCGTGGTCTAGAGGCCAGATCTCGCGAGTCTTTGTCTGGATCTCGCGAGTTTACTGATGGATCTCGCGGGCTCTGTCCCAATTCCAGTAGAACGTTCGGTTTTACCAAGTTTTAGTATTGAGTACACGGATAAGGTTTTCGCCTTGTCCTTCCCTATACTCGCATGTTCTAGGGTTTCTTGGTCTTCTTTATTTGCCATGGATGTGATTGGTGTGAATAAGAGCCGATCACATGGGATTTTGGTATATATCTTGTTGTATGTACAAGTTCTTTACACTAGATCTTGTTGTATGATGCCTACTAATTATAGTTTTGTTCACGTCTGAGTTTTCCTTTGCTCATTCAAACTTCACCACATGTCGTGTGTCAAAATTTAATTGTTTTTCATAATTTTCCTCTATATGTCCCAAAAATAACTTCAGCTTGAAACCATATACTTCTATGTATTTCCCCAAAATAACTTAATATTGAAACCATATACTTCTCTGTATGTCCCAAAAATAAATCTTAGACAATAATTGGTTGTCTGGGTTTTACTGCCACATGGTACATGTCCCAAAAATAAATCTTTGTAGGAAGCAAACTAAGCATTCAGACTCTGCTTTTTAAGGTCATACCTCATCCATTCTCCCTGCTTGTATTGGTGCTATTTGTTTGTGTGTAGGTTACGATTGCGATCTAGATGCTATCTCCTTGGTGTTTTCCATTGGCCCCAGTTATTACTTGCAATAGGCCCTAGATTATTACTTGCGATAGTATTTACATTTTTTATGACACACCTCTACACAACCAAAGTGAAAAGACTTCACCATGAAAAGTGGTAATTTTATGACTTCTATCATAAATCTCTTTCATATGCAATGATCTTATTTCTACACCTACCTGAACTATACATCTATTCAAATTTCTACTCTAGTGCACATGACTTATATTTTAAGTACTTTTTGTTTGCGGTTATGCATGTCACATAGAACTATATTACTTCTCAGTTTATTACTATGTATTTAAATGTTAGCTTCAATTGGAATACGGACTACCTTTCTAATGCGTTTCATTGATTCCATGCAAGTAGACTTGAAGATTTTTTTTGCTTACTCTTTCCAACCAGTTAATTCATTTCTCTGATATTAAAATCTGGTATTTGTAATGTAGCACTGTGCAGGGATGGCTTACCACCGCTCGTGTTCCCCTCGACTTACTAGTACCGATTCTGCGATCTTAGCGACCACTGTATATTATGGCTGGCCAAGAAATAATAGTCGCCTTTATCTGGTTGCCCACAGCGTGCAAAGTTATACAATATATTTAACATTGTTAGGTTGGACACCCTTATCTTTTGATATCACAGAATATCTTCCTTTACTTCTAAAATTTTGAAGCTCATTGTTCTTGTGTTTTTTGATTCTTTCTTGAAGCTAAAATGTGGGGTGTGAATGCGAGCAAGGCGATTCTCAGACATTCACGGCCAAACTTGTCTCAACCACAACAATATATGCCACAAGACCAACAACATCCATTGTCATCTTTGCATGCGCAAGTAAGTGACTGTTTTTTCTATTCCTGTAGCCAATATCTGCAGGTTTTTGTTGTGCCCTTTCTTCATTTGCAAGTGCGTTATAGCTGTGCCTGTAATGTATCCCATTTCGAATGACGTGTCAGATTATCCTTATAGTTCTGATTGCTTGCAAATATTGCACTGAAGAAACTCCCCTTCCCTAGTTTCTTTATCATAGCAATGCATGCAGGTTTTTGTTCCCCCTAGGCATGTATTTCTTCATGTGCAAGTCTATCATAGCTGTGCCTAGAATAGGGTGCCATCTTGAATGATGAGTCAGATTAAACTTGGTAGTTCTGATTGGTTGTTGCACCAGAGAAATTAAAAAGTTTTACTCCATTTATAGTGCTTTTATGACCACATGAAAAGAAAATGTGTATTCACAATAGTTTGTTTAGGCACATTCTTTTTCTTGCATATAAATTTGTGGTTACTCCCTCCGTCTTAAAATATAAGATGTATTAGCTTTGTGAAGCAAATCTATCTAGACTACTTTTAGTATGTAGGTTCACTCAGGTTTGGAGTGAATCTAGACACTAAAAATAGTCTAGATACATTTTCTTCACAAACCTAAAACATCTATATTTTGAAACGGAGGGAGTATTGATATGTGATGATTCACAAAGAAATCGTTATCCTGAAGCTTATTTGTGTTACCATGTTTGGTTTTCTATAAATGTAATTTTGGTAGTGCTTCAGAATGTGCAATTTAGTTTACTCGGGAAGGCACATGAGTATTATTGTTAAATGCAAAGCATGAATGGAACCCTTTGATGTTAGATATACTTGTGATGTTGTATTGCTTCACAGATTGTTTGGTCATTCTATTAACTCCTGTTGATCACACGGTGAAGAACACATTACAAACACCGAGCCAATCAAACGTCAACGTCGATGGGCTGCAGACGATGGCAAAGTCCCGTAAAGACAACCATTGAGTCAAAGCGGTTCGATGCTCCTAAAGAAATTTTCCACCGCTCTAAAAGCGTTCTTTTGGCGTGTCCGATTCAACGACAAGTGGAGATTCTCCAAAGGAGCGAATTGGTGAGTCCTTATTTTTACCCGGTTCTTTCATTACCAAGTATTTATATTGAGTTGGTTCATTGAATATTGTAAACTAATTGCTTCTCTTTGTTTTGGTCTTACATGCCACCATCTCGTAAACTGCTACAACTTCCTTGAGAATCGACCATTTTACGGCCATTTACCTTAAGAGTCATGCAAGAGCTACTTAGTAAAATTGGATCTGTTTCTAGCTTGGATGGATCATATCAAGACCCACTGTTATGTTACAAGATGTTTCTTCGTTATTCACAGCTTCATACTATTCTCACCTATCTTCATTTTACCAAGGATTGCTCTTTGTAAGTTTATGGATTTCAATACAACGAACTCAAGCTTATATATGTACTTGTAGGCAGATTTTCAAAATGTGTCCATCATGCTTTTAGTGAATCATTTTGACATTACGTATTTCTCAAGCCAATTTTGTTTTACTCTACAAAGACAATCTGGAAGCATTTATTGAGATGATGCTTTTCTCTATACCTTTCCCAATATTGTTCTCACGACGTTGTGTGCATCTGTCTCTTATTTGCAGTTCTCATCGGTTGAGGAGGCTATGGCTACTCGTGATGCTGTTTACAACCTGCAGTGGCCTCCAAATCAGATTAGGTGCAGTTTTGTTTAATTGCCTAATACTGTCACAGATAGAGCTTCCATATTTGGTTCTTTAAACATGCATCTACTTTGCACTGTTCTGTCCCTTTACTTGTGGTAACTAAATATACTAGAAGATTGCCTGGAATTCTAATTCCATTCATATATCACCTGTCCCTGTAGGTAATGGAAATATATGTTGATGATGAGTTTGTAGTTACAACCTACTGTTGTTTTGCTCTTTGTTAAAATATTTGTTCCTGCTGTTACAATATATACGGTATACTTTCAACATCAGCATGTTTTCTTATTTGGGATGACATTGGCTGTTCTTTTTTGGACACATGAAAACTACTGTTGTAGTTCCTAATTTTTTAGACTAGAGTTATTAGGAAGCAAACTATGCTATTTATGATAAGCAGCAGGGATTCATAAGCAGATGCTAGTATAGTTAGGGACTCATGTATATAGTAACATAGATAGAAAAGGTCCATTTTTCATGTTGTAAACATTTGAAACCCTGTTGCAACAGAAAATAAAGGGAAGTATTGTTTATGTGGGCTAGGATAGTGCTTTATTTAATATCCAGAAACATGCACATTTGTTCTTTGCCTAACTTACTGTCCTATATGTGAAACCAGATGCCCACTTCAATGATGATCTGATGATGAAGCTGACAACGAGTAGCGAATCTGTCATGTTTACATCTGTTGTATTCTTTGTTTTTTGGTTATTGTGTCTCAAATTTGGTTGTTGTATGCTATCATGTTTATATCCGTTGTATCGATATCTATAACTATTATGATGATCTAGCTATCATGTCATGTAATAGTGTTACTTATTAGCCTCGTCGTTATGTTTAAATTCGGATTATATACCGTTGTTTTGTGTGAACTATATATTTGGAAATGTTGTTGGGCTGGTTTGTACATTTGGGTCCGTACTAGATTTAAAAAGTCGAATACACCCTAAAAAAAGGCCATGGCCCATAGACACGACATAAAATAAAATGCTCTACAAATGGCCTAGGCCCAAAACAGAAAAAGTCCAACATTATTGGGCCAGCCCATTTAGATCACTAAAATGGTCTGGGCTGATTTTGATTTAAAACGATTTCATTTCGTCACAATTTTGCCACGTAGGATCGGCCACGTAGGATCTGAGATGGCTTGGCTAGATGGTCCATGACGATATTAGATCGTCATAGACATTATGATTTAATATCGTCATAGATTATGACGATTTTACCAAAAGCGTCGTTATAGTTCATTTGCGGCCTTGACTTTCGACGATCTCAAAATCGTCATAGAATCGTCATAAACAAACTACTATGACGATTTTGTGACGAAAATGGAGGGTCATATATAGCCAGACTCCTTGTAGTGGTTTTTGCCAAATTCTCCTAGTTTTGCATCAAAGATGTTGATCAAATTTCTATTCGATTGCTTTGAATGCCACAATAAGATGTTATATGGAGTTTTTGAGTTTCCACATTTGGATGATGTTCAAACGATTTCCATGCATATTGACCATGCATATGCATTCCGTTTGCTATACTTGAGTTGTGCTAATCATGTTGTGAACAAGAATGGACATTCCACAAATGACACGCTCCTCTATCACACACAAACATATGTTGTTTAGTCTTTGTTGTTTGAAGGTACAAATGCATACACGTCAACCTCTATGGACTATATGTTGACAAGAAGAACCGAAGAGAGTTACCTATGGCTACCCTTCATCGATCTATCTCTACACGATAAGGTGACTTCCTTCTACTTGAGGACTCATGCAATAATCTTCATGAATTGGCTACGCTTTGAGTGTTGCTTTGCTTTTGTTGTGAGTTTTGTAGGCTTCAAGGAAGGTGAAGGAACATTGAAGTGTTGTCAAGTCAATCTTCCCGAGGACGACTATATGGTGAACCACAGGATCAAGAAGGTCTCTCGCCCGCTTCTACTTTGTGATGAGCATGTAGAGTCGAGGATGACTCTTTTTGAAGGGGGGGAGCTGATGTAGCCCGACCTACGGTCGTTACCACATCTTGGTCTCCAACTTACGCCAAGTCGTCATGGACTCCAAAGGTGAATCTGTTCCTCTATGCGAGCCCCCTTCCTACCTTATTGAAAGGTATGCTACTTCATACTCCGTCACATATGCATGATAGGTTCACATTGACAAGTACGGAGGCTAGGAAGGAAGCCCGGAGCATCAAGCCTAACAAGACGGAGGCTTGGAAGAGGAGGCGGAAGAAGACAGATCACCAAATGCTCTCTGTCTCCGGCGGTACTACCGGATCCGGCGACCGGTACTACCAGTGACCTACCCCACCACTTCTGTGACGCCAATGAAGCCCAGATCGCAAGCGGGACTACATCCCGAGGCG
Source organism: Avena longiglumis (assembly GCA_030063025.1). Lineage (NCBI taxonomy): Eukaryota > Viridiplantae > Streptophyta > Magnoliopsida > Poales > Poaceae > Avena > Avena longiglumis. Next base: position 337,966,632 of record CP125976.1, read on the forward strand.
GTACCGTCCCAAGTCCCAGGTACCCGCTCATGGTAGTGCTCACAGCACTAGTTGGGCCACAGCCCATGTATCCCCCTTACTTACCTATTCGCCTAGTTTATCCCCAAACTACCCTTGTTTATGTGGTTGGCCTATAAATAGAGCCCCCACCCCTCATGTATCCCTTAGGCATAGATGATAGACTAAAGAAAACCCCCATTGTGGAATCTCTAGTTTTGCCTCATCCCCTTTACTAAGGGTACCGACTATCGTCACCAACCTCGATTGGACTTTGCATCACGCATCCATCGTTGAACAAAGCCTTGGAGTTCGATGTCTCATCTCCAAGTTGTCAAGACCCTCCCCAAGGTGTTATTCCCTCTTCGATGTGGATTTGAGGGAGCACGTTGACCGATCTTTCCTTGCGAGGATTCTATCGGACCGGTGGCCGCCGTTCGGGAGCAATCGGCCTTGTATCATGTGAGTTTTGCGTGTGTTCATCGTGTTCTTCGCGAGGTGTGTGTTCGCTTCCGCTACCTTCTCCCTTTCCCCTCGCTTTCCCATCGATTTGACCACGAGATCCGTGAAGATCGGGCACCCACGAGGTTAACCCCTCCATCAGGTCTTGCAGAGAGGTCACCATCATAGCTTGACGTTGCGGCGTGTCGTGGAGATGGTACCTGATGGAGGGTGTTAGGGGGTAACCCTTGGGTTGGCCCGATCTTTCACGAATTCCACGGGAAACGAGGGGAAAGCGGTGGTCGGAGGATGAAATTGAGGAAGGAGATGAAAACCACGAACACACGCACGCCAAAACACGATACACGCCTATCCCTCACGCCGGTGGCAACCGGTCCAACATAATCCCTAGGATAGGTGTTGGGCGAAGCTCGCTGATGCAGCCCGTCCTACGACCGCTACTACATCTACTCCCACGAGATCCCCAAGTGGACCCATGACTCGCGCCCGAGCCAAACTCCTTCAAGCTAAGGTGAACTCGCTCCTCTCCTTGTGTGACTTCGACACACCCTTGGATGGCTTGCTACTTCATACGCATACACTGTGCATCATTAGGTACGAAGGGAAAGACCCAAGACAGAGGAAGCAACCATCGCCGTGACGCCTTGCAGTATTACTACGGTTGAGCCAACGGTACTACACATAAGCGGTCCTACTGCCCCAGCTACTGACGCTCAGAAGCACCACTCCACGCCCAGACGCATAGCGGTACTACCGGCCCGGAGCGTACTGGGACAACAGATTACCGCCCCTCTACCGTCGCCAGGCGCCTCCGACGGAAGCTCCAGGCCCTCAAGCGGTACTACCGCTCCACGATCGGTACTACCGGTTACGATCGGTACTACCGGTTGCCAGACCGGTACTACCACCGGCCCGATCTGAGCGCTGAGTTCGCCCCATGCCTTGTAACCCTTCCTATAATTTACCTTTTCATTCCGAAACTACCCCTGTTTTGTGGCTAGAATATATATAGCCCCCACCCTCTATTGTAAACCCTCGACTTGGATAATAATAGATATTAAGGAAACCCTGATGCAGCCCGTCCTACGACCGCTACTACATCTACTCCCACAAGCTCCCCAAGTGGACCCATGACTCGCGCCCGAACCAAACTCCTTCAAGCTAAGGTGAACTCGCTCTTCTCCTTGTGTGACTTCGATACACCTTTGGATGGCCTGCTACTTCATACCCATACCTAGTGCATCATCAGGTACGAAGAGAAGAACCCACAGGACGGAGGAGCACCAGCCGAAGAGACCAAACGCTCTCTGTCGCCAGCGGTACTACCGGACCTGACGACCGGTACTACCGCTGGGCGGCACTACCGCCCAATGCTACCGCCAACAACAGAAGGCCCCGGAGCTGCCCAAATGCTCTCTGTCACTGGCGGTACTACCGGCCCCGGATCCGGTACTACCGTCCCTACTACCGCCACCAATAGAAGGCCCCAGCGCAAGTCCCAGGACGACAAGCGGTACTACCGGCCTGGAAGCGGTACTACCGCATGACCGGTACTACTGGTCGAGCTGGACCGGTACTACAGGACCTGGAAAGGCCTAAACGTGTTAATTCGGCCCAGCGCCTTGTAACCCCCTCTATATTTCTCTATTTGTTCCCAAACTACCTCTGTTTATGTGGTTGGTCTATATATAGCCCCCACCCTCTATTGTAAACCCTAGACTTGGATAATAATAGATATTAAGGAAACCCTTTGAGGACTTATATCTATTGGTCTCATGCTCCTACCAAGGAGCACCGGATTATCCACCCACCTCTTGGATCTTGCCTAGTGCGTTCAAGTTGTACAAGGCCTTGGGTTCTCGGTTTCTCGCCCCCAAGTCGTCAAGATCTCACCAAGCACCTCATCCACCGTTGTTGGCATGGAGAGCGAGCTTCGCCCAACACCGATCCTAGAGATTATGTTGGACCGGCTGCCACCGGCGTGAGGAGTAGGCGTGTATCGTGTTTCGGTGTGTGTGTTCGTGGTTTTCATCGCATTCCTCGATTTCATCCCCCGACCACCTCTTTCCCCTCGTTTCTCGTGGAATTCGTGAAAGATCGGGCCAACCCCAGGGTTACCCCCTTTAACATATGGTATTAGAGCACGGTTGATCACGAATTTCCCCCCAATTTTTCTTTTATCCGCCTTAAAATCGAAAATCCCACCAAAAAGAGCCCCAATTTGCCTTCGGATTGATCTCTGGATTTGGTGAGTTTTTCGTGGTTTTGGTCCATAGATCTGTTGCTTTGGGAGTCGATCTATAGCCCCTATTGTTCCTAGCCAGCCTTTCGGTCAGATTTCCCACGGATTTGAGGTTTGTGTCAAGTGGATCTCGTTTTCGTTCGTGTTCTGTCACCAGCGGTACTACCACCCGTTCCAAGCAGTACTACCGCTGATGTGGACATCCCTACTATTGATACAACCGTTGTACCTACAGCAACACACATACAAGGACCCATCACAAGATCTCGTGCCAAACAACTTAACTATCAGGTACTTTCGTTTCTTGGAACTATTCTCATATACATGAGAATATGATGCTGCCTAAATCGGATATATTTCTTACTCTTAGGAATGATGGACCAACCATGGATGAGAGGGACAAGCATTGGAGCATGGCCATGCATGGAGATGGCAGCAAGCATGTGATGATCCAAGAGAAGGCCACAGATGAAGATTTCAGAACTTTGAGTCCACCATAATGAAGAAAGAAGGATTGGACGAAATATTGAAGATCAATACTTTACGAATTCGTCCATAGCTTAATATGGTGCTGCGACACCTTTTATTTTGGGCCAGGCCCATGTAATTTTCGCAGGATTTTAATTAGCCACTTTTTAGAGTCTGTATTTGAGGGGAAAAGGACTTTTAGGGTTGGATTCGGCCACCACTTCCATGGCTGGCCGAAACCCCACCTTTTCGCCCTTAAATACGCCCCATAGCCGAACCTCTAGACGCGGATTTTGTTTAGACATTAAGTTAGCCATAGTCGCAACTTCGCAAAGGCTCGAGCGTCGCAGAGGCCTCTTGTACTTCGCACCTATTCAGGATCCCACCTCTTCAATAAAGCTTTCCTCTTAATCCGCAATATCTTGATTGCAATATTGGTTCTTACTTGTTCTCGATTTCAGGTAGGAATTAAGACCCTCGGTCGGTCAGCCGATCGTGTTCACGCAGGATCGGTAACCTCCAGGAGATTGGCCTAGCGATTGCATTGGCGCTCGTGCTCGCACGTGTAGTCGGATCGTCAAGCCCGAACTCCACCAAATCGAATATCGCCATATCATCGAAAGATCGGACACCTTTTCCCTATCAAGTGGTATCAGATTTCAGGTTGCTCGGTGAGATTTTACTGTTTTTCGTAGATTAGATCTGTTTTTACCAATAACCCACGAAAAAGCCAAAAACACAGTTAGAATTTAGATCCATCCCATAACCAATCTACGCCTCGCATTATCTTTTCAGTTTTTGCATTGTTGAATTTGTGTCTACATCGTCGCGTCGAGTTGCTGGTCTTAGTGTCTCGTCCCTTAGAGTTTCGAGTTCTAATCATACTAGTCACCGCCACCATATTCCGCCACCATATTCCGCCGCCATATACCCAGCCACCATAAACCCTAATACTCCGCCACCACCTTCCTACTGCGACACAGATCCGATCAGTTTTCCTGCCGCGGTACGAGTCCGATTAGAGTTAATGTTTCCTAGTTATTTCTTTTGACTTTCCTTCTTTGTTGTTCCCGTGTCCAGCTAAAGTCCGTGTCGCGCTAAGAGTCCGGTCGTAAGTCCAGAAGGAGAGCAAAAAAAAAAGTCTGGAACCGCCTCCGAAATTTTTTTCTGGCTAAACTAGTATTCGGCTTTGGGGATCACTTTTCTCCATCGGCCGTTATAGCGATATTTTTTTGGCGCCTGCGCGTTTTCCGGAGCAAAATAAAAAAAATTCAAAATTTTTTTTTGGGGCTAACCTATTTTTAGACCCCGTAGATCAGTTCTAGACACTCGCCATCATAGTGATTTTCTGCATCTCGGTTCGCTTTTCAGGGTGTCATATCATCATACAGTGCTTGTTGTGTCGCGTCGTGACATCGTTGGTGATCAAGGCTCGCGTCTCTAGTACGGTCTAGCCTAGGACCAGCACAGTACCGTCGTTGAGCATTCTTTCAACTTTTGCATTGCTGTTTTGATAATTGCTAACCCCCCCTTGCTAAGCCTTCCTAGATCTCCACAGATATTCTCCACGTGCGGTGTATCGACTCCTGGTAATCGCTTGGTTCAATCTCTGGACCCACTGATCCTCGCAGTTGCACATCGCCTTTTCCTGCTGCTTGGTAAGAATTTGTAAGAGCTTCGTATATTGCTTGACGGATTACACGTGACTTCCACCATATTCCTGTAGTATATACATGCTTTTAGGACTAACCATGACGAGATACTTGGCGGAACCCCGCCACCATGACGAACGAAGAACTACATGCCCACTTCTCCGCGCTCTTGGTCATCGGCTGAAGACGTGGATACGCGCCTAGGGAGTTTGACACCAAGCTCACCAACGCGTCGTGGACAAGATCGATGGACTCGAAATCCTTCAACGCCAAGCTTGACGTTCGGTTCAAGGAGCTTTTGAACCGATTGCCCGCACTTGGCACCCACACACATGGCGCGGCCCATTCCGATCACGGTCGGATTCTTTGGTACGCCCGCCTCCGCTCCGGCTGCGGTGGCGCTCCGAGACTTCCGCCATGCTTTGCTGCGACATTCGGATGACGGCAGGTACTACTACGACCGACGACGACGATCATTTGACGAGGAGGTTTAACAACCTCCACAGTACCTGGCCGTCCCGACATTACTACATAACGCCGCCCGGTACGTGATGATGATCATGTTGCAAAGCTTAAATTAAATATTCCATCTTTTGAGGGTAAATATAATCCTGATGCATATCTTACATGGGAGATGGAAGTAGAATAACGTTTTGCATGCTTAAAATATCCTGAGAATATGCGTGTTAGTGCTGCTACATGTGAATTTACTAAATTGGCTTCCCTTTGGTGGTCTGAGTATTGTCGTTTAAATCCTACTACTATTCCTAGTACTTGGACTGCTTTAAAAACTGCTATGCGTGTTCGTTTTGTACCTCCCACGTATTATCAGGAATTACAAACGGGGATGGTTAGGTGTGGTCTTGTTGAATCTAATGAACAAATGCTTGCACGTTTCTTTGGTGGATTAAACAAGGACATTCAGCACATATTAGATTATAAGGAATATAATTCTATCACTCGTTTGTTTCATCTTGCTTGCAAAGCTGAACGTGAAGTGCAGGATCGCCAAACACCATGGAGGAGGACTAATAATTCTGCAGGTCGCACATCCACTTGGACACCCGACAATCAGCACTTCCTCGTGATTCGCCACCATCTACTACCACATCCAAGGCCACCACAAGATTTCCAGCTGCTCCTCCACCATCATCCAATGCTCCTGCTCGTAGTGCATCTTCTATGGATTCCACGGGTTAGACAAAGGATATACAGTGCCGCAAGTGCTGGGGTTTTGGTCATATTGAGAGACAGTGCACAACACAACGTGTGATGATGGTGCGAGAAGATGGTCAATACGATTCAGCGAGTGACTTCGATGAAGATACACTAGCCCTTATTTCTGCTCGAGATGGAGACAATTCTGATGCTGATGAAGAGCCAGAGGTAATGGGAGCTGAAATTGCTGATCAATACAAGAGCTTAATTACACAACGTGTGTTGAGTGTGCAATTGAGCAAATCTGAGCAAGATCAACGCCACAACCTGTTCCAAACACGTGGTGTTGTCAAGGAAAGAGCTATACGGATCATCATTGATGGAGGGAGTTGTAATAACCTGGCCAGTGTTGACATGGTAGAGAAGCTTGCGCTTCCAACAAGACAACGCCCACATTCATATTACATCCAATGGTTTGAGAGTTCTCGCAAGATCAAGGTAACAAGAACGGTACGCGTGCATTTTACTATTGGTACATATTCTGATTTTGTTGATTGTGATGTTGTACCTATGCAAGCTTGTTCTTTATTACTTGGTAGAGCATGGCAATTTGATAGAGAATCTGTTCATAATGGCAAAACTATTCACTACTCTCTTATGCATGATGGAAAGAAAATTGGTCTAAAACCTATGACTCCCGAACAAATTTTAAAAGATGATCTTGCTAGAGCTAGTAGAGCTAAAACTGAGGAGAAAAATAAAAGTGAGAATCAGTTGTTGCAGATTTTATACCACCAAAGAACAATAAATCGATTCTACACATGCTCTTGAAATTGTTTGAAGAGTCCATGTATGCTTGCAAATAAAATTGATATTGCTGAACTGGATGTAAACAATACTCAATGTTATGCAATTGTCTGCAAAGAGGTTTTGTTTTCATTTGAGGATATGCCTCCTTCTTTGCCACCCGTTGTTGCTAACCTTTTGCAGGAATATGAGGACGTCTTTCCCGCCGAGCTGCCACCAGGACTACCTCCTACTGGAGGAATTGAGCACCAAATTAATCTCATTCCTGGTGCCACGTTGCCCAACCGCGCGCCATATAGAACCAATCCAGAGAAGACAAAGGAGATACAACGCCAAATTCAGGAACTACTCGACAGAGATCATATTCGTGAGTCCCTTAGCCCCTGTGTTGTTTCTATTATTTTGGTACCTAAGAAAGATGGTTCTTCGCGCATGTGTACTGATTGTAGAGCTATCAATAATATTACTATTCGATATCGTCATCCTATTCCACGTTTAGATGACATGCTTGATGAATTGAGTGGCTCTACCATGTTTTCTAAAGTTGATTTGCGTAGTGGTTACCACCAGATTCGTATGAAATTAGGAGATGAATGGAAAACAACATTTAAAACTAAGTTCGGTTTATATGAGTGGTTAGTGATGCCGTTTGGTTTAACTAATGCACCTAGCACTTTCATGAGATTAATGAACGAAGTTTTACGTGCTTTCATTGGACGTTTTGTGGTAGTCTACTTTGATGATATTCTGATTTATAGCAAATCTTTAGAGGATCACTTGGACCATTTACGTGCTGTTTTCAATGCTTTACTTGATGCACGTTTGTTTGGTAACCTTGAGAAGTGCACCTTTTGCACCAATCGAGTTGCGTTTCTTGGCTATGTTGTTACATCACAGGGTATTGAAGTGGATCCAGCCAAGATTGAAGCTATTGAGAATTGGCCGCAACCCAAGACGGTCACACAAGTGAGGAGTTTTCTTGGCCTCGTGGTTTTATAGGCGCTTTGTCAAAGACTTTGGATCAATTGTCATGCTGAATGAGCTTACCAAGAAGGATGTGCCCTTCGTTTGGGGCGATGCACAACAACAGGCCTTCGTCATATTAAAAGATAAGCTAACACATGCTCCCTTACTCCAACTTCCTGATTTTACTAAGACTTTTGAGCTTGAATGTGATGCTAGTGGAATTGGTTTGGGAGGGTGTTACTACAAGAGGGAAAACCTGTTGCATATTTTAGTGAGAAATTGAGTGGGGCTAGTCTGAACTATTCTACTTATGATAAAGAATTATATGCGTTGGTTCTGACATTAGTAACTTGGCAACATTATCTATGGCCTAAAGAGTTTGTTATTCATTCTGATAATGAATATTTGAAGCATATTCGTAGTCAAGCTAAGTTGAATCGTCGTCATGCAAAGTGGGTTGAATTTATTGAGTCTTTTCCTTATGTTATCAAACACAAAAAGGGTAAAGATAATATTATTGCGGATGCTTTGTCACGCCGTTATGATTTGTTATCTCAACTTGACTTCAAAATATTTGGATTGGAAACTATTAAGGAACAATATGTGCATGATGCTGAATTTAAAGATGTGTTGCAGAATTGTAGAGATGGTAGAACTTGGAACAAGTTCGTCTTCAATGATGGATTTGTGTTCGTGCTAACAAACTATGCATTCGAGATAGCTCATTGCTCTTTTGTTGTTACAGGAGGCGCATGGAGGAGGATTGATGGGACACTTTGGTGTCAAGAAGACGGAGGATGTTCTTGCTTTGCACACTTCTTTTTGGCCACGTGTCGTCGAGATGTTGAGAGATTTGTGGCACTGCACTACTTGTCAAAAAGCTAAGTCTCGCCTTAATCCACATGGTTTATATATGCCTCTTCCTGTTCCTAGTGTTCCTTGGGAGGATATTTCTATGGACTTTGTTTTGGGATTACCACAAACACGAAGGGGAGGATAGTATTTTGTTGTTGTGGATCGGTTTTCTAAGATGGCACACTTTATTCCTTGTCATAAAGCGGATGATCTTCGCATATTGCTGATTTGTTCTTTCGTGAAATTGTTCATTTGCATGGTGTGCCAAATACTATTGTCTCGATCGTGATACTAAATTTCTTAGCCACTTTTGGAGATGTTTATGGGCTAAGTTGGGGACTAAATTGCTCTTTAGTACTACATGTCATCCCCAAACAGATGGTCAAACTGAAGTAGTAAATAGAACTTTGTCTACTATGTTACGGGCTGTTTTAAAGAAGAACTTAAAATTGTGGGAAGAGTGTTTACCTCATATAGAATTTGCTTATAATCGTTCATTGCATTCTACCACAAAGATGTGCCCATTTGAGATTGTGTATGGTTTTGTTCCTCGTGCACCTATTGATTTATTGCCTTTACCTTCTTCAGTGCAACATAATTTGGATGCTACACAACGCGCTGAAATGATCTTAAACTTGCATAAGACTACTAAAGATAACATTGAACACATGAATGCTAAGTATAAACTTGCTGGGGATAAAGGGAGAAAGCATGTTGTGTTCGATGTTGGCGATCTTGTTTGGTTACATTTGCGTAAAGATCGCTTTTCTGATTTACGCAAGTCTAAGTTAATGCCACGTCTTTTGATCCCTTTAAGGTGTTAGAGAAAATCAATGATAATGCATATAAACTTGAGTTTCTTGCGGACTTTGGTGCAGTTAGTCCTACATTTAACATTGCAGATTTGAAGCCTTACTTTGGTGAGGAAGATGAGATTGCGTCGAGGGCGACTTCAATTCAAGAAGGCAAGCATGATGTGTACATCCCTACTATTGATACAACCGTTGTACCTCTGAACACACATACAAGGACCCATCACAAGATCTCGTGCCAAACAACTTAACTATCAGGTACTTTCGTTTCTTGGAACTATTCCTCACATACATGAGAATATGATGCTGCCTAAATCGGATATATTTCTTACTCTTAGGAATGATGGACCAAGCATGGATGAGAGGGACAAGCATTGGAGCATGGCCATGCATGGAGATGGCAGCAAGCATGTGATGATCCAAGAGAAGGCCACAGATGAAGATTTCAGAACTTTGAGGCCACCATAATGAAGGAAGAAGGCTTGGACGAAATATTCAAGATCAATACATTACGAATTCGTCCATAGCTTAATATGGTGTTGCGACACCTTTTATTTTGGGCCAGTCCCATGTAATTTTCGCAGGACTTTAATTAGCCACTTTTTAGAGTCCGTATTTGAGGGGAAAAGGACTTTTAGGGTTGGATTCGGCCACCACTTCCATGGCTGGCCGAAAACCCACCTTTTCGCCCTTAAATACGCCCCATAGCCGAACCTCTAGACGCGGATTTTGTTTAGACATAAAGTTAGCCATAGTCGCAACTTCGCCAAGGCTCGAGCGTCGCAGAGGCCTCTTGTACTTCGCACCTATTCAGGATCCCACCTCTTCAATAAAGCTTTCCTCTTAGTCCGCAATATCTTGATTGCAATATTGGTTCTTACTTGTTCTCGATTTCAGGTAGGAATTAAGACCCTCGCTGGTCAGGCTGATCGTGTTCACGCAGGATCGGTAACCTCCAGGAGATTGGCCTAGCGATTGCATTGGCGCTCGTGCTCGCACGTGTAGTCGGATCGTCAAGCCCGAACTCCACCAAATCGAATATCGCATCTCATCGAAAGATCGGACACCTTGCCCTATCAACCGCCATCCGGTACTACCGCCCGTAACAAGCGGTACTACCGCCGTCCGGTACTAGTGCCTGTACCAAGCGGTACTACCGCCAGTAACAGAAGGTTTTTCCTTCTTCTTGACACCTCATTTTTGCTTGCTGACTTTCCCCCTTTAGCTTGTTCGTGTCTCGCGTTTTGTCGCCATCTTAACACAAGCTTCCGCATCAACGTCACCCGCGCTCCTCGACACCGCGACACTCGAACATCATCCACCACCAACGGTTGCAAGCCATCAACAATACCAAAGGTATAACTTGCACCACCTTGACAACCCCCATATCTTCCTTTGTGGGTATCTATCCTATGAGAGCAATTGATTTTGTGTTTGTCTAAGCATTGTGCACTTGCCTTCGGAAAGTGAGAGTATGAGGCCAAATACAAAAGCTAACATAGTAGCATAGAAAGGGAGAAAAAGGAAAAAGAATAAAAAAAAGAACAAAAGAAAAAGAGAAAAAGATACATAGTCTCCCAATACAAAGAGAATACCAAGCTTGTAAGCCAAGAAAGAGAGAAGAAAAGAGCGCACCGAGGCAAGTGCACAAATCTATTGCTTATCCTCTTTTGGCAAACGAGTTGTGGTCTCTCCTTGAGTTGGCACGACAACCGAGCGTAGTCTTCGTTAGGACCTTTTGTGCTCATTTTCATAGTCGTGCTAACCCTGTTTTTCTCCACGTGTGTGTTTTCCGTTTTTTTGTAGATCGTATTCTTTTGCTTTTGATCTTTGGTTCTTTACCACGTAGGACAATAACCTTTTGCTTGGATCGTTTCGTTTGGTTTCCCACAATCCTAACCTTCCACCAAAAGCTTTTGAGAGTTGTAGCATCTTTGTGTGTGAGTTTCTTGCCATTTCACTTTTCACGCTTTTCGATCATTGGTGTGGCAATTGGTTTGATATAATCTCCAAGGTGAGGTAAAAGGCTAACTCTCCACACCCTTTCTCTCCATATACAACCCTTGTTGTCTTTGCATTATGGACAGGCATGGAGAGCCATCCCAACCACCACCACCACCTCCGGAGGATGATAACCAATTCATGACAAGATGGGACCATTGGAAGGTCCGAGGAGAATTCAACTACCGTTGTGAAGCTCTCGAGCAGCGCCAAGATGAACAATTTAGCGAGGCCCGTGTGGAATTCAAGAACATCGACAACCGCTTCGAAGAAGTCCGTGGCCAAATGCATGCCATGCAACACAACCTCGGTCATCAAAATGAAGCTCTTGGTCGTGCACTCGCTTCAACGGATGAGAAGCTTCAACGCATCATTGATGGACTCGCAAGGCCACGCTCGCGCGAATCAAGCTCATCTCGGCACTCCTCAAGTGAATCAAGTGCACCTCGCCGTCACGCTTCAAGGCACCGGGATGGACCTGTTCTTCAATCCATGAGCTCTTCTCAAGCGGTACCATCTCCGCGTCACGCCGCAACGTCAAGCTATGATGGTGACCTCTCCACAAGACCTCCAAGGCGCGAAGCGAACCGGCCACAACCAAGGGCACTTGTGATTCAACAAGAACAACCTCGCATGGACCACCAAGGCCATCGACGTCGACATGTCCCTTCAACAACAAGTGAAGATTCCGAAGAGGACAAACAAGATCACCGGCGACGTGAAGCACTCGAAGATCCTCCAAGGCGTCATCATCGACATGATCGTCCACGTCGGCACCATGATGGTCATGACGAGCCTCCCCTACACCAAGAAGAAGAAGAGCAGCCCGTTGCGCATGCGGCTCGACGTCCTCCTCGCCACATGGTGCAAGCCAATGTTCCTCGGCATCAACCACGACAAGAACAAGAGCAAGATCCCCAAGCTCATCGTGAGGACCATCAACCTCCTCCTCGTCCTCAACCGCGTCAACAAAATGAGCAAGATCCCCAAGCTCGTCGTCAACACCAAGTTCCACCACCAAACGCGGCACCTCAACAACCGCAAGAGCAACGCAACAATCACCAAGCAAGACATGAGAGCTCGGATGATGATGATGACCGCCCAAATCATGGCAACCGACGCAACCGGAACCGCAATGGAGAAGAAACTTTCGGCAAGCTCAAATTCACCATGCCCAAGTTCACCGGTTCCAATGAGCCCGAGGAATATCTCTCGTGGGAACTCAAGGTCGACAAGATCTTCCGCATGCACAATTATAGCAATGAGAAGATGATGGCCATGGCATCCCTCGAGTTTGATGAGTATGCCAACCTTTGGTGGGAACAAGTCCAACTCGCTCGCGAAGCAAAAGAAGAGCCTCCAATCGCAACTTGGCAAGATATGAAGGCTCATATGAGATCCCGCTTTGTTCCTTCGCACTACACGCGTGACCTCTTCAACAAGCTTCAAACGCTTAGTCAAGGGACAAAGACCGTGGAAGAGTACTGCAAGAAAATGGAGCTCAACATGATCCGTGCAAACATCGAAGAGCGAGATGAACAAACAATGGCACGCTTCCTCAATGGCTTGAACCATCCCATCAAGCGCATCACCGAGTTCCAAAAGTACAACAACATGGTTGAGCTTGTGCACATCGCATCCAAGGCCGAGCGCCAAGTGCAAGAGGACATCAAGTACAACAAGCCAAAGACGTACTTCACCTACAAGCAAGCGCCAACCACTACTCCAACAACACCAAGTGGAAGCTCCTCAAGTACAACCAAGCTTCCCTTCAAGCCAACTCTTTCCCAAGGAAAACAGCCCCAAGTGGCAAACACACAAGGGATGATCAACCATTCAATGGTGAATGCTACAAGTGTGGAGGCAAAGGGCACAAGTCGAATGCATGTGGAAACAAGAAAGTTTTGTTCATCCATGACAACGGCGATGAAGAATACTTGAGTGAAGACGAGTTTGATGTAAGGGTCAAGGAAGCCATGGCAAGGCAACATTTGGAAGAGGACCAAGAACTTCTTGTGTGTGAGCATGACGCAAGTCCATCGCTTGTGGTCACAAGGGTCTTGACTACCCAAGCCTATGAAAATGAAGACCAACGCTCGAACATCTTCCAAACTCGGGCCGGCATCAATGGGAAGTCCATCAAAGTTGTCATCGATGGTGGGAGTTGCCACAACCTTGCAAGCACGGAATAGTGTGAGAAACTCAATCTCACCCTTAATCCGCATAAACACCCCTACCATATCCAATGGCTACGTGACCAAGGATCCGTCAAGATCAAGCACACCGTCTCGGTGACGTTCTCAATTGGGCACTACAAGGACACGGTGGAGTGTGACGTGGTCCCAATGACGGTTTGCCATATTTTGCTCGGAAGGCCGTGGCAATATGACAAGCGTGCTTTGCATAATGGTCACTCAAACACTTACACCTTCAAATGGCTTGATAAAAATTGTGTGTTGCAACCAATGACTCCTAGCCAAATAATTGTGGACAATGCAATGGCTTTAGCGAGGGTGCAATACACAAAGACACCTTGTGAGAAGAGTGGTGAGCGAGAGAACCACACCATAGTGAGTGAGAGCTACAAGCCAAACTCGAGTGGAAAAACTAAGAGTGTTCTTCTTGCCACCAAAAGTGAGATGAGAGAAGTGCGGAACAATCCATCCATCTTGCACTATGTCCTTGATGCAAGGGACTAGCGCAAGGGACTAACGACTTGAAAAATGTTCCTCCTTCTTTGATGGCTATTTTGCAGGAGTTTCAAGACGTATTTCCCGAAGAGCTCCCTCATGGACTCCCTCCTCTTCGTGGAATCGAGCACCGCATCGACCTCATACCCGGCGCCCCACTCCCAAACCGCGCCGCGTATGGCACGAACCCGGAAGAGACGAAGGAGATCGAACGTCAAATCAACCAACTCGTCTCCAAAGGTTTGATCCAAGCACTAGCCCAAGCGCGGTCCCCGTGATCCTAGTCCCAAAAACGGATGATACGTTGCGGTTATGCATGGACTGCCGTCCAATCAATGCTATCACCGTGCGTTATCGACATCCTATACCGCGTCTTGATGACATGCTTGATGAGTTGTGTGGAGCCACTATATTTTCGAAAATTGATCTTCGTAGTGGTTACCATCAAATTCGCATGGCTGAAGGTGATGAGTGGAAAACCGCCTTCAAGACCAAGCTTGGTCTCTATGAATGGTTGGTTATGCCTTTTGGCTTATCCAATGCCCCATCTACCTTCATGCGCCTCATGAACCATATTTTGCGATCTCTCATTGGAAAGAGTGTAGTTGTTTACTTTGATGACATCCTTGTCTATAGCAAGTCACTAGAGGAGCATGTTACTCATGTTAAGGAGGTCCTTCAAATCCTTCGTCATGAAAAGCTTTATGCTAATCTCCCAAAGTGCACTTTTGCAAAAGACAAGCTGATTTTCCTTGGTTTTGTTGTGTCTTCTAATGGCATAGAAGTGGATGTCTCAAAAGTCAAGGACATACGAGATTGGCCCATCCCAACAAATGTTAGTGAACATCGTAGTTTTCATTGGTTAGCTGGCTTTTACCGTCGCTTTGTGAAAGATTTTTCTACCATTGCTTGCCCCCTCAACGAATTGACCAAGAAAAATGTCACGTTTGTTTGGGGAAAAGCACAACAAAAGGCTTTTGATGAGCTCAAAAAGAGGCTCACCGAAGCACCACTTCTTGCATTACCGGATTTCACAAAAACCTTTGAGATTGAATGTGACGATAGTGGTATTAGCATTGGTGGCGTCCTTATGCAAAATGGGCGTCCTATTGATTACCATAGTGAGAAACTTGATGGCGCACGCCTCAATTATCCCATTTATGACAAAGAACGTTTTGCCTTGGTTCGAGTTCTTCAAGTGTGGCAACACTATCTTTGGCCCAAAGAATTTATCATCCATTCCGACCATGAGTCGTTGAAGTATCTTAAGGGCCAAGCCAACTTGAGTAAAAGACACGCAAAATGGGTTGAGTTTATGGAGTCTTTTCCTTACATTGTCAAATACAACAAGGGCAAAGAAAATGTGGTAGCGGACGCCTTGTCTCGCAAAAATACAAGCCTTCTTACACGACTCGAAGTCAATGTCTTGGGTCTTAATGACATCAAATCTTTGTACGCGTCCGACTCTTTCTTTGGACCAATATTTGCACAATGTTCCATAGACAAAGGGATTGATGATTTCTATTTGCATAAAGGTTTTCTTTTCAAACAAAACAAGCTTTGCATTCTGAAATCGTCTCTCCAAATTTTGCTTCTTCAAGAGTCCCATGGTGGAGGCCTTATGGGCCACTTTGGCCGTTACAAGACATATGACATGCTCTCCACTCAGTACTTTTGGCCAAAGATGAAGCGTGACGTGGAGCGCCACATCCAACGATGCACTACATGTATCCAAGCTAAGTCTAAGTCCAACCCCTTTGGTCTTTATATGCCACTGCCTATTCCTCATGCACCTTGGTCGGACATTAGCATGGACTTTGTGTTAGGCTTGCCTAGATCTAAACATGGTCATGATTCCATATTTGTTGTAGTGGATCGCTTTTCCAAAATGGCACATTTCATCCCGTGCCATAAGACCGATGATGCTTCACATGTAGCCAATTTGTTTTTCAGGGAAATAATACGGCTACACGGTGTGCCAAGAACAATCGTCTCCGACCGCGACGTAAAATTCATGAGCTACTTCTGGAAGACCCTCATGGCCAAGCTCGGCATCAAGCTCCTCTTCTCGTCCGCCTCGCATCCTCAAACCGATGGACAAACCGAAGTCGTCAATCGAAGTCTTGGCACACTTCTCCGGGTGTTGATAAAGAAGAACCTTAAAGACTGGGAGGAATGCATTCCACACGCCGAGTTCGCCTACAACCGCGCCAAGCACTCCACCACCATGAGGAGCCTGTTCATGATCGTCTACGGCTTCGAGCCTCCCACCGCACTCGATATCCTTCCACTACCACTTCATGAACGTGCCAATATGGACGTTGTCAAGCGCGCCCACACAATGAAGAAACTCCATGATGACACACGAGCTACTATCGAGCAACAAGTCCTTCGCCAAGCATCAAGGCTAAACAAGAACAAGAAAGAGATAATCTTCGAAGAGGGCGACCTTGTGTGGATACACTTGAGTAAAGACCGCTTCCCCAAGGAACGCGACTCCAAGCTAAAGCCAAGAGGTGATGGACTATTCAAAGTGCTCAAGAGAATCAACAACAACGCTTATGTCATCGATATACCAACATCAAAGTATCTGGTGAGCTCGACATTCAATGTCAAGGACCTCTCACCCTACCATGGAGAAGAGGAAGTTGAGACGGTTGAAGAGTCGAGGACGACTCTTTCCCAAGGGGGGGGAGCTGATGCAGCCCGTCCTATGAACGCTACTACATCTAGTCCCACAAGCTCCCCAAGTGGACCCATGACTCGCGCCCGAACCAAACTCCTTCAAGCTAAGGTGAACTCGCTCCTCTCCTTGTGTGACTTCGATACACCTTTGGATGGCCTGCTACTTCATACCCATACCTTGTGCATCATCAGGTACGAAGAGAAGAACTGTTGGGGGGTAACCCTGGGGTTGGCCCGATCTTTCACGAATTCCACGAGAAACGAGGGGGAAAGAGGTGGTCGGGGATGAAATCGGGGAAGGCGATGAAAACCACGAACACACTCACACCAAAACATGATACACGCCTACTCCTCATGCCGGTGGCAACCGGTCCAATATAATCCCTAGGATCGGTGTTGGGCGAAGCTCGCTCTCCACGCCAACAACGGGGGATGAGGTGCTTGGTGAGATCTTGACGTCTTGGGGGCGAGAAACCGAGAACCCAAGGCCTTGTACAACTTGAACGCACTAGGCAAGATCCAAGATGGGGGTGGATAATCCGGTGCTCCTTGGTAGGAGCATGAGACAAATAGATATAAGTCCTCAGAGGATTTCCTTAATATCTATTATTATCCAAGTCTAGGGTTTACAATAGAGGGTGGGGGGCTATATATAGACCAACCACAAAAACAGGGGTAGTTTGGGAACAAATAGCGAAATATAGAGGGGGTTACAAGGCATTGGGCCGAATTAACACGTTCAGGCCTTTCCAGGTCCGGTAGTACCGGTCCAGCTCGACCGGTAGTACCGGTCATGCGGTAGTACCGGTCATGCGGTAGTACCGCTTCCAGGCCGGTAGTACCGCTTGTCGTCCTGGGACTTGCGCTGGGGCCTTCTGTTGGTGGCGGTGATAGTAATCTGGGGCGGTAGTACGCCCGATGACAGAGCATTTGGTCCGCCGCTCGGGCCTTCATTGTTGGCGGTAGCATTAGGCGGTAGTCTTGGCCAGTAATCTGTCGTCAGACCGGTAGTACACCGTGGCGACAGAGCGTTGGTCTCTTCGGTGGTGCTCCTCGTCTGTGGGTTCTTCTCTTCGCACTGATGATGCATGTATGGGTATGAAATGTGAGCCATCCAAAGGTGTATCAAGTCACACAAGGAGAGGCGAGTTCACCTTAGCTTGAAGGAGTTTGGTTCAAGGCGCGAGTCATGGGTCCACTTGGGGAGCTTGTGGAGTAGATGTAGTAGCGGTCGTGGGGCCAGTGCATCGCTCCCCTTGGGAAAGAGTCGTCCTCGACTCTTCAACCGTCTCAACTTCCTCTTCTCCATGGTAGGGTGAGAGGTCCTTGACATTGAATGTCGAGCTCACAAGATACTTGGATGTTGGGATATCGATGACATAAGTGTTGTTGTTGATTCTCTTGAGCACTTTGAATGGTCCATCACCTCTAGGCTTTAGCTTGGAGTCGCGTTCCTTGGGGAAGCGGTCTTTACTCAAGTGTATCCACACAAGGTCGCCCTCTTCGAAGATTATCTCTTTCTTGTTCTTGTTTAGCCTTGATGCTTGGTGAAGGACTTGTTGCTCGATAGTAGCTCGTGTGTCATCATGGAGTTTCTTCATTGTGTTGGCGCGCTTGACAACGTCCATGTTGTCACGTTCAAGAAGTGGGAGTGGAAGGATATCGAGCGCGGTGAGAGGCTCGAAGCCGTAGACGATCATGAACGGGCTCCTCATGGTGGTGGAGTGCTTGGCGCGGTTGTAGGCAAACTCGGTGTGTGGAATGCATTCCTCCCAGTCTTAGGTTCTTCTTTATCAACACCCGGACGAGTGTGCCAAGACTTCGATTGACGACCTCGGTTTGTCCATCGGTTTGAGGATGCGAGGCGGACGAGAAGAGGAGCTTGATGCCGAGCTTGGCCATGAGGGTCTTCCAGAAGTAGCTCATGAATTTTACGTCGCGGTCGGAGACGATTGTTCTTGGCACACCATGTAGCCGAATTATTTCCCTGAAAAACAAATTTGCTACATGTGAAGCATCATCGGTCTTATGGCATGGAATGAAATGTGCCATTTTGGAAAAGCGATCCACTACGACAAATATGGAATCATGACCATGTTTAGATCTAGGCAAGCCTAACACAAAGTCCATGCTAATGTCCGACCAAGGTGCATGAGGAATAGGCAATGGCATATAAAGACCAAATGGGTTGGACTTAGACTTAGCTTGGATACATGTAGTGCATCGTTGGACGTGGCGCTCCATGTCGTGCTTCATCTTTGGCCAAAAGTAGTGAGTGGAGAGCATGTCATATGTCTTGTCACGGCCAAAGTGGCCCATAAAGCCTCCACCATGGGACTCTTGAAGAAGCAAAAGTTGGAGAGACGATTTCGGAATGCAAAGCTTGTTTTGTTTGAAAAGAAAACCCTTGTGCAAATAGAAATCGTCAATCCCTTTGTCGAAAGAACATTGTGCAAATATTGGTCCAAAGAAAGGGTCGGACGCGTACAAAGATTTGATGTCATCAAGACCCAAGACATTGACTTCGAGTCGTGTAAGAAGGCTTGTGTTTTTGCGAGACAAGGCATCCGCTACCACATTTTCTTTGCCCTTCTTGTATTTGACAATGTAAGGAAAAGACTCCATAAACTCAACCCATTTTGCGTGCCTTTTACTCAAGTTGGCTTGGCCCTTAAGATACTTCAACGACTCATGGTCGGAATGGATGATAAATTCTTTGGGCCAAAGATAGTGTTGCCACACTTGAAGAACTCGAACCAAGGCAAAAAGTTCCTTGTCATAAATGGGATAATTGAGGCGTGCGCCGTCAAGTTTCTCACTATGGTAAGCAATAGGACGCCCATTTTGCATAAGGACGCCAGCAATGCCAATACCACTAGCGTCACATTCAATCTCAAAGGTTTTTGTGAAATTCGGCAATGCAAGGAGTGGTGCTTCGGTGAGCCTCTTTTTGAGCTCATCAAAAGCCTTTTGTTGTTCTTTTCCCCAAACGAACGTGACATTTTTCTTGGTCAATTCGTTTAGGGGGCAAGCAATGGTAGAAAAATTGATGTGGACATCCCTACTATTGATACAACCGTTGTACCTACAACAACACACATACAAGGACCCATCACAAGATCTCGTGCCAAAGAACTTAACTATCAGGTACTTTCGTTTCTTGGAACTATTCCTCACATACATGAGAATATGATGCTGCCTAAATCGGATATATTTCTTACTCTTAGGAATGATGGACCAAGCATGGATGAGAGGGACAAGCATTGGAGGATGGCCATGCATGGAGATGGCAGCAAGCATGTGATGATCCAAGAGAAGGCCACAGATGTTCAGAACTTTGAGGCCACCATAATGAAGAAAGAAGGCTTGGACGAAATATTCTAGATCAATACTTTACGAATTCGTCCATAGCTTAATATGGTGTTGCGACACCTTTTATTTTGGGCCAGGCCCATGTAATTTTCGCAGGATTTTAATTAGCCACTTTTTAGAGTCCGTATTTGAGGGGAAAAGGACTTTTAGGGTTGGATTCGGCCACCACTTCCATGGCTGGCCGAAACCCCACCTTTTCGCCCTTAAATACGCCCCATAGCCGAACCTCTAGACTCGGATTTTGTTTAGACATTAAGTTAGCCATAGTCGCAACTTCGCCAAGGCTCGAGCGTCGCAGATGCCTCTTGTACTTCGCACCTATTCAGGATCCCACCTCTTCAATAAAGCTTTCCTATTAATCCGCAATATCGTGATTGCAATATTGGTTCTTACTTGTTCTCGATTTCAGGTAGGAATTAAGACCCTCGCTGGTCAGGCTGATCGTGTTCACGCAGGATCGATAACCTCCAGGAGATTGGCCTAGCGATTGCATTGGCGCTCGTGCTCGCACGTGTAGTCGGATCGTCAAGCCCGAACTCCACCAAATCGAATATGGCCATCTCATCGAAAGATCGGACACCTTTGCCCTATCAAGTGGTATCAGATTTCAGGTTGCTCGGTTAGATTTTACTGTTTTTCGTAGATTAGATCTGTTTTTACCTATAACCCACGAAAAAGCCAAAAACACAGTTAGAATTTAGATCCATCCCATAACCAATCTACGCCTCGCATTATCTTTTCAGTTTTTGCATTGTTGAATTTGTGTCTACATCGTCGCGTCGAGTTGCTGATCTTAGTGTCTCGTCCCTTAGAGTTTCGAGTTCTAATCATACTAGTCACCGCCACACTCGCCGATCACCGCCACCATATTCCGCCACCATATTCCGCCGCCATATACCCAGCCACCATAAACCCTCATACTCATACCGCCTTCCTACCGCGACACGGATCCGATCGGGTTTTCCTGCCATGCGAGTCCGAGTAGAGTTATTGTTTCCTAGTTATTTCTTTTGACTTTCCTTCTTTGTTGTTTCCGTGTCCAGCTAAAGTCCGTGTCGCGCTAAGAGTCCGGTCGTAAGTCCAGAAGGAGAGCAAAAATAATAATAATAATAATAATTTTCTGGCTATACTATTTTTCGACCCCGGGGATCACTTTTCTCCATCGGCCGTTATAGCAATATTTTTTTGGCGCATGCGCGCTTTCCGGAGCAAAATAAAAAATTTCAAAATTTTTTTTTGGGGCTAACCTCTTTTTAGACCCCGTAGATCAATTCTAGACACTTGCCATCATAGTGATTTTCTGCATCTCGGTTCGCTTTTCAGGGTGCCATATTATCATACAGTGCTTGTTGTGTCGTGTCGTGACATCGTTGGTGATCTAGGCTCGCGTCTCTAGTACGGTCTAGCCTAGGACGAGCATAGTACCGTCGTTGAGCATTCTTTCAACTTTTGCATTGCTGTTTTGATAATTGCTAACCCCCCTTGCTAAGCCTTCCCGGAGCTCCACAGATATTCTCCACGTGCGGTGTATCGACTCCTGGTAATCACTTGGTTCAATCTCTGGACCCACTGATCCTCGCAGTTGCACATCGCCTTTTCCTGCTGCTTGGTAAGAACTTGTAAGAGCTTCGTATATTGCTTGACGGATTACGCGTGACTTCCACCATATTCCCAGTATATACCGTGCTTTTTAAGGACTAACCATAACAGATACTTTCGGAACCCCGCCACCATGATGAACGAAGAACTACATGCCCACTTCTCCGCGCTCTTGGTCGGATCGCAAGAAGACGTGGATCTACGCCTAGGGAGTTTGACACCAAGCTCACCAACGCCGTGGACAAGATCGATGGACTTGAAATCCTTCAACGCTAAGCTTGAGCGTTCGGTTCAAGGAGCTTTTGAACCGATTGCCCGCTTCCGGCACCCACACATGGCGCCGACGCATTCCGATCACGCTGGTCGGTCATGCTGCCCGCGGCTGCCATTTGCCGTCGATGCTCCTCGAGACTTCCGCGCATTGGCTGCGACATTGGGGAGAACGGCGGGTACTACGACCCGGCGACGACGATCTGTTGACGAGGAGGTTGAACAACCTCCACAGTACTGTGGCCGTCCCCGACATTACTACCGCCGCGCCGCCGATGCGTGATGATGATCATGTTGCAGCTTAAATTAAATATTCCATCTTTTGAGGGTAAATATAATCGATGCATATCTTACATGGGAGATGGAAGTAGAACAACGTTTTGCATGCTTAAAATATCACGAGAATATGCGTGTTAGTCTTGCTACATGTGAATATACTAAATTTGCTTCCTTTGGTGGTCCGAGTATTGTCCTTTAAATCCTACTACTATTCCTAGTACTTGGACTGCTTTTAAAACTGCTATGCGTGTTCGCTTTGTACCTCCCACTTATCAACGTGATTTACTAAAGAATCGACACGTTTAGAGCAAGGGAAAATTCAGAAGAGTATTATCAGAATTACAAATAGGGATGGTTAGGTGTGGTCTTGTTGAATCTAATGAACAAATGCTTGCACGCTTCTTTGGTGGATTAAACAAGGACATTCAAAGACATATTAGATTATAAGGAATATAATTCTATCACTCGTTTGTTTCATTTTGCTTGCAAAGTCGAACGTGAAGTGCGTGATCGCCAAACACCATGGAGGAGGACTAATAATTCTGGGTCACATCCACTTGGACATCCGACAATCAGCATCTCCTCGCGATTCGCCACCATCTACTACCACATCCAAGGCCACCACAAGATTTCCAATGCTCCTCCACCATCATCCAATGCTCCTTCGTAGTGCATCTTCTATGGCTTCCACGGGTAAGACAAAGGATATACAATGCCACAAGTGCTAGGGTTTTGGTCATATAGAGGCGATGCACAACACAACGTGTGATGATGGTGCGAGAAGATGGTCAATCTGATTCGAGTGACTTGATGAAGATACACTAGCCCTTATTTACGCCGAGATGGAGACAATTCGATCTTGATGAAGACGGAGGTAATGGGAGATGAAGCCGATCAATACAAGAGCTTAATTACACAACGTGTGTTGAGTGTGCAATTGAGCAAATCTGAGCAAGATCAACGCCACAACCTGTTCCAAACACGTGGTGTTGTCAAGGAAAAGAGCTATACTGATCCTCATTGATGGAGGAGTTGTAATAACCTGGCGGTGTTGACATGGTAGAGAAGCTTGCGCTTCAACAAGACAACGCCCATTCATATTACATCCAATGGTTTGAGAGTTTTCGCAAGATCAAGGTAACAAGAACGATGCAGTGTATTTTACTATTGGTACATATTCGATTTTGTTGATTGTGATGTTGTACCTATGCAAGCTTGTTCTTTGTTACTTGGTAGACCATGGCAATTTAATAGAGAATCATTCATAATGGCAAAACTAATCATTACTCTCTTATGCATGATGGAAAGAAAATTGGTCTAAAACCTATGACTCGAACAGTTTTAAAAGATGATCTTGCTAGAGCTAGTAGAGCTAAAAGCGAGGAGAAAAATAAAAGTGAGAATCAGTTGTTGCAGATTTTATACCACCAAAGAACAATAAATCGATTCTACACATGCTACGAAATTCGTTTGAAGAGCCCATGTATGCTTGCAAATAAAATTGATATTGCTGAACTAGATGTAAACAATACTCAATGTTATGCAATTGTCTCAAAGAGGTTTTGTTTTCATTTGAGGATATGCCTCCTTCTTTGCCACCATTCTGCTAACCTTTGCGTGAATATGAGGACGTCTTTCCGAAAGCCACCACCTGGACTACCTCCTATTAGAGGAATTGAGCACCAAATTGATCTCATTCCGGTGCCAATGTTGCCCAACCGCGCCATATAGAACCAATCCAGAGGAGACAAAGGAGATACAACGCCAAATTCAGAACTACTCGACAGAGATCATATTCGTGAGTCCCTTAGCCTCGTGTTGTTCCTATTATTTTGGTACCTAAGAAAGATGGTTCTTCATGATGTGTAATGTCAGAGCTATCAATAATATTACTATTCGATATCGTCATCCTATTCCACGTTTAGATGACATGCTTGATGAATTGAGTGGCTCTACCATGTTTTCTAAAGTTGATTTGCGTAGTGGTTACCACTAGATTCGTATGAAATTAGGAGATGAATGGAAAACAGCATTTAAAACTAAGTTCGTTTTATATGAGTGGTTAGTGATGCCGTTTGGTTTAACTAATGCACCTAGCACTTTTATGAGATTAATGAACGAAGTTTTACATGCTTTCATTGGACGTTTTGTGGTAGTATACTTTGATGATATTCTGATTTATAGCAAATCTTTAGAGGATCATTTGGACCATTTACGTGCTGTTTCTTTGAGATGCACGTTTGTTTGGTAACATTGAGAAGTGCACCTTTTGCACCAATCGAGTTGCGTTTCTTGGCTATGTTGTTACATCACAGGGTATTGAAGTGGATCCAGCCAAGATTGAAGCTATTGAGAATTGGCCGCAGCCCAAGACGGTCACACAAGTGAGGAGTTTTCTTGGCCTCGCTGGTTTTTATAGGCGCTTTGTCAAAGACTTTGGATCAATTGCCGAGCCGCTGAATGAGCTTACCAAGAAGGATGTGCCCTTTGTTTGGGGCGATGCACAACAACAGGCCTTCGTCGTATTAAAAGATAAGCTAACACATGCTCCCTTACTCCAACTTCCTGATTTTACTAAGACTTTTGAGCTTGAATGTGATGCTAGTGGAATTGGTTTGGGAGGAGTGTTATTACAAGAGGGAAAACCTGTTGCATATTTTAGTGAGAAGTTGAGTGGGGCTAGTCTAAACTATTATACTTATGATAAAGAATTATATGCGTTGGTTCGGACATTAGAAACTTGGCAACATTATCTATGGCCTAAAGAGTTTGTTATTCATTCTGATCATGAATCTTTGAAGCATATTCGTAGTCCAGCTAAGTTGAATCGTCGTCATGCAAAGTGGGTTGAATTTATTGAGTCTTTTCCTTATGTTATCAAACACAAAAAAAGGGTAAAGATAATATTATTGTTGATGCTTTGTCACGCCGTTATGCTTTGTTATCTCAACTTGACTTCAAAATATTTGGATTGGAAACTATTAAGGAACAATATGTGCATGATGCTGAATTTAAAGATGTGTTGCAGAATTGTAGAGATGGTAGAACTTGGAACAAGTTCGTCTTCAATGATGGATTTGTGTTCCGTGCTAACAAACTATGCATTCCAGATAGCTCTGTTCGTCTTTTGTTGTTACAGGAGGCGCATGGAGGAGGATTGATGGGACACTTTGGTGTCAAGAAGACGGAGGATGTTCTTACTGCACACTTCTTTTGGACACTTTGTGGCACGCTGCACTACTTGTCAAAAAGCTAAGTCTCGCCTTAATCCACATGGTTTATATATGCCTCTTCCTGTTCCTAGTGTTCCTTGGGAGGATATTTCTATGGACTTTGTTTTGGGATTGCCACGAACACAGAAGAGGAGGGATAGTATTTTTGTTGTTGTGGATCGGTTTTCTAAGATGGCACACTTTATTCCTTGTCATAAAACGGATGATGCTGCGCATATTGCTGATTTGTTCTTTCGTGAAATTGTTCATTTGCATGGTGTGCCAAATACTATTGTCTCTGATTGTGATACTAAATTTCTTAGCCACTTTTGGAGATGTTTATGGGCTAAGTTGGGGACTAAATTTCTCTTTAGTACTACATGTCATCCCCAAACTGATGGTCAAACTGAAGTAGTAAATAGAACTTTGTCTACTATGTTACGGGCTGTTTTAAAGAAGAACTTAAAATTGTGGGAAGAGTGTTTACCTCATATAGAATTTGCTTATAATCGTTCATTGCATTCTACCACAAAGATGTGCCCATTTGAGATTGTGTATGGTTTTGTTCCTCGTGCACCTATTGATTTATTGCCTTTACCTTCTTCGGTGCAACATAATTTGGATGCTACACAACGCGCTGAAATGATCTTAAACTTGCATAAGACTACTAAAGATAACATTGAACACATGAATGCTAAGTATAAACTTGCTGGGGATAAAGGGAGAAAGCATGTTGTGTTCGATGTTGGCGATCTTGTTTGGTTACATTTGCGTAAAGATCGTTTTCCTGATTTACGCAAGTCTAAGTTAATGCCACGTGCTGCTGATCCCTTTAAGGTGTTAGAGAAAATCAATGATAATGCATATAAACTTGAGTTTCTTGCAGACTTTGGTACGGTTAGTCCTACATTTAACATTGCAGATTTGAAGCCTTACTTTGGTGAGGAAGATGAGATTGCGTCGAGGACGACTTCAATTCAAGAAGGGGAGCATGATGTGGACATCCCTACTATTGATACAACCGTTGTACCTACAGCAACACACATACAAGGACCCATCACAAGATCTCGTGCCAAACAACTTAACTATCAGGTACGTTCGTTTCTTGGAACTATTCCTCACATACATGAGAATATGATGATGCCTAAATCGGATATATTTCTTACTCTTAGGAATGATGGACCAAGCATGGATGAGAGGGACAAGCATTGGAGCATGGCCATGCATGGAGATGGCAGCAAGCATGTGATGATCCCAGAGAAGGCCACAGATGAAGATTTCAGAACTTTGAGGCCACCATAATGAAGAAAGAAGGCTTGGAAGAAATATTCAAGATCAATACTTTACGAATTCGTCCATAGCTTAATATGGTGCGACACCTTTTATTTTGGGCCAGCCCATGTAATTTTCGCAGGATTTTAATTAGCCACTTTTAGAGTCTCAGATTTGAGGAAAAGGACTTTTAGGGTTGGATTCGGCTACCACTTCCATGGCTGGCCGAAACCCCACCTTTTCGCCCTTAAATACGCCCCATAGCCGCACCTCTAGACTCGGATTTTGTTTAGACATTAAGTTGGCCATAGTCGCAACTTCGCCAAGGCTCGAGCGTCGCAGAGGCCTCTTGTACTTCGCACCTATTCAGGATCCCACCTCTTCAATAAAGCTTTCCTCTTAATCCGCAATATCTTGATTGCAATATTGGTTCTTACTTGTTCTCGATTTCAGGTAGGAATTAAGTCCCTCGCTGGTCAGGCTGATCATGTTCACGCAGGATCGGTAACCTCCAGGAGATTGGCCTAGCGATTGCATTGGCGCTCGTGCTCGCACGTGTAGTCGGATCGTCCAGCCCGAACTCCACCAAATCGAATATCGCCATCTCATCGAAAGATCGGACACCTTTGCCCTATCAAAGGATATCGAGCGCGGTGAGAGGCTCGAAGCCGTAGACTATCATGAACGGGCTCCTCATGGTGGTGGAGTGCTTGGCGTGGTTGTAGGCGAACTCGGCGTGTGGAATGCATTCCTTCTTGTATTTGACAATGTAAGGAAAAGACTCCATAAACTCAACCCATTTTGCGTGCCTTTTACTCAAGTTGGCTTGGCCCTTAAGATACTTCAACGACTCATGGTCGGAATGGATGATAAATTCTTTGGTCCAAAGATAGTGTTGCCACACTTGAAAAACTCGAACCAAGGCAAAAAGTTCTTTGTCATAAATGGGATAATTGAGGCGTGCGCCATCAAGTTTCTCACTATGGTAAGCAATAGGACGCCCATTTTGCATAAGGACGCCACCAATGCCAATACCACTAGCGTCACATTCAATCTCAAAGGTTTTTGTGAAATCCGGCATTGCAAGAAGTGGTGCTTCGGTGAGCCTCTTTTTGAGCTCATCAAAAGCCTTTTGTTGTGCTTTTCCCCAAACGAACGTGACATTTTTCTGGGTCAATTCGTTGAGGGGGCAAGCAATGGTAGAAAAATCTTTCACAAAACGACGGTAAAAGCCAGCTAACCCATGAAAACTACGAAGTTCACTAACATTTGTTGGGATGGGCCAATCTCGTATGTCGTTGACTTTTGAGACATCAACTTCAGTGCCATTAGAAGACACACCAAAACCAAGGAAAATCAGCTTGTCTCTTGCAAAAGTGCACTTTGGGAGATTAGCATAAAGCTTTTCATGACGAAGGATTTGAAGGACCTCCTTAACATGAGTAACATGCTCCTCTAGTGACTTGCTATAGACAAGGATGTCATCAAAGTAAACAACTACTCTCTTCCCAATGAGAGATCTCAAAATATGGTTCATGAGACGCATGAAGGTAGATGGGGCATTAGATAAGCCAAAAGGCATAACCAACTATTCATAGAGACCAATCTTGGTCTTGAAGGCGGTTTTCCACTCATCACCTTCAGCCATGCGAATTTGATGGTAACCACTACGAAGATCAATTTTCGAAAATATAGTGGCTCCACATAACTCATCAAGCATGTCATCAAGACGCGGTATAGGATGTCGATAACGCACGGTGATAGCATTGATTGGACGGCAGTCCATGCATAACCGCAACGTATCATCCGTTTTTGGGACTAGGATTACGGGGACCGTGCTTGGGCTAGTGCTTACTTGGATCAAACCTTTGGAGACGAGTTGGTTGATTTGACGTTCGATCTCCTTTGTCTCTTCCGGTTGGCGATACGCCGGGCGGTTTGGGGAAGCGCCGTATGAGGTCGATGCGGTGCTCGATTCCAATAAGCGGAGGAAGGCCATGAGGAAGCTCTTCGGGAAATACATCTTGGAATTCCTGCAAAATAGCCATCAAAGAAGGAGGAACATTTGTCAAGTCGTTAGTTCCTTGCGCTAGTCCCTTGCATACAAGGACGTAGTGCAAGATGGATGGGTTGTTCCGCACTTCTCTCATCTCACTTTTGGTGGCAAGAAGAACACTCTTAGTTTTCCACTCGAGTTTGGCTTGTAGCTCTCACTCACTATGGTCTGGTTCTCTCGCTCACCACTCTTCTCACACGGTGTTTTTGTGTATTGCGCCCTCGCTAAAGCCTTTGCATTGTCCGCAATTATTTGGCTAGGAGTCAATGGTTGCAACACACAAGTTTTATCAAGCCATTTGAAGGTGTAATGATGTGGACATCCCTACTATTGATACAACCGTGGTACCTACAACAACACACATACAAGGACCCATCACAAGATCTCGTGCCAAACAACTTAACTATCAGGTACTTTCGTTTCTTGGAACTATTCCTCACATACATGAGAATATGATGCTGCCTAAATCGGATATATTTCTTACTCTTAGGAATGATGGACCAAGCATGGATGAGAGGGACAAGCATTGGAGCATGGCCATGCATGGAGATGGCAGCAAGCATGTGATGATCCAAGAGAAGGCCACAGATGAAGATTTCAGAACTTTGAGGCCACCATAATGAAGAAAGAAGGTTTGGACGAAATATTCAAGATAAATACTTTACGATGTCCATAGCTTAATATGGTGTCGACACCTTTATTTTGGTCCAGCCCATGTAATTTTCCCAGATTTTAATTAGCCACTTTTTAGAGTCCGTATTTGAGGGAAAAGGACTTTTAGGGTTGGATCGCCACCACTTCCATGGCTGGCGAAACCCCACCTTTTCGCCCTAATCGCCCCATAGCCGAACCTCTAGACTCGGATTTTGTTTACACATTAAGTTAGCCATAGTCGCACCGCCAAGGCTCGAGGCCGCAGAGGCCTCTTGTACTTTGCACCTATTCGTGATCCCACCTCTTCAATAAAGCTTTCCTCTTAATCCGCAATATCTTGATTACAATATTGGTTCTTACTTGTTCTCGATTTCGTAGGAATTAAGACCTCCGGTCAGCCGATCGTGTTCACGCAGGATCGGTAACCTCCGTGAGATTGGCCTAGCGATTGCATTGGCGCCGTGCTCGCACGCGATAGTCGAATCGCCAAGCCCGAACTCCACCAAATCGATTATCGCCATCTCATCGAAAGATCGGACACTTTGCCCTATCAAGTGGTATCGATTTCAGTTGCTCGGTGAGATTTTACCGCTTTTCATAGATTAGATCTGTTTTACCTATAACCCACGAAAAGCCAAAACACGCTTAGAATTTAGATCCATCCCATAACCAATCTACGCCTCGCATTATCTTTTCAGTTTTGCATTGTTGAATTTGTGTCTACATCGTCGCGTCGAAGTGTCGGGTCTTAGTGTCTCGTCCCTAGAGTTTCGAGTTCTAATCATACTAGTCACCGCCACACTCGCCGATCGCCGCCACCATATTCCGCCGCCATATACCCGACCACCATAAACCCTAATACTCCATCGCCTTCCTACCGCGACGGATCCGATCGCTTTTCCGCTGACGAGTCCGAGTAGAGTTACTGTTTCCTAGTTATTTCTTTTGACTTTCCTTCTTTGTTGTTTCCGTGTCCAGCTAAAGTCCGTGTCGCGCTAAGAGTCCGGTCGTAAGTCCAGAAGGAGAGCAAAAAAAAAATTCTGTAACCGCCTCCGAAAAAAAATTCAGGCTATACTAGTTTTCGGCTTTGGGGATCACTTTTCTCCATCGGCCGTTATAGCGATATTTTTTTGGTGCCTGCACGCTTTCCGGAGCAAAATAAAAAATTTCGAAATTTTTTTTTGGGTCTAACCTATTTTTAGACCCCGTAGATCAGTTCTAGACACTCGCCATCATAGTGATTTTCTGCATCTCGGTTAAGCTTTTGTGGTGCCATATCATCATACAAAGGTTGTGTCGCGTCGTGACATCGTTGGTGATCTA
Organism: Avena longiglumis; assembly: GCA_030063025.1. Lineage (NCBI taxonomy): Eukaryota > Viridiplantae > Streptophyta > Magnoliopsida > Poales > Poaceae > Avena > Avena longiglumis. Next base: position 337,997,464 of record CP125976.1, read on the forward strand.
GGCTCGCGTCTCTAGTACGGTCTAGCCTAGGACCAGCACAGTACCGTCGTTGAGCATTCTTTCAACTTTTGCATTGCTGTTTTGATAATTGCTAACCCCCCTTGCTAAGCCTTCCCAGAGTGATAGGGCAAAGGTGTCCGATCTTTCGAGGAGATGGAGATATTCGATTTGGTGGAGTTCGGGCTTGACGATCCGACTACACGTGCGAGCACGAGCGCCAATGCAATCGCTAGGCCAATTTCCTGGAGGTTAACGATCCTGCGTGAACACGATCAGCCTGACCAGCGAGGGTCTTAATTCCTACCTGAAATCGAGAACAAGTAAGAACCAATATTGCAATCAAGATGTTGCGGATTAAGAGGAAAGCTTTATTGAAGAGGTGGGATCCTGAATAGGTGCGAAGTACAAGAGGCCTCTGCGACGCTCGAGCCTTGGCGAAGTTGCGACTATGGCTAACTTAATGTCTAAACAAAATCCGAGTCTAGAGGTTCGGCTATGGGGCGATGAAGGGCTAGGGGGTTTCGCCAGCCATGGAAGCGGTGGCGAATCCAACCCTAAAAGTCCTTTTCCTCAAATACGGACTCTAAAAGTGGCTAATTAAAATCCATGAAAATTACATGGGCCGCCCAAAATAAAAGGTGTCGCAAGACCATATTAAGCTATGGACGAATTCGAAGTATTGATCTTGAATATTTCGTCCAAGCCTTTTTCTTCATTATGGTGGCCTCAAAGTTCAAATCTTCATCTATGGCCTTCTTGGATCATCACATGCTTGCCATCTCCATGCATGGCCATGCTCCAATGCTTGTCCCTCTCATCCATGCTTGGTCCATCATTCCTAAGAGTAAGAAATATATCCGATTTAGGCAAGATCATATTCTCATGTATGTGAGGAATAGTTCCAAGAAACGAAAGTACCGATAGTTAAGTTGTTTGGCACGAGATCTTGTGATGGGTCCTTGTATGTGTGTGTGTGTTGTCAGAGGTACAACGGTTGTATCAATAGTAGGGATGTCCACATCATGCTCCCCTTCTTGAATTGAAGTCGTCCTCGACGCAATCTCATCTTCCTCACCAAAGTAAGGCTTCAAATCTGCAATGTTAAATGTAGGACTAAACGTACCAAAGTCTGCAGGCAACGCAAGTTTATATGCATTATCATTGATTTTCTCTAACACCTTAAAGGGACCAGCAGCACGTGGCATTAACTTAGACTTGCGTAAATCAGGAAAACGATCTTTACGCAAATGTACCAAACAAGATCGCCAACATCAAACACAACATGCTTTCTCCCTTTATCCCCAGCAAGTTTATACTTAGCATTCATGTGTTCAATGTTATCTTTAGTAGTCTTATGCAAGTTTAAGATCATTTCAAATTGCGTTGTAGCATCCAAATTATGTTGCACCGAAGAAGGTAAAGGCAATAAATCAATAGGTGCACGAGGAACAAAACCATACACAATCTCAAACAGGCACATCTTTGTGGTAGAATGCAATGAACGATTATAAGAAAATTCTATATGAGGTAAACACTCTTCCCACAATTTTAAGTTCTTTAAAACAGCCCGTAACATAGTAGACAAAGTTCTATTTACTACTTCAGTTTGACCATCAGTTTGGGGATGACATATAGTACTAAAGATCAATTTAGTCCCCAACTTAGCCCATAAACATCTCCAAAAGTGGCTAAGAAATTTAGTATCACGATCAGAGACAATAGTATTTGGCACACCATGCAAACGAACAATTTCACGAAAGAACAAATCAGCAATATGCGCAGCATCATCCGTTTTATGACAAGGAATAAAGTGTGCCATCTTAGAAAACCGATCCACAACAACAAAAATACTATCCCTCCCCTTCTATGTTCGCGGTAATCCCAAAACAAAGTCCATAGAAATATCCTCCCAAGGAACACTAGGAACAGGAAGAGGCATATATAAACCATGTGGATTAAGGCGAGACTTAACTTTTTGACAAGTAGTGCAGCGTGCCACAAATCTCTCAACATCTCGACGCATACGTGGCCAAAAGAAGTGTGCAGCAAGAACATCCTCCGTATTCGTGACACCAAAGTGTCCCATCAATCCTCCTCCATGCACCTCCTGTAACAACAAAAGACGAACAGAGCTATCTGGAATGCATAGTTTGTCAGCACGGAACACAAATCCATCATTGAAGACGAACTTGTTCCAAGTTCTACCATCTCTACAATTCTGCAACACATCGTTAAATTCAGCATCATGCACATATTGTTCCTTAATAGTTTCCAATCCAAATATTTTGAAGTCAAGTTGAGAAAACAAAGCATAACGACGTGACAAAGCATCAGCAATAATATTATCTTTACCCTTTTTGTGTTTGATAACATAAGGAAAAGACTCAATAAATTCAACCCACTTTGCATGACGACGATTCAACTTAGCTTGACTACGAATATGCTTCAAAGATTCATGATCAGAATGAATAACAAACTCTTTAGGCCATAGATAATGTTGCCAAGTTTCTAATGTCCGAACAACGCATATAATTCTTTATCATAAGTAGAATAGTTCAGACTAGCCCCACTCAATTTATCACTAAAATATGCAACAGGTTTTCCCTCTTGTAATAACACCCCTCCCAAACCAATTCCACTAGCATAACATTCAAGCTCAAAAGTCTTAGTAAAATCAGGAAGTTGGAGTAAGGGAGCATGTGTTAGCTTATCTTTTAATATGACGAAGGCCTGTTGTTGTGCCTATAAAAACCAGCAAGGCCAAGAAAACTCCTCACTTGTGTGACCGTCTTGGGCTGCGGCCAATTCTCAATAGCTTCAATCTTAGCTGGATCCACTTCAATACCCTGTGATGTAACAACATAGCCAAGAAACGCAACTCGATTGGTGCAAAAGGTGCACTTCTCAAGGTTACCAAACAAACGTGCATCACGTAAAGCATTGAAAACAGCACGTAAATGGTCCAAATGATCCTCTAAAGATTTGCTATAAATCAGAATATCATCAAAGTAGACTACCACAAAACGTCCGATGAAAGCACGTAAAACTTCGTTCATTAATCTCATGAAAGTGCTAGGTGCATTAGTTAAACCAAACGGCATCACTAACCACTCATATAAACCGAACTTAGTTTTAAATGCTGTTTTCCATTCATCTCCTAATTTCATACGAATCTGGTGGTAATCACTACGCAAATCAACTTTAGAAAATATGGTAGAGCCACTCAATTCATCAAGGATGTCATCTAAACGTGGAATAGGATGACGATATCGAATAGTAATATTATTGATAGCTCTACAATCAGTACACATGCGCGAAGAACCATCTTTCTTAGGTACCAAAATAATAGGAACAACACAGAGGCTAAGGGACTCACGAATATGATCTCTGTCGAGTAGTTCCTGAATTTGGCGTTGTATCTCCTTTGTCTCCTCTGGATTGGTTCTATATGGTGCGCGGTTGGGCAACGAGGCACCAGGAATGAGATCAATTTGGTGCTCAATTCCTCTAATAGGAGGTAGTCCCGTGGCAAAATGGGAAAGACGCCCTCATATTCTCGCAAAGTTTAGCAATAGCGGGTGGCAAAGAAGGAGGCATATCCTCAAATGAAAACAAAACCTCTTTGCAGACAATTGCATAACATTGAGTATTGTTTACATCTAGTTCAGCAATATCAATTTTATTTGCAAGCATACATGGACTCTTCAAACGAATTTCAGTAGCATGTGTAGAATCAGATTTATTGTTCTTTGGTTATATAAAATCTGCAGCAACAATCTGATTCTCACTTTTATTTTTCTCCTCAGTTTTAGCTCTACTAGCTCTAGCAAGATCATCTTTTAAAATCTGTTCGGGAGTCATAGGTTTTAGACCAATTTTCTTGCCATCATGCATAAGAGAGTAGTGATTAGTTTTGCCATTATGAACAGATTCTCTATCAAATTGCCATGGTCTACCAAGTAACAAAGAACAAGCTTGCATAGGTACAACATCACAATCAACAAAATCAGAATATGTACCAATAGTAAAATGCACGCGTACCGTCTTGTTACCTTGATCTTGCGAGAACTCTCAAACCATTGGATGTAATATGAATATGGGCGTTGTCTTGTTGGAAGCGCAAGCTTCTCTACCATGTCAACACTGGCCAGGTTATTATAACTCCCTCCATCAATGATGATCCGTATAGCTCTTTCCTTGACAACACCACGTGTTTGGAACAGGTTGTGGCGTTGATCTTGCTCAGATTTGCTCAATTGCACACTCAACACACGTTGTGTAATTAAGCTCTTGTATTGATCAGCAGCTTCAGCTCCCATTACCTCCGCTCTTCATCGATCGTAATTGTCTCCATCTCGAGCGAAATAAGGGCTAGTGTATCTTCATCAAGTCACTCATGAATCATATTGACCATCTTCTCGCACCATCATCACACGTTGTGTTGTGCACTGCCTCTATATGACCAAAACCCAAAGACTTGCGGCATTGTATATCCTTTGTCTTACTCGTGGAAGCCATAGAAGATGCACTACGAAAGGGAGCATTGGATGATGGTGGAGGAGCATGGAAATCTTGTGGTGGCCTTGGATGTGGTAGTAGATGGTGGCGAATCACGAGGAGGTGCCGATTGTCGGGATGTCCAAGTGAATGTGCGACTGCGAATTATTAGTCCTCCTCCATGGTGTTTGGCGATCTGCACTTCACGTTCGACTTTGCAAGCAAGATGAAACAAACGAGTGATAGAATTATATTCCTTATAATCTAATATGTGTGAATGTCCTTGTTTAATCCACCAAAGAAACGTGCAAGCATTTGTTCATTAGATTCAACAAGACCACACCTAACCATCCCCGTTTGTAATTCGATAATACTCTTCTCTAATTTTTCCTTGCTCTAAACGTGTCGATTCTTTAGTAAATCACGTTGATAAGTGGGAGGTACAAAACGAACACGCATAGCGCTTTTAAAGTCCAAGTACTAGGAATAGTAGTAGGATTTAAACGACAATACTCGACCACCAAAGGGAAGCAAATTTAGTAAATTCACATGTAGCAAGACTAACACGCATATTCTCGTGATATTTTAAGCATGCAAATGTTGTTCTACTTCCATCTCCCATGTAAGATATGCATCGATTATATTTACCCTCAAAAGATGGAATATTTAATTTAATCTTTGCAACATGATCATCATCACGCATCGGTGGGCGGCGTTGCGGTAGTAATGTCGGGACGCCAGCGGTACTGTGGAGGTTGTTCAACCTCCTCGTCAAATAGATCGTCATCGGGTCGTAGTAGTACCCGTCGTCTGTCCCCAATGTCGCAAAGAAGCACCGCGGCGAAGTCTCGAGAGCGTCGGCACTTGGCAGCCGCCGGTGCGGCAACCAGCAACCGACCCATGATCGGAATGCGCTGCGCCATGTGTGGGTGCGGTCACGCGGCAATCGGTTCAAAATCTCCTTGAACCGAACGTCAAGCTTGGCGTTGAAGGATTTCTCGAGTCCATCGATCTTGTCCATGGCGTTGGTGAGTTTGGTGTCAAACTCCCCTAGGCGTGTATCCACGTCTTGGCGCCGACCAAGAGCGCGGAGAAGTGGGCATGTAGTTCTTCGTTCGTCATGGTGGCAGGGTTCCGCGAAGTATCTGTCATGGTTAGCCCTTAAAAAGCACAGGTATATACTACAGGAATATGGTGGAAGTCACGCGTAATCCGTCAAGCAATATACGAAGCTCTTACAAGTTCTTACCAAGCAGCAGGAAAAGGCGATGTGCAACTGCGAGGATCAGTGGGTCCAGAGATTGAACCAAGCGATTACCAGGGGTCGATACACCGCACGTGGAGAATATCTGTGGAGCTCTGGGAAGGCTTGGCAAGGAGGGTTAGCAATTATCAAAACAGCAATGCAAAAGTTGAAAGAATGCTCAACGACGGTACTGTGCTGGTCCTAGGCTAGACCGTACTAGAGACGCGAGCCTAGATCACCAACGATGTCACGACGCGACACAACAAGCACTGTATGATGATATGGCACCCTGAAAAGCGAACCGAGATGCATAAAATCACTATGATGGCGAGTGTCTAGAACTGATCTACGGGGTATAAAAATAGGTTAGCCCCAAAAAAAAATTTCGAAATTTTTTTATTTTGCTCCAGAAAGCGCGCAGGCGCCAAAAAAATATCGCTATAACGGCCGATGGAGAAAAGTGATCCCCAAAGCCGAAAACTAGTATAGCCAGAAAAAAATTTCGGAGGCGGTTCCAGACTTTTTTTTTTGCTCTCCTTCTGGACTTACGACCGGACTCTTAGCGTGACACGGACTTTAGTTGGACACGGAAACAACAAAGAAGGAAAGTCAAAAGAAATAACTAGGAAACAGTAACTCTACTCGGACTCTTACCGCGGCAGAAAAACTGATCGGATCTGTGTCGCGGTAGGAAGGCGGTGGCAGAGTATTTAGGGTTTATGGTGGCTGGGTATATGGCGGCGGAATAAGGTGGCGGAATATGGTGGCGGTGATCGGCGAGTGTGGCGGTGACTAGTATGATTAGAACTCGAAACTCTAAGGGACGAGACACTAAGACCAACAACTCGACGCGACGATGTAGACACAAATTCAACAATGCAAAAACTGAAAAGATAATGCGAGGCGTAGATTGGTTATGGGATGGATCTAAATTCTAACTGTGTTTTTGGCTTTTTCGTGGGTTATAGGTAAAAACAGATCTAATCTATGAAAAACAGTAAAATCTCACCGAGCAACCTGAAATCTGATACCACTTGATAGGGCAAAGGTGTCCGATCTTTCGATGAGATGGCGATATTCGATTTGGTGGAGTTCAGGCTTGACGATCCGACTACACGTGCGAGCACGAGCGCCAATGCAATCGCTAGGCCAATATCCTGGAGGTTACTGATCATGCGTGAACACGATCAGCCTGACCAGCGAGGGTCTTAATTCCTACCTGAAATCGAGAACAAGTAAGAACCAATATTGCAATCAAGATGTTGCGGAGTAAGAGGAAAGCTTTATTGAAGAGGTGGGGTCCTGAATAGGTGCGAAGTACAAGAGGCCTCTACGACGCTCGAGCCTTGGCGAAGTTGCGACTATGGCTAACTTAATGTCTAAACAAAATCCGAGTCTAGAGGTTCGGCTATGGGGCGTATTTAAGGGCGAATAGGTGGGGTTTCGGCCAGCCATGGAAGTGGTGGCCGAATCCAACCCTAAAAGTCCTTTTCCCCTCAAATACGGACTCTAAAAAGTGGATAATTAAATTCCTGCGAAAATCACATGGGCCTGGCCCAAAATAAAAGGTGTCGCAGCACCATATTAAGCTATGGACGAATTCGTAAAGTATTGATCTTGAATATTTCGCCCAAGCCTTCTTTCTTCATTATGGTGGCCTCAAAGTTCTGAAATCTTCATCTGTGGCCTTCTCTTGGATCATCACATGCTTGCTGCCATCTCCATGCATGGCCATGCTCCAATGCTTGTCCCTCTCATCCATGCTTGGTCCATCATTCCTAAGAGTAAGAAATATATCCGATTTAGGCAGCATCATATTCTCATGTATGTGAGGAATAGTTTCAAGAAACGAAAGTACCTGATAGTTAAGTTGTTTGGCACGAGATCTTGTGATGGGTCCTTGTATGTGTGTTGCTGTAGGTACAACGGTTGTATCAATAGTAGGGATGTCCACATCACAGAGCTCCACAGATATTCTCCACGTGCGGTGTATCGACCCTGGTAATCGCTTGGTTTAATCTCTGGACCCACTGATCCTCGCAGTTGCACATCGCCTTTTCCTGCTGCTTGGTAAGAACTTGTAAGAGCTTCGTATATTGCTTGACGGATTACGCGTGACTTCCACCATATTCCTGTAGTATATACCTGTGCTTTTTAAGGACTAACCATGGCGGATACTTGCGAACCCCCACCATGACGAGCGAAGAACTACATGCCCACTTCTCCGCTCTTGGTCATGGCTACCAAGACGTGGATACGCGCCTAGGGGAGTTTGACACCAAGCTCACCAACGCCATGGACAAGATCGATGGACTCGAGAAATCCTTCAACGCCAAGCTTGACGTTCGGTTCAAGGAGCTTTTGAACCGATAGCCGCACCGACCGGCACCACACATGGCGCCTGGCGCATTTCGATCACGGGTCTGATCGGTTCAGCCGCCACACCCGGCGCTGGCCGCTAAGGCCGACGCCTCGAGACTTCCACAAGTTGCTGCGACATTGAGACGACGGGTACTACTACGACCCCGACGACGACGATCTGTTTAACGAGGAGGTTGAACAACCTCCACAGGTACCTGCTGGTCGTCCCCGACATTACTACCGCAACGCTCGCCCATCGGTACGTGATGATGATCATGTTGCAAAGCTTAAATTAAATATTCCATCTTTTGAGGGTAAATATAATCCTGATGCATATCTTACATGGGAGATGGAAGTAGAACAACGTTTTGCATGCTTAAAATATCCTGAGAATATGCGTGTTAGTGCTGCTACATGTGAATTTACTAAATTTGCTTCCCTTTGGTGGTCTGAGTATTGTTGTTTAAATCCTACTACTATTCCTAGTACTTGGACTGCTTTAAAAACTGCTATGCGTGTTCGTTTTGTACCTCCCACTTATCAACCTGATTTACTAAAGAATCTGACACGGTTAGAGCAAGGGAAAAATTCTGTAGAAGAGTATTATGAGGAATTACAAACGGAGATGGTTAGGTGTGGTCTTGTTGAATCTAATGAACAAATGCTTGCACGTTTCTTTGGTGGATTAAACAAGGACATTCAGCACATATTAGATTATAAGGAATATAATTCTATCCCTCGTTTGTTTCATCTTGCTTGCAAAGCTGAACGTGAAGTGCAGGATCGCCAAACACCATGGAGGAGGACTAATAATTCTGCAGGTCGCACATCCACTTGGACATCCCGACAATTAGCACCTCCTCGTGATTCGCCACCATCTACTACCACATCCAAGGTCACCACAAGATTTCCAGCTCCTCCTCCACCATCATCCAATGCTCCTGCTCGTAGTGCATCTTCTATGGCTTCCACGGGTAAGACAAAGGATATAAAATGCCGCAAGTGCTGGGGTTTTGGTCATATAGAGAGACAGTGCACAACACAACGTGTGATGATGGTGCGAGAAGATGGTCAATACGATTCAGCGAGTGACTTCGATGAAGATACACTAGCCCTTATTTCTGCTCGAGATGGAGACAATTCTGATGCTGATGAAGAGCCAGAGGTAATGGGAGCTGAAGCTGCTGATCAATACAAGAGCTTAATTACACAACGTGTGTTGAGTGTGCAATTGAGCAAATCTGAGCAAGATCAACGCCACAACCTGTTCCAAACACGTGGTGTTGTCAAGGAAAGAGCTATACGGATCATCATTGATGGAGGGAGTTGTAATAACCTGGCCAGTGTTGACATGGTAGAGAAGCTTGCGCTTCCAACAAGACAACGCCCACATTCATATTACATCCAATGGTTTGAGAGTTCTCGCAAGATCAAGGTAACAAGAACGGTACGCGTGCATTTTACTATTGGTACATATTCTGATTTTATTGATTGTGACGTTGTACCTATGCAAGCTTGTTCTTTGTTACTTGGTAGACCATGGCAATTTGATAGAGAATCTGTTCATAACGGCAAAACTAATCACTACTCTCTTATGCATGATGGAAAGAAAATTGGTCTAAAACCTATGACTCCCGAACAGATTTTAAAAGATGATCTTGCTAGAGCTAGTAGAGCTAAAACTGAGGAGAAAAATAAAAGTGAGGATCAGATTGTTGCTGCAGATTTTATACCACCAAAGAACAATAAATCTGATTCTACACATGCTCACGAAATTGTTTGAAGAGTCCATGTATGCTTGCAAATAAAATTGATATTGTGAACTAGATGTAAACAATACTCAATGTTATGCAATTGTCGCAAAGAGGTTTTGTTTTCATTTGAGGATATGCCTCCTTCTTTGCCACCACCCGTTGTTGCTAACCTTTTGGGGAATATGAGGACGTCTTTCCGCCGAAATGCCACCAGGACTACCTCCTATTAGAGGAATTGAGCACCAAATTGATCTCATTCCTGGTGCCACGTTGCCCAACCGCGCGCCATATAGAACCAATCCAGAGGAGACAAAGGAGATACAACGCCAAATTCAGGAACTACTCGACAGAGATCATATTCGTGAGTCCCTTAGCCTGTCTTTGTTCCTATTATTTTGGTACCTAAGAAAGATGGTTCTTCGCGCATGTGTACTGATTATAGAGCTATCAATAATATTACTATTCGATATCGTCATCCTATTCCACGTTTAGATGACATACTTGATGAATTGAGTGGCTCTACCATGTTTTCTAAAGTTGATTTGCGTAGTGGTTACCACTAGATTCGTATGAAATTAGGAGATGAATGGAAAACAGCATTTAAAACTAAGTTTGGTTTATATGAGTGGTTAGTGATGCCGTTTGGTTTAACTAATGCACCTAGCACTTTCATGAGATTAATGAACGAAGTTTTACGTGCTTTCATTAGACGTTTTGTGGTACTCTACTTTGATGATATTCTGATTTATAGCAAATCTTTAGAGGATCATTTGGACCATTTACGTGCTGTTTTCAATGCTTTACGTGATGCACGTTTGTTTGGTAACCTTGAGAAGTGCACCTTTTGCACCAATCGAGTTGCGTTTCTTGGCTATGTTGTTACATCACAGGGTATTGAAGTGGATCTAGCCAAGATTAAAGCTATTGAGAATTGGCCGCAGCCCAAGACGGTCACACAAGTGAGGAGTTTTCTTGGCCTCGCTGGTTTTTATAGGCGCTTTGTCAAAGACTTTGGATCAATTGTCACACATGAATGAGCTTACCAAGAAGGATGTGCCTTTTGTTTGGGGCGATGCACAACAAAGCCTTCGTCATATTAAAAGATAAGCTAACACATGCTCCTTACTCCAACTTCCTGATTTTACTAAGACTTTTGAGCTTGAATGTGATGCTAGTGGAATTGGTTTGGGAGGTGTTATTACAAGAGGAAAACTGTTGCATATTTTAGTGAGAAATTGAGTGGGGCTAGTCTGAACTATTCTACTTATGATAAAGAATTATATGCTTGGTTCGACATTAGAAACTTGGCAACATTATCTATGGCCTAAAGAGTTTGTTATTCATTACGATCATGAATCTTTGAAGCATATTCGTAGTCAAGCTAAGTTGAATCGTCGTAATGCAAAGTGGGTTGAATTTATTGAGTCTTTTCCTTATGTTATCAAACACAAAAAGGGTAAAGATAATATTATTGCTGATGCTTTGTCACGCCGTTATGCTTTGTTTTCTCAACTTGACTTCAAAATATTTGGATTGGAAACTATTAAGGAACAATATGTGCATGATGCTGAATTTAAAGATGTGTTGCAGAATTGTAGAGATGGTAGAACTTGGAACAAGTTCGTCTTCAATGATGGATTTGTGTTCCGTGCTAACAAACTATGCATTCCAGATAGCTCTGTTCGTCATTTGTTGTTATAGGAGGCGCATGGAGGAGGATTGATGGGACACTTTGGTGTCAAGAAGACGGAGGATGTTCTTGCTGCACACTTCTTTTGGCCACGTATGCGTCGAGATGCTGAGAGATTTGTGGCACGCTGCACTACTTGTCAAAAAGCTAAGTCTCGCCTTAATCCACATGGTTTATATATGTCTCTTCCTGTTCCTAGTGTTCCTTGGGAGGATATTTCTATGGACTTTGTTTTGGGATTACCGCGAACACAGAAGGGGAGGGATAGTATTTTTGTTGTTGTGGATCGGTTTTCTAAGATGGCACACTTTATTCCTTGTCATAAAACGGATGATGCTGCGCATATTGCTGATTTGTTCTTCCGTGAAATTGTTCGTTTGCATGGTGTGCCAAATACTATTGTCTCTGATCGTGATACTAAATTTCTTAGCCACTTTTGGAGATGTTTATGGGCTAAGTTGGGGACTAAATTGCTCTTTAGTACTACATGTCATCCCCAAACTGATGGTCATCAAGTAGTAAATAGAACTTTGTCTACTATGTTACGGGCTGTTTTAAAGAAGAACTTAAAATTGTGGGAAGAGTGTTTACCTCATATAGAATTTGCTTATAATCGTTCATTGCATTCTACCACAAAGATGTGCCCATTTGAGATTGTGCCCATTTGAGATTGTGTACCACAAAGATGCTACACAACGCGCAGAAATGATCTTAAACTTGCATAAGACTACTAAAGATAACATTGAACACATGAATGCTAAGTATAAACTTGCTAGGGATAAAGGGAGAAAGCATGTTGTGTTTGATGTTGGCAATCTTGTTTGGTTACATTTGCGTAAAGATCGTTTTCCTGATTTACGCAAGTCTAAGTTAATGCCACGTGCTGCTGGTCCCTTTATGGTGTTAGACAAAATCAGTGATAATGCATATAAACTTGAGTTGCCTGCAGACTTTGGTACGGTTAGCCCAACATTTAACATTGCAGATTTGAAGCCTTACTTTGGTGAGGAAGATGAGATTGCGTCGAGGACGACTTCAATTCAAGAAGGGGAGCATGATGTGGACATCCCTACTATTGATACAACCGTTGTACCTACAGCAACACACATACAAGGACCCATCACAAGATCTCGTGCCAAACAACTTAACTATCAGGTACTTTCGTTTCTTGGAACTATTCCTCACATACATGAGAATATGATGCTTCCTAAATCGGATATATTTCTTACTCTTAGGAATGATGGACCAAGCATGGATGAGAGGGACAAGCATTGGAGCATGGCCCTGCATGGAGATGGCGAAGCATGTGATGATCCAAGAGAAGGCCATGATGAAGATTTCGAACTTTGAGGCCACCATAATGAAGAAAGAAGGTTTGGATGAAATATTCAAGATCAATACTTTACGAATTCGTCCATAGCTTAATATGGTGTCATGACACTTTTATTTTGGGCCAGCCCATGTAATTTTCGTAGGATTTTAATTAGCCACTTTTTAGAGTCCGTATTTGAGGAAAAGGACTTTTAGGGTTGGATTCGCCACCACTTCCATGGCTGGCCAAAACCCCACCTTTTCGCCCTTAAATACGCCCCATAGCCGAACCTCTAGACTCGGATTTTGTTTAGACATTAAGTTAGCCATAGTCGCAACTTCACCAAGGCTCGAGCGTCGCAGAGGCTTCTTGTACTTCGCACCTATTCAGGATCCCACCTCTTCAATAAAGCTTTCCTCTTAATCCGCAATATCTTGATTGCAATATTGGTTCTTACTTGTTCTCGATTTCAGGTAGGAATTAAGACCCTCGCTGGTCAGGCTGATCGTGTTCACGCAGGATCGGTAACCTTCAGGAGATTGGCCTAGCGATTGCATTGGCGCTCGTGCTCGCACGTGTAGTCGGATCGTCAAGCCCGAACTCCACCAAATCGATTAGCGCCATCTCATCGAAAGATCGGACACCTTTGCCCTATCATGTAAGTGTTTGAGTGACCATTATGCAAAGCACGCTTGTCATATTGCCACGGCCTTCCGAGTAACATGTGGCAAACCGTCATTGGGACCACGTCACATTCCACGGTGTCCTTGTAGTGCCCAATTGAGAACGTCACCGAGACGGTGTGCTTGATCTTGACGGATCCTTGGTCACTTAGCCATTGGATATGGTAGGGGTGTTTATGCGGATGGAGGGTGAGGCTGAGTTTCTCACACAATTCCGTGCTTGCAAGGTTGTGGCAACTCCCACCATCGATGACAACTTTGATGGACTTCCCATTGATGCCGGCACGAGTTTGGAAGATGTTCGAGCGTTTGTCTTCATTTTCATTGGCTTGGGTAGTCAAGACCCTTGTGACCACAAGCGATGGACTTGCGTCATGCTCACACACGAGAAGTTCTTGGTCCTCTTCCAAATGTTTCCTTGTCATGGATTCCTTGACCCTTGCATCAAACTCTTCTTCACTCAAGTATTCTTCATCGCCGTTGTCATGGATGAACAAAACTTTCTTGTTTCCACATGCATTCGACTTGTGCCCTTTGCCTCCACACTTGTAGCATTCACCATTGAATGGTTGATCATCCCTTGAGTTTTTGCCACTTGGGGGCTGTTTTCCTTGAGGGAGAGTTGGCTTGAAGGGAAGCTTGGTGGTACTTGAGGAGCTTCCACTTGGTGTTGTTGGAGTAGTGGTTGGTGCTTGCTTGTAAGTGAAGTACGTTTTTGGCTTGTTGTACTTGATGTCCTCTTGCACTTGACGCTCAGCCTTTGAAGCGATGTGCACAAGCTCAACCATGTTGTTGTACTTTTGGAACTCGGTGATGCGCTTGATGGGATGGTTCAAGCCATTGAGGAAGCGTGCCATTGTTTGCTCATCTCGCTCTTAAATGTTGGCACGGATCATGTTGAGCTTCATTTGCTTGAAGTACTCTTCCACAGTCTTTGTCCCTTGACTAAGCGTTTGAAGCTTGTTGAAGAGGTCACGCGTGTAGTGTGAAGGAACAAAGCGGGATCTCATATGAGCCTTCATATCTTGCCAAGTTGCGATTGGAGGTCACCATCATAGCTTGACGTTGCGGCGTGACGCGGAGATGGTACCGCTTGCGAAGAGCTCATGGATTGAAGAACGGGTCCATCCCGGTGCCTTGAAGCGTGACGGCGAGATGCACTTGATTCACTTGAGGAGTGCCGAGATGAGCTTGATTCACATGCGTGGCCTTGAGTCCATCAATGATGCTTTGAAGCTTCTCATCCGTTGAGGCGAGTGCACCAAAGAGCTTCATTTTGATGACCGAGGTTGTGTTGCATGGCATGCATTTGGCCACGGACTTCTTGAAGCGGTTGTCGATGTTCTTGAATTCCACACGGCCTCGCTAAATTGTTCATCTTGGCGCCGAGAGCTTCATAGCGATAGTTGAATTCTCCTCGGACCTTCCAATGGTCCCATATTGTCATGAATTGTGTGTCATCCTCCGGAGGTTGTGGTGGTTGGGATGGCTCTCCATGCCTGTCCATGATGAGAAGCCAACAAGGGTTGTATATGGAGAATAAGGGTGCGGAGAGTTAGCCTTTTACCTCACCTTGGAGATTATATCAAACCAATTGCCACACAAATGGCCTAGCGTGCAAAGTGAAATGGTCAAGAAACTCACACGCAAATATGCTACAACTCTCAAAAGCTTTTGGTGGAAGGTTAGGATTGTGGAAAACCAAACGAAACGATCCAAGCAAAAGGTTATTGTCCTATGTGGTAAAGAACCAAAGATCAAAAGCAAAAGGATACGATCTACAAAAACACGGAAAACACACACGTGGAGAAAAACGGGGTTAGCACGACTATGAAAATGAGCACAAAAGGTCCTAACGAAGACTACGCTCGGTTGCCGTGCCAACTCAAGGAGAGACCACAACTCGTTTGCCAAAAGAGGATAAGCAACGGATTTGTGCACTTGCCTTGGTGCGCTCTTTCTTGGCTTACAAGTTTGGTATTCTCTTTGTATTGGGAGACTATGTATCGTTTTCTCTTTTTCTTTTGTTCTTTTTTTTATTCTTTTTCCTTTTTCTCCCTTTCTATACTACTATGTTAGCTTTTGTATTTGGCCTCACACTCTCACTTTCCGAAGGCAAGTGCACAATGCTTAGACAAACACAAAATGAGTTGCTCTGATAGGATGGATACACACAAAGGAAGATATGGGGGTTGTCAAAGTGGTGCAAGTTATACCTTTGGTATTGTTGAGGACTTGCAACCGTTGGTGGTGGATGATGTTCGAGTGTCACGATGTCGATGAGCGCGGGTGACTTTGACGCGGAAGCTTGTGTTAAGATGGCGACAAACACGCGAAACACGAACAAGATAAAGGGGAAAAGTCAGCAAACGAAAATGAGGCGTCAAGAAGAAGAAAACGTTTCTGTTGCTGGTGGTAGTACCGCTTGGTACGGGCGGTAGTACCGGACGGCGGTAGTACCGCTTGGTACGGGCGGTAGTACCGCTGGTCACAGAACACGAACGAAAACGAGATCCACTTGACACAAACCTCAAATCCGTGGGAAATCGGCGAATTTGGGCTAGGAACAACAGGGGCTATAGATCGACTCCAAAAGCAACAGATCTATGGACCAAAACCACGAAAAACGCACCAAATCCAGAGATCGATCCGAAGGCAAATTGGGGCTCTTTTTGGTGGGATTTTCGATTTTAAGGTGGATAAAAGAAAAATTGGGGGGAAATTCGTGATCAACCGTGCTCTGGATACCAATATGTTAGGGGGTAACCCTTGGGTTGGCCCGATATTTCCCGAATTCCACGGGAAACGAGGGGAAAGCGGTGGTCGGAGGATGAAATCGAGGAAGGAGATGAAAACCACGAACACACGCACGCCAAAACACGATACACGCCTATCCGTCACGCCGGTGGCAACTGGTCCAACATAATCCCTAGGATCGGTGTTGGGCGAAGCTCGCTCTCCACGCCAACAACGGGGGATGAGGTGCTTGGTGAGATCTTGACGACTTGGGGGCGAGAAACCGAGAACCCAAGGCCTTGTACAACTTGAACGCACTAGGCAAGATCCAAGAGGGGGGTGGATAATCCGGTGCTCCTTGGTAGGAGCATGAGACCAATAGATATAAGTTCCTCAAAGGGTTTCCTTAATATCTATTATTATCCAAGTCTAGGGTTTACAATATAGGGTGGGGGCTATATATAGGCCAACCACATAAACAGGGGTATTTTGGGAACAAATAGCGAAATATATAGAGGGTTACAAGGAGCTGGGCCGACTTAACACGATCAGGCCTTTCCAGGTCCGGTAGTACCGGTCCAGCTCGACCGGTAGTACCGGTCATGCAGTAGTACCGCTTCCTGGCCCGGTAGTACCGCTTGTCGTGCTAGGACTTGCGCTGGGGCCTTCTGTTGGTGGCGGTAGTAGGGGGCGGTAGTGCCGTGGCCCGGTAGTACCGGATCCGGGGCCGGTAGTACCGCCAGTGGCAGAGAGCATTTGGCTAGCTTTGGGGCCTTCTGTTGTTGTAGGGGTCCCAATCTTTAATAAGATAGAGCCATCTGTGTTTTACAATGCTAGTCCCTGGATCAATAGCTAGCATCCACAGTTTAGATGTAATATCAAGAAACAAAGGTCATAATATAACTTTATAACCAGGAATAACATAAGTTTATTACATCAAACATAGCTCATTTGGCTATTACATTAAATTGCAGCGGAATAACTATTGACATGGGGTCCTTCATCTTCAAAGTGCCACAGTGTATGTTGTAGACTTTGTAATCCTAAACAATCAATCTTCACTAAAATCAATCAATCTGCAACATACAAGTTACAGCCACAAAGGGTCAATACATTTGAATTGTATTGGCAAGTGATACTATGGTAGTATAGTGGAATCTATCATCTATATGCATTTGGCTAAGTGGAGTTGAGGCTTGCATTGCTCAAAATAGGTTTTACCTTAACATTTGAAAATACTAAGTTTTTGCTTTGACAAAATCATTTTTCTCAATCAAAGAATGAAGATCCTTTACAATGCATCTCTCAATCAAAGATTGAAGTCTTCAAACATCCCTTGTTCAAACCACAAGATTTTAACTTAGAAATTTGAATGATGAGATTCTTGATTGCTTCCATGTCTTGATGCTCAAATTGTCCTTTACCAGGGACATGGCTAAGTACTTAGATTTTACACTCTGCAGAGGTGGTGCACTTTCCCCACAAGACTTGGTTTCCCAAGACAAGATCTTTCAGAAGCCTTCCCTTAGACCAAAATGGACGCGTTCCAACCTATCAAACACTACCACCCACTGTCCATATGGCTAAGTTCTTGCAACCTATATGATCATGGCAGAGCCCATATTGCCAAGTGGTTGCACTTCAAGCTTCTCAACATTTGACATCTCAAATCTCTTTGTTCCTGGGTGGCCATCCACAAGTGAGATACACAATCCAAGTCCATGGCCTTGTGAACCACTCAACCAAACACCACCAAGATATCCCATTCCACCCAGGTGATTCATTAACTTAGTTGTTTTATTAAACAAAACATAAGTCTTTAGACTTAGAATATTTTCCCATAGTGTGAATATATATTCCACCCATGTTTTCTATTAGCTAGGCTAAGCTTGGTAGTAGTAGGAATCTTAACTTAGGAAAATCCTACTAAGGATTCATCTACTAGGTTTTCCTATAGCAAGGTTCATACTTAGCAAAATCCATGCAAGTTTTACTTAGCAAAATCACTAATGCATAGTGAAAGTAATGGGACAAAAAGTATGAAGCATCACTTGCCTTTTTGGTAGGGAATGGTGGTTCACTCCTTGATCTTGCTAGTCTCACACTTCACTACAAGTCAATCAAGAAAACAAACATTCAATTCTCATTCCAAACCAAAGTCAAACAAACAATTTTTCACACACAAAGTAATGGAATCCAAGTCATGCATAAGCATGCAAAAGATAGTTTTATTTTGCAAAGAGGGCCTCTATTGGGTTTCTAAACTTTGTAAGATCCAAATTGGTCATTTACCAAAGTGGCAAAGTCATTAGCAAGAGGGTTTTGTCCAAAACCATTTTTAAATCCATTCATCATTTCATGTGGTGAAAAATGTTTTTATCAAGGCAAAACTATTAAGTTGTTCACCAAATGAGTTGCTCATTTGCAAAACTTGGTGTTTTGGGTCAGTGGGTTTGATCAAACCATTTTCTTAAAGTTTTCTTTCCATAAATATTTTTATAACAAAAACCATTCTTTTTATTTGGCTAGAAAATGGCTAAGTCAAGTAATCCAACCTAATTCTTTCCAAAATCATTTTTAACACCAAGGGTTGGTTCCTAGGGTCAGTAAGGTCACAACAAACCATTTTGCAAAGGTTTTAACCCTAAAACATTTTTAAACAATTTTTCTAATCTAAACAAGCACACAAAAGTTTCTGCCAAAACAACCAAGTTAACAGATACTATTTACTAAACCAAGGGCATGGTTGGCTAGGGTTGCTCTCCTGAATCCATTGATATAAAATTTGTAATTTTTGGACGTGTGGTTTGAAAGTTATAGGGGTTTGAAAATGGCATTTAAATCTGTTTTCAATTTTTGTTTTAAACTCGAGCTGGCCACGCGTCGTTGTTTCATTAGTCGATACCGGTTCGGCCGGATCACGCGCGGTAGCCCTTGGATCTAGTTAGATCGTGCGATACTGAGCGCATACCCCTTCGCGGTTAAGTCATTCTATCACATCCACCCGATCGAGATCTAACGGACCTAAACAATCGGCCATTAATCGGCGTACTGCTTGTGCCAATGCGGCGGCGACGCAGCCGGCAATGGCGAGGCAGGAAGCGAAACAGGGAGGGTGTAAGCTCACCGAGATCGCGAGGACGAGGTGATGCTGGTCGTGTGGTCTTCGTGGCAAGGGGCGCACGGGGACGGGCAGGATTCTTCGCCGGAGTTGGTTCTGGCGACGGACGCGCGCGGTCGAGGTCGAGGACGACTCTACAGATCACGCCAAGGCAAGCAGAAGGCAAGGTGAGCTGCGCAAGGTCGAGGCGGTGACGTGTGCATGAAAGAGAAGAGGAGGGGCGGTCGGATACAACATGTGGGCGTCGTCGGAGAAGAAGACAAACGCGGCGGCGTCGGGAGCTTGTCGTAGTCGATGCTCCAGGGCGTCCGCGGTCGAACTAAAAGTGCTGGGAGGTGCGTCTGGGAGTGGGGAAGTTGTCAGCGTGCTCAGGGAGGCTCGGGGCAGTGTCGTGTCGCCGGAATCGGCGCCGGACTTCGTCGGAACAGAGGGTGCTCGGAGAGTAATTGAGGCGGCCTGGGGGCGTGCTTTGGGGAGGGGTCAGAGGGGAAATGAAGAAGGGACGCTGGCGTTTTATCGAGCTTGGTCAAGGTGAGGTAAAGGCCCGGCATTATGATGAATTGAAGCCGCGGGATTACTCGAGAAACGGGCGAGGGGGAGAAGGAGTCGTGCGGGTGGGGAGGAAGAACAGGAGGAGTGGGGTCCTCTGGTCAGTGGGGAAAGGAGCGAGGAGGAGGTCCACCTGTCAGTGAGGGTGCGAGTTTCTTCTGGGGTGAAGAAAAACGTTTGAAGCGGTGAGGTGGGCTAGGTGGGCTGTTGGGCTGGTCGTTTTACTCTTATTTTTTTTTCTGTTTGCTTTGTTTTATCCTTTTCTATTTCCTATTTTCTGATTTGAACTTCATCCAACTATTCACGCATTCAAATAATTCAAACAATTCAACAATTGTAATGAGTTTTTGGTTCTGTCTATCAACATAAACCAAATCTCAAAATAAAATAATATTTAAGATCCCTTCATTAATTAAATAAAAGGGTCCTTTATTTATTTAATATGGTTTGATTTATTTAATAAAATCTTCATTTGAAATCCAAACACTTTCAAAACCAAATCAGTAGGTTTTATTTGAAAATATAAGATACTTGAATTACTTGTTTAAAACAAATTAACCTTTTATTTAAGGGTCCATTATTAATTAAATACAATAGACCTTCATTATTAAATCAAATAGGATTTGTTTTATTAAAAACTTTATTTTGAAACCAGTATAGTGCCAAAACCATTCAGTAGGTTTTATTTGTGAATATGAAATATTTAGAAAACTTATTTAAATTAATTTAATAAGTTTTGATGTTTTATTCAAAATGGTAAAACCTTTTATTTAAATAAAATTTGGATATTAATTCCTTATTATTTTATTTAAATAAACCTTTACTATTTTTATTCAAAACAAAATGTTTTAATTCCAAAGTTTGGTCAAGGTTTAATTTGGCTTTATAAAATAATCCTTATTTATGAATCCACCTTTTCTTTTGAAAACCAAATCTTTTTATTTAAAGATTCAAAATAGTAATTTTAAAACATTTTAATTTCCTTTAATAAATGTTTATCTTTATAAATCCCTTTAGAATTTTATTTGATTCAAATTGGTTTGAGGTTCCATTTGAATTCCAAAAAGTTTCTTCTGGCCCTGAAAATCAACAAAGTTTTATTTTAATCATTTATTTTCACATTACAAGATTTGGAAAATCTTGGGATGTGACAGTTGTTGGCGGTAGCAGGGGGCGGTAGTGCCGCCAAGCGGTAGTACCGGTCGCCAGGCCCGGTAGTACCGCTGGCGACAGAGAGCGTTTGGTCTCTTCTGCTGGTGCTCCTCCGTCCTGTGGGTCCTTCTCTTCGTACCTGATGATGCACAAGGTATGGGTATGAAGTAGCAGGCCATCCAAGGGTGTATCGAAGTTACACAAGGAGAGGAGCGAGTTCACCTTAGCTTGAAGTAGTTTGGCTCGGGCGCGAGTCATGGGTCCACTTGGGGATCTCGTGGAGGTAGATGTAGTAGCGATCGTAGGACGGGCTGCATCAGAGGGGTTAACCTCTTGGGTGCCCGATCTTCACGGATATCGTGGTCAAATCGATGGGAAAGCGAGGGGAAAGGGAGAAGGTAGCGGAAGCAAACACACACCTCACGAAAAACACGATGAACACACGCAAAACTCACACGATACAAGGCCGATTGCTCCCGAACAGCGGCCACCGGTCCGATAGAATCCTCGCAAGGAAAGATCGGTCAACATGCTCCCTCAAATCCACATCGGAGAGGGAAGAACACCTTGGGGACGGTCTTGACAACTTGGAGACGAGACATCGAACTCCAAGGCCTTGTTCAACGATGGATGCGTGATGCAAAGTCCAATCGAGGTTGGTGACGATAGTCGGTCCCCTTGGTAAAGGGGATGAGGCAAACTAGAGATTCCACAATGGGGGTTGTCTTTAGTCTATCCTCTATGCCTAAGGGATACATGAGGGGTGGGGGCTCTATTTATAGGCCAACCACTAAACAAGGGTAGTTTGGGGATAAACTAGGCGAATAGGTAAGTAAAGGGGAATACATGGGTCGGGCCCAACTAGTGCCATGCAGACCGACATGACCAGTAATCTGGGACTTAGGACCGGTAGTACCGGTCATCACCGGTAGTACCGTTCATGGTATCCGTAGTACCACTTGCGGGCGGTACCGTCAAGCCCGATCTGGGCATCCGGGCGATGGCGCAGGCTCAAGACGGGCAGGGGGGGTAGTACCGCTGACCGGTAGTACCGATTCCGCCGACCGGTAGTACCGCTTGGACCTGGCAGCTGCCGACATGTCTTCTTCCATCTCCTCTTCCAAGCCTCCGTCTTGTCGGGCTTAATGTTCCGGGCTTCCTCCCTTGCCTCCGTACTTGTCAATGTGAACCTATCATGCATATGTGACGGAGTATGAAGTAGCATACCATTCAATAGGGTAGGAAGGGGGCTCGCATAGAGGAACGAATTCACCTTTGGAGTCCATGACGACTTGGCGTAAGTTGGAGACCAGGATGTGGTAACGACCGTAGGTCGGGCTACATCAGCTCCCCCCCCCTTCAAAAAGAGTCGTCCTCGACTCTACATGCTCATCACAAAGTAGAAGCGATCGAGAGACCTTCTTGATCCTGGGGTTCACCATATAGTCGTCCTCGAGAATATTGACTTGACAACACTTCAAAGTTCCTTCACCTTCCACGAAGCCTACAAAGCTCACAACAAAAGCGAAGCAACACTCAAAGCGTAGCCAATTCATGAAGATTATAGCATGAGTCCTCAAGTAGAAGGAAGTCACCTTAACTTGTAGAGATAGCTCGATGAAGGGTAGCCATAGGTAACTCTCTTCGGTTCTTCTTGTCAACATATAGTCCATAGAGGTTGACGTGTATGCATTTGTACCTTCATACAACAAAGACCAAGCAACATATGTTTGTGTGTGATAGAGGAGCATGTCATTTGTGGCATGTCCATTCTTGTTCACAACACGATTAGCACAACTCAAGTATAGCAAATGGGGTGCATATGCAAGGTCAATGTACATGGAAATCGTTTGAACATCATCCAAATGTGGAAACTCAAAAACTCCATATAACATAGAAGTGGGGCATTCAAAGCATTCGATCCAAATTTCCAACAACATCTTTGATGCAAGACTAGGAGAATTTGGCAAAAACACACAAGGAAGCATATCCAAAACAAAAGTATTATGTTTGCAAACAAACCAAATGAAAGAGCTAGTGGTCCTTATGTTTGTTGCAACAACAAGACGAGATTCTTGGAAGCTCTCATGACAATACATGCTCTTAATGGAATTGTGGGTGCACACAAAACATTGGAAAGAGAAAATGTTCAACAGTTTTGTTGCAACACACAAAGCATCATTATCTAAATGCGAAGAAACATGAATGTCACGAGGGGAGATAATACCATTAACATGCTTGCAATCAAACCATAGGAAAGAGCAATTTGCCAACATGAAAGATGCAAAGCATGCAAAAGGTATCAGAGCTGGGTTCAATCTTGAACTCACTTGTGGGATGCTCTCAAGAGCTCTTTTTGTCAACTCGTACTCAACCGAGGTTGACATGATAATGCGGGTACCTACACACATCATACACAAAACGTATCTCTTCTTGTGCACATCACCATTAATGTCAATCAAGTATGAAATAGATGCATGGTGAGTATGCAAGTGGGGAACATGATTATCATGGCAATCATCAAAATCTCCAAAAATTGAGAAAGCTATGGGGGCCATCTCATTAGAACGCATATGATCAATATTGTTGCAAGCAAAACAAGTGAAATAGCAAGCATTCATCTTATCGCAAGCAACGGGAGAAATTGAATGACTAGCATGACAAGGCAAGTCCAAAGCAATTGGAGGATACACACAAGATGCATAGCATGGCATGTTTATGGCAATGATATCGCAATCAAACAATTCCACATGATCAATATTATGCAAAGGCAAAGCATCACATGGGAAAGTGGATGAAGCATATGTAATGTCACAAGTATCATCCATAGCATGCATATCCTCACAATTCATCATGTCCACTAGTGGGATCATGGCATCATCAACACCCTTATTGTTACCTTGTTCATACCTCTCATATGAAGTGGGTGTTGTGGAAGTAGTGGCCTCCTTGTGGACGACTTCATCTTCTTGATGTATCCATGGCGTAGAATCTACCATGTACATCTTCTCCAATTGAGGCATCATTGCTTCATGGCTTCGGGCGTCTTCCTCCATGGAACCTAGCACAACACAAGAGAACACACTAGAGGTAGAGGGTAAGTTGTTAGAATTCTAAATGGTCTCACTTGACCTATCACCACCTCTCTCTCAACTCAGGAGGTCGCTCATGCCCTCCAAGTGGAAGCACTCAATCTCACATAAGGTGGAGTCACTCATCTCACTCTTGTTCTCACTCAAGTGGGCTAAGTGGCTCTCATACTCACATGGGATTGGTACCACATCATCACTCAAGCATATGGGGTAGGCCTCGTTTCCTCAACCCGCCTCCCCCTTTGTTTGGTGGGAAAATCCCATGCTCACCATTCTTGACCTTGTCGCCTTCAAGGTTGGATGCCATAAGGTGGGAATCATCGCTCTCTCCATGGTCAAGGGAAAAAATCATGCTCGTAGTCTTGTGGACATCTCGTAGTAGTGGTGGAGGTAGGCTCATGCTATCCAACTTGCCGTAGTAGGTCTTCATTTTCCTCGTTCATGAGGTCTTCAAATGCAAGCGAGTCTTGAAGCTTGATGGCGTGGGCGTGAGGCTTGCTCTGGTGCCATTTTTTTTGTGGTGGGAAGTTGAAGGTGCCTTGTGATGGTGTCGACGGAGGTCATTGGGTGCCCTTGTCGATGGTTGATGTAGGTGGCGACTGGTCATCCATATGACGCCACGACGATGGCCCTTGACCCCTGCCACTCTTCCTTGTAAGTTTTTCTAATGAGCGCAGCATCATTAGTCTTGGCGACCATCCTCATGTTTTTGTCGAAGTTGTCCATGTCCTTCTTGAAGTTGTGGAGGTCGCTTTGGAACTTGTCCATTTGATGATGGACCTTGGCACACACAGTCAGAGAGGGCTCGCTTGGTCAGATTGAGGATCTTGTCGTTGTCGCTCTCTGAGTTGCCCTGGCTGGACGGGTTGTTGTTTGTTGTAGCTCATGTCACCCAAGCATGTGGAGCCATTGTTGGTGTAGTGCTCCATCATGTTATCCATGCTTGTGGAACATATGACATTGTGGCTCATCGTGGATTCTTCATAGAAATCATCCTCGGTCCCGAGTCCCTAGACATGCTTCACAAGACCAAGTGTTGTATATGGAAGTGGCGAAGGGTGTTTAGGGATACAACGTCAACCTTACTTTACCTTGAAGATCGTGTCGTGCAAGTGGCCACACTTGAGAGCAATAAACCAAGCAAAGTGAAGTTCACGCTGAACACCAAAACCAACTACCAACAAAAACACACACACACAAGGCCTAAGGTGGATAGGTATGGAAAATGGCATGTCAAGAACCAATCAAATCAAGATGTTGTAATGGCAAGTAAAGAACCACAATGATCACAAAGCAAACAAGTCAATCCACAAGATAGGAAATATGTACAAGGAAACACACACGGTGGGATAAATGGGACTTGTGCGATGGAGAAAGTGAGCTAAGAACCAAATGATTACCTAGCGAGAGACTATAGCTCGTCACACACAAGAACAAGGAGGAGAGGCTAGGATTGCACGCTAAAATTGGTGGGCTACAAGATATGCACAATAAGTACCACCTATATGTTGTTCATCGAGCTTGCGCTTCCTATTCTATGAGGCACATGTATATTTCTTTCTTTTTATCTTTTCCTTTTTATATTTTTTTCCTTTTTGTATCACTCTTTTATTTTCTATTTTCCACTTGCCTCTTCCTTGTGCCAACAAATATACAAGATAACTATATGAGATAGCGCTCACAACGTTTGCTCGGAATTCTACAAGATATCAAATGTGCATAGCCCAAGCAATCATAAGAGGAACTAGTCTCAATAGGTGTTTGTTGCTCGCAAAGATAGTGGGGTTCACAAAGGAATGCAAGTGGGGAGAAGTCGCGGAATGGTTATGATGTGGACATCCCTACTATTGATACAACCGTTGTACCTACAGCAACACACATACAAGGACCCATCACAAGATCTCGTGCCAAACAACTAAACTATCAGGTACTTTCGTTTCTTGGAACTATTCCTTACATACATGAGAATATGATGCTGCCTAAATCAGAAATGTTTCTTACTCTTAGGAATGATGGACCGAGCATGGATGAGAGGGACATTGGAGCATGGCCATGCATGGTGATGGCGTGAAGCATGTGATGATCCAAGAGAAGGCCACGGATGAAGATTTCAGAACTTTGAGGCCACCATAATGAAGGAAGAAGGCTTGGACGAAATATTCAAGATCAATACTTTTAATTCGTCCATAGCATAATATGGTCTTGCGACACCTTTATTTTGGGCCAGCCCATGTAATTTTTTCAGGATTTTAATTAGCCACTTTTTAGAGTCCGTATTTGAGGAAAAGGACTTTTAGGGTTGGATTCGCCACCACTTCCATGGCTGGCGAACCCCACCTTTTCGCCTTAAATACGCCCATAGCCGAACCTTTAGACTCGGATTTTGTTTAGACATTAAGTTAGCCATAGTCGCAACCGCCAAGGCTCGGCGTCCAGAGGCCTCTTGTACTGCACCTATTCAGGATCCCACCTCTTTCAATAAAGCTTTCCTCTTAATCCGCAATATCTTGATTGCAATATTGGTTCTTACTTGTTCTCGATTTCAGGTAGGAATTAAGACCCTCGCTGGTCAGGCTGATCGTGTTTACGCAGGATCGGTAACCTCCAGGAGATTGGCCTAGCGATTGCATTGGCGCTCGTGCTCGCACGTGTAGTCGGATCGTCAAGCCCGAACTCCACCAAATCGATTATCGCCATCTCATCGAAAGATCGGACACCTTTGCCCTATCAGGTTATACCTTTCATCGACGATCTTCACCCTTTATTGTTGGATTCCGCCTTGCTCACGGAATTTGAACAACTTGGATGATGATGTAGAGCTCCTTCTCCTCTTCGAAACGAGCTAAAGAACACCAAAATCCGAGTTCGAATGCAAAAGTTATGCTCAAAACGGTGAGGGGGAAATGAATCTGCTTTTTTCGCTCGATGGGTAGTACCGCTTGGATGAGAGGTAGTACTGCCAGAGTAGTACCGATTTTGGGACCCGGTAGTACCGCTTGGTCCTGGGACCAGATTTGACGCGTTTTAGAATTTTGGGGTGATTTAGGCGAAAATCTTCAAGAAAAACACCAAATCGGCGGGGAAATCAAGGAATTAGGCTATGGGACCGCAAGGAAGGTAGATCAACAAGTTTAGCAAGTAATACACGGATCAAAACCTACCAAAACGCACTCAAATCACGATCGATCCAAAACACGAATTGGGGCTGTTTTTGGTGGAATTTAATTTATGGGGAAAAGACCAAATCGATGAGAAACTGTGGCAACCAAAAGTATGATGGAGGGTTAACCTCTTGGGTTCCTGATCTTCATGGATCTCGTGGTCAAATCGATGGGAAAGCGAGGGAAAGGGAGAAGGTAGCGAGCAAACACACACCTCGCGAAGAACACGATGAACACACAAAACTCACACGACATGGCTAATTGCTTCGAATGGCGCCACCGGTCCGATGAATACTCGCAAGGAAAGATCGGTCAACGTGCTCCCTCAAATCCACATCGGAGAGGAAGAACACCTTTAGGGTCTTGACAACTTGGAGACGAGACATCGAACTCCAAGGCCTTGTTCAACGATGGATGCGTGATGCAAAGTCCAATCGAGGTTGGTGACGATAGTCCCCTTGGTAAAGGGATGAGGCAAACTAAGATTCCACAATGGGGGTTGTCTTTAGTCTATCATCTATGCCTAAGGGATACATGACAACCACTAAACAAGGGTAGTTTGGGGATAAACTAGGCTTAATAGGCCCAACTAGTCTCGAACCGCCTCAAAAAATTTTCGCTATACTATTTTTCGACCGGGATCACTTTTCTCCATCGGCCATTATAGCGATATTTTTTACGCTGGCGCTTCCGAGCAAAATAAAAAATTTCGAAAAATTTTTGGGGCTAACCTCTTTAGACCCTCAGAGATCAGTTCTAGACACTCGCCATCATAGTGATTTTCGCATCTCGGATCGCTTTTCGGTGCTATATCATCACTGATGCTTGTTGTGTCGTGACATCGTTGGTGATCTAGGCTCGCCTCTAGTACGGTCTAGCCTAGGACCAGCATGACCGTCGTTGAGCATTCTTTCAACTTTTGCATTGCTGTTTTGATAATTGTTGACCCTTTGCTAAGCCTTCCCGAGCTCCACATACTCTCCACGTGCGGTGTTTCACTCGTAATCGCTTGGTTCAATCTGGACCGATCCTCGTGGTTGCACATCGCCTTTTCCCTGCTGTTTGGTAAGAACTTGTAAGAGCTTCAGATATTGCTTGACGGATTACGCGTGACTTCCACCATATTCCCGTAGTATATACCGTGCTTTTTAAGGACTAACCATGATGATACTTCATGGAACCCCGCCACCATGATTTAACGAAGAACTACATGCCCACTTCTCCGCCTCCGGGTCACTACGAAGACGTGGACACGCCTAGGGAGTTTGACACCAAGCTCACCAACGCCGTGGACAAGATCGATGGACTCGAAATCCTTCAACGCCAAGCTTGACGCTCGGTTCAAGGAGCTTCAACCGATTGCCGACCGCACCGCAACCCACACATGGTGCACGCATTCCGATCATGGCTCGGCCGCTGATGCTGCCGCCGCACTCCTTGGCCCCCGCGATCGACGCCTCGAGACTCGCCGTGAACTGCTGCGACATTGGGGACGGTCTACGGGTACTACTACGACCCCGACGACGACGATCTGTTTGACGAGGAGGTTGAACAACCTCCACAGTACCGCTGGTCGTCCCGACATTACTACCGCAACGCCGCCACCCAGACGCATCGATGATGATCATGTTGCAAAGCTTAAATTAAATATTCCATCTTTTGAGGGTAAATATAATCCTGATGCATATCTTACATGGGAGATGGAAGTAGAACAACGCTTTGCATGCTTAAAATATCCCGAGAATATGCGTGTTAGTGCCGCTACATGTGAATTTACTAAATTTGCTTCCCTTTGGTGGTCCGAGTATTGTCGCTAAATCCTACTACTATTCCTAGTACTTGACCGCTTTAAAACTGCTATGCGTGTTCGCTTTGTACCTCCCACTTATCAACGTGATTTACTAAAGAATCGACACGCTTAGAGCAAGGGAAAAATTCAGAGAAGAGTATTATCAAGAATTGCAAACGGGATGGTTAGGTGTGGTCTTGTAGAATCTAATGAACAAATGCTTGCACGCTTCTTTGGTGGATTAAACAAGGACATTCAGACATATTAGATTATAAGGAATATAATTCTATCACTCGTTTGTTTCATCTTGCTTGCAAAGTCGAACGTGAAGTGCAGGATCGCCAAACACCATGGAGGAGGACTAATAATTCTGCAGTCGCACATCCACTTGGACATCCCGACAATCAGCCGCCTCGTGATTCGCCTCCGTACTACCACATCCAAGGCCACCACAAGATTTCCAGCTGCTCCTCCACCATCATCCAATGCTCCTGTCAGTGCATCTTCTATGGCTTCCACGGGTAAGACTAAGGATATACAATGCCGCAAGTCTGCCGGGTTTTGGTCATATTGAGAGATGCACAACACAACGGTGATGATGGTGCGAGAAGATGGTGAATACGATTCGCGAGTGACTTCGATGAAGATACACTAGCCCTTATTTCGCCGAGATGGAGACAATTCGATGATGATGACGAGCCGAGGTAATGGGAGTCAAGTCGCTGATCAATACAAGAGTTTAATTACACAACGTGTGTTGAGTGTGCAATTGAGCAAATCTGAGCAAGATCAACGCCACAACCTGTTCCAAACACGTGGTGTTGTCAAGGAAAGAGCTATACGGATCATCATTGATGGAGGGAGTTGTAATAATCGCCGGTGTTGACATGGTAGAGAAGCTTGCCCAACAAGACAACGCCCACATTCATACTACATCCAATGGTTTGAGAGTTCTCGCAAGATCAAGGTAACAAGAACGGTACGCGTGCATTTTACTATTGGTACATATTCTGATTTTGTTGATTGTGATGTTGTACCTATGCAAGCTTGTTCTTTGTTACTTGGTAGACCATGGCAATTTGATAGAGAATCTGTTCATAATGGCAAAACTAACCACTATTCTCTTATGCATGATGGAAAGAAAATTGGTCTAAAACCTATGACTCTAACAGATTTTAAAAGATGATCTTGCTAGAGCTAGTAGAGCTAAACCGAGGAGAAAATAAAAGTGAGAATCGATTGTTGCAGATTTTATACCACCAAAGAACACTAAACTGATTCTACACATGCTCTTGAAATTGCTTGAAGAGTCCATGTATGCTTGCAAATAAAATTGATATTGCTGAACTAGATGTAAACAATACTCAATGTTATGCAATTGTTTGCAAAGAGGTTTTGTTTTCATTTGAGGATATGCCTCCTTCTTTGCCACCCGCTGTTGCTAACCTTTGCAGAATATGAGGACGATTTCACCGAAGTTGCCACCAGACTACCTCCTCTTAGAGGAATTGAGCATCAAATTGATCTAATTCCTGGTGCCACGTTTCCCAACCGAGCGCCATATAGAACCAATCCAGAGGAGATAAAGGAGATACAACACCAAATTTAGGAACTAATCGACAGAGATCATATTCGTGAGTCCCTTAGCCCCTGTGTTGTTCCTATTTATTTGGTACCTAAGAAAGATGGTTCTTTGCGCATGTGTACTGATTGTAGAGCTATCAATAATATTACTATTCGATATCGTTATCCTATTCCACGTTTAGATGACATGCTTGATGAATTGAGTGGCTCTACCATGTTTTCTAATGTTGATTTGCGTAGTGGTTACCACCAGATTCGTATGAAATTAGGAGATGAATGGAAAAAGCATTTAAAACTAAGTTTGGTTTATATGAGTGGTTAGTAATGCCGTTTGGTTTAACTAATGCACCTAGCACTTTCATGAGATTAATGAATGATGTTTTACATGCTTCTATTGGACGTTTTGTGGTAGTCTACTTTGATGATATTCTGATTTATAGCAAATCTTTAGAGGATCATTTGGACCATTTACGTGCTGTTTTCAATGCTTTACGTGATGCACGTTTGTTTGGTAACCTTGAGAAGTGCACCTTTTGCACCAATCGAGTTGCGTTTCTTGGCTATGTTGTTACATCACAGGGTATTGAAGTGGATCCAGCCAAGATTGAAGCTATTGAGAATTGGTCAGCCCAAGACGGTCACACAAGTGAGGAGTTTTCTTGGCCTCGCTGGTTTTTATAGGCGCTTTGTCAAAGACTTTGGATCAATTGCCGCTACGAATGAGCTTACCAAGAAGGATGTGCCTTTGTTTGGGGCGATGCACAACAACAGTGCCTTCGTCATATTGAAAGATAAGCTAACACATGCTCCTTACTCCAACTTCCTGATTTTACTAAGACTTTTGAGCTTGAATGTGATGCTAGTGGAATTGGTTTGGGAGGGTGTTATTACAAGAGGGAAAACTGTTGCATATTTTAGTGAGAAATTGAGTGGGGCTAGTCTGAACTATTCTACTTATGATAAAGAATTATATGCTGGTTCGACATTAGAAACTTGGCAACATTATCTATGGCCTAAGGAATTTGTTATTCATTCCGATCATGAATCTTTGAAGCATATTCGTAGTCAAGCTAAGTTGAATCGTCATGCAAAGTGGGTTGAATTTATTGAGTCTTTCCTTATGTTATCAAACATAAAAGGGTAAAGATAATATTATTGTGATGCTTTGTCACGCCGTTATGCTTTGTTATCTCAACATGACTTCAAAATATTTGGATTGGAAACTATTAAGGAACAATATGTGCATGATGCTGAATTTAAAGATGTGTTGCAATTGTAGAGATGGTAGAACTTGGAACAAGTTCGTCTTTAATGATGGATTTGTGTTCGTGCTAACAAACTATGCATTCCAGATAGCTCGTTCGTCTTTTGTTGTTACAGAGGCATGGAGGAGGATTGATGGGACACTTTGGTGTCAAGAAGACGGAGGATGTTCTTGTACACACTTCTTTTGGCCACGTATGCCGAGATGTTGAGAGATTTGTGGCACTGCACTACTTGTCAAAAGCTAAGTCTCGCCTTAATCCACATGGTTTATATATGCCTTCCTGCTCCTAGTGTTCCTTGGGAGGATATTTCTATGGACTTTGTTTTGGGATTGCCACGAACACGTAGGGGAGGGATAGTATTTTGTTGTTGTGGATCGGTTCTCTAAGATGGCACACTTTATTCCTTGTCATAAAACGGATGATGTCGCATATTGCTGATTTGTTCTTCGTGAAATTGTTCGTTTGCATGGTGTGCCAAATACTATTGTCTCTCGATCGTGATACTAAATTTCTTAGCCACTTTTGGAGATGTTTATGGGCTAAGTTGGGGACTAAATTGCTCTTTAGTACTACATGTCATCCCCAAACCGATGGTCAAACCAAGTAGTAAATAGAACTTTGTCTACTATGTTACGCTGTTTTAAAGAAGAACTTAAAATTGTGGGAAGAGTGTTTACCTCATATAGAATTTGCTTATAATCGTTTGTTGCATTCTACCACAAAGATGTGCCCATTTGAGATTGTGTATGGTTTTGTTCCTCGTGCACCTATTGATTTATTGCCTTTACCTTCTTCGGTGCAACATAATTTGGATGCTACACAACGCTGAAATGATATTAAACTTGCATAAGACTACTAAAGATAACATTGAACACATGAATGCTAAGTATAAACTTGGGGATAAAGGAGAAAGCATGTTGTGTTTGATGTTGGCGATCTTGTTTGGTTACATTTGCGTAAAGATCGCTTTTCCTGACGCAAGTCTAAGTTAATGCCACGCGTCTTTGGTCCCTTTAAGGTGTTAGAGAAAATCAATGATAATGCATATAAACTTGAGTTGCCTGCAGACTTTGGTACGGTTAGTCCTACATTTAACATTGCAGATTTGAAGCCTTACTTTGGTGAGGAAGATGAGATTGCGTCGAGGACGACTTCAATTCAAGAAGGGGAGCATGATGTGGACATCCCTACTATTGATACAACCGTTGTACCTAAAGAACACACATACAAGGACCCATCACAAGATCTCGTACAAACAACTAAACTATCGTGTACTTTCGCTTGGAACTATTCCTTACATACATGAGAATATGATGCGCTAAATCAGATATGTTTCTTACTCTTAGGAATGATGGACCAAGCATGGATGAGAGGGACAAGCATTGGAGCATGGCCATGCATGGTGATGGCAACAAGCATGTGATGATCCAAGAGAAGGCCACGGATGAAGATTTCAACTTTGAGGCCACCATAATGAAGAAAGAAGGCTTGGACGAAATATTCAAGATCAATACTTACGAATTCGTCCATAGCATAATATGGTGTCATGACACCTTTATTTTGGGCCAGGCCCATGTAATTTTCGCCGGATTTTAATTAGCCACTTTTAGAGTCCAGATTTGAGGAAAAGGACTTTTAGGGTTGGATTCGTCACCACTTCCATGGTGGGCGAAACCCCACCTTTTCGCCTCTTAAATACGCCCATAGCCAACCTTTAGACTCGGATTTTGTTTAGACATTAAGTTAGCCATAGTCGCAACTTCGCCAAGGCTCGAGCCGCAGAGGCCTCTTGTACTGCACCTATTCAGGATCCCACCTCTTTCAATAAAGCTTTCCTCTTAATCCGCAATATCTTGATTGCAATATTGGTTCTTACTTGTTCTCGATTTCGTAGGAATTAAGACCCTCGGTCAGTCGATCGTGTTCACGCAGGATCGGTAACCTCCAGGAGATTGGCCTAGCGATTGCATTGGCGCTCGTGCTCGCACGTGTAGTCGGATCGTCAAGCCCGAACTCCACCAAATCGATTATCGCCATCTCATCGAAAGATCGGACACCTTTGCCCTATCATCATGGCTTCGGGCGTCTTCCTCCATGGAACCTAGCACAACACAAGAGAACACACTAGAGGTAGAGGGTAAGTTGTTAGAATTCTAAATGGTCTCACTTGACCTATCAATACCACTCTCAACTCACTAGGAGTATCGCTCATGCCCTCCAAGTGGAAGCACTCAATCTCACATAAGGTGGAGTCACTCATCTCACTCTTGTTCTCACTCAAGTGGGCTAAGTGGCTCTCATACTCACATGGGATTGGTACCACATCATCACTCAAGCATATGGGGGTAGGCTCGGTTTCCTCAACTCCATGCGCCTCCTTTGGTGAAGGGAAAATCCCATGCTCACCATTCTTGACCTTGTCGCCTTCAAGGTTGGATGCCATAAGGTGGGAATCATCGCTCTCCTCCATGGTCGAAGGGAAAATCCCATGCTCGACCGTCTTGTGGACATCTCGTAGTAGTGGTGGAGGTAGGCTCATGCTATCCAACTTGGCGAAGTAGAGGTCTTCATTTTCCTCGTTCATGAGGTCTTCAAATGCAAGCGTAGTCGTTGAAGCTTGATGGCGTGGACGAAGGCTTGCTCTTGGTGCCATTTTGGTGGTGGCACAAGAAGTTGAAGGTGCCTTGTGATGGTGTCGACGGAGGTCATTGGCGTGCCTTGTCGATGGTTGATGTAGGTGGCGCACTTGGTCATCCATATGACGCTCACGACGATGGCCCTTGACCTTGCCACTCTTCCTTGTAAGTTTTTCTAATGAGCGCAAAGCATCATTAGTCTTGGCGACCATCCTCATGTTTTTGTCGAAGTCGTTGTCCATGTCCTTCTTGAAGTTGTGGAGGTCGCTTTGGAACTTGTCCATTTGATGATGGACCTTGGCACACTCGAGTTGGAGGCTCCGTCTTGGTCAGTGCGACTTGAGGATCTTGTCGTTGTCGTTCTTGAAGTTGCCCATGCTTGGGGACTCGTTGTTGTTGTAGCACTCCATGTCACCCAAGCATGTGGAGCCATTGTTGGTGTAGTGCTCCATCATGTTATCCATGCTTGTGGAGACATAGACATTGTGGCTCATCGTGGATTCTTCATAGAAATCATCCTCGGTCCCGGAGTCCCTAGACATGCTTCACAAGACCAAGTGTTGTATATGGAAGTGGCAGAGGGTGTTTAGGGATACAACGTCGAACCTTACTTTACCTTGGAAGATCGTATCGTGCAAGTGGCCACACTTGAGAGCAATAAACCAAGCAAAGTGAAGTTCACGCGGAACACCAAAACCAACTACCAACAAAAAACACACACACACAAGGCCTAAGGTGGATAGGTATGGAAAATGGCATGTCAAGAACCAATCCGAAATCAAGATGTTGTAATGGCAAGTAAAGAACCACAATGATCACAAAGCAAACAAGTCAATCCACAAGATAGGAAATATGTACAAGGAAACACACACGGTGGGATAAATGGGACTTGTGCGATGGAGAAAGTGAGCTAAGAACCAAATGATTACCTAGCGAAGACTATAAGCTCGTGTCACACAAGTACAAGGAGAGACGCTAGGTCGATTGCACAAAATTGGTGGGCTACAAGATATGCACAATAAGTACCACCTATATGTTGTTCATCGAGCTTGCGCTTCCTATTCTATGAGGCACATGTATATTTCTTTCTTTTTATCTTTTCCTTTTTATATTTTTTTCCTTTTTGTATCACTCTTTTATTTTCTATTTTCCACTTGCCTCTTCCTTGTGCCAACAAATATACAAGATAACTATATGAGATAGCGCTCACAACGTTTGCTCGGAATTCTACAAGATATCAAATGTGCATAGCCCAAGCAATCATAAGAGGAACTAGTCTCAATAGGTGTTTGTTGCTCGCAAAGATAGTGGGGTTCACAAAGGAATGCAAGTGGGGAGAAGTCGCGGAATGGTTATACCTTTCATCGACGATCTTCACCCTTTATTGTTGGATTCCGCCTTGCTCACGGAATTTGAACAACTTGGATGATGATGTAGAGCTCCTTCTCCTCTTCGAAACGAGCTAAAGAACACCAAAATCCGAGTTCGAATGCAAAAGTTATGCTCAAAACGGTGAGGGGCTGAAATCTGGGAATCTGTTTTTTCTGTTCAGTACTGGGGGTAGTACCGCTTGGATGAGAGGTAGTACCGGTTGTGAGCAGTAGTACCGGATTTTGGGACCGGTAGTACCGCTTGGTCCTGGGACGCCCAGATTTGACGCGTTTTCGCAATTTTGGGGTGATTTGGGCGGAAAATCTTCAAGAAAAACACCAAATCGAAGGGGGAAATCAAGGAATTAGGCTATGGGACCGCAAAGGAAGGTAGATCAACAAGTTTAGCAAGTAATACACGGATCAAAACCTACCAAAACGCACTCAAATCACAGATCGATCCAAAACACGAATTGGGGCTGTTTTTGGTGGAATTTTCGAATTTATGGGGAAAAGACCAAATCGATGAGAAATCCGTGGCAACCAAAAGCTGCAGATACCAGATGATGGAGGGGTTAACCTCTTGGGTTCCTGATCTTCATGGATCTCGTGGTCAAATCGATGGGAAAGCGAGGGGAAAGGGAGAAGGTAGCGGAAGCAAACACACACCTCGCGAAGAACACGATGAACACACACAAAACTCACACGATACAGGGCTAATTGCTTCCGAATGGCGGCCACCGGTCCGACAGAATACTCGCAAGGAAAGATCGGTCAACGTGCTCCCTCAAATCCACATCGGAGAGGGAAGAACACCTTGGGGAGGGTCTTGACAACTTGGAGACGAGACATCGAACTCCAAGGCCTTGTTCAACGATGGATGCGTGATGCAAAGTCCAATCGAGGTTGGTGACGATAGTCGGTCCCCTTGGTAAAGGGGATGAGGCAAACTAGAGATTCCACAATGGGGGTTGTCTTTAGTCTATCATCTATGCCTAAGGGATACATGAGGGGTGGGGGCTCTATTTATAGGCCAACCACTAAACAAGGGTAGTTTGGGGATAAACTAGGCGAATAGGTAAGTAAAGGGGAATACATGGGCTGTGGCCCAACTAGTGCGTGCAGACACTGACATGACCGGTAGTACCGGACTTAGGACCGGTAGTACCAGTCATCACCGGTAGTACCGCTCATGGTATCCAGTAGTACCGCTTGCGGGCGGTAGTACCGCAAGCCAGTACCGGGGCATCCAGTGGCAATGGCGCAGGCTTCAAGACGATTATCAGGCTGAGGTATCACCGACCGGTAGTACCGGTTCCGCCGACCGGTAGTACCGCTTGGACCTGGCAGCTGTCGACATGTCTTCTTTCGTCTCCTCTTCCAAGCCTCCGTCTTGTCGGGCTTGATGTTACGGGCTTCCTCCCTTGCCTCCGTACTTGTCAATGTGAACCTATCATGCATATGTGACGGAGTATGAAGTAGCATACCATTCAATAGGGTAGGAAGGGGGCTCGCATAGAGGAACGAATTCACCTTTGGAGTCCATGACGACTTGGCGTAAGGTGGAGACCAAGATGTGGTAACGAACGTAGGTCGGGCTACATCAGTACCGCTTGAGAAGAGCTCATGGATTGAAGAACGGGTCCATCCCGGTGCCTTGAAGCGTGTCGGCGAGGTGCACTTGATTCACTTGAGGAGTGCCAAGATGAGCTTGAGTCGCGCGAGCGTGGCCTTGCTAGTCCATCAATGAGGCGTTGAAGCTTCTCATCCATTGAGGCGAGGGCGCGACCAAGAGCTTCATTTTGATGACCGAGGTTGTGTTGCATGGCATGCATTTGACCTCGGACCTCTTCGAAGCGGTTGTCGATGTTCTTGAACTCCACGCGGGCTTCGCTAAATTGTTCATCTTGGCGCCGCTCGAGAGCTTCACAATGGTAGTTGAATTCTCCTCGGACCTTCCAATGGTCCCATCTTGTCATGTATTGTGTGTCATCCTCCGGAGGTGGTGGTTGGGACGGCTCGCCATTCCTGTCCATGATGCAAAGCCGACAAGGGTTGTATATGGAGAATAAGGGTGCGTAGAGTTAGCCTTTTACCTCACCTTGGAGATTATATCAAACCAATTGCCACACAAATGAGCGAACAACGTGCAAAGTGAAATGGCAAAGAAACTCACACACAAATATGCTACAACTCTCAAAAGCTTTTGGTGGAAGGTTAGGATTGTAGAAAACCAAACGAAACGATCCAAGCAAAAGGTTATTGTTCTACGTGGTAAAGAACCAAAGTGTTATGGGGTAACCCTGGGGTTGGCCCGATCTTTCACGAATTCCACGAGGAACGAGGGGAAGAGAGGTGGTCGGGTTTGAAATCGGGGAAGGCGATGGAAAACCACGAACACACGCACACCAAAACACGATACACGCCTACTCCTCACGCCGGTGGCAACCGGTCCAACATAATCCCTAGGATCGGTGTTGGGCGAAGCTCGCTCTCCACGCCAACAACGGGGGATGAGGTGCTTGGTGAGACCTTGACTTGGGGCGGAAACCGAGAACCCAAGGCCTTGTACAACTTGAACGCACTAGGCAAGATCCAAGAGGGGGTGGATAATCCGTGCTCCTTGGTAGGAGCATGAGACCAATAGATATAAGTCCTCAAAGGGTTTCCTTAATATCTATTATTATCCAAGTCTAAACGGTTACAATAGAGGGTGGGGCTATATATAGTCCAGCCACATAACAGGGTAGTTTGAATGAAAAGATAAATTAAAAGTTGGGTTACAAGGCATGTAGGCGAAAAGCAATCGTGGTCTGCAGACCGTAGTACCGGTCCGCAACCGGTAGTACCTGTGGTCACCAGAGTACCGCTTCCAGAGCTGTAGTACCGCTTGAGGGCCTGGGCTTCCGGAGGCGCGTGGGCCAGAGGCAGCAGGGCGTAGTAAGCCACCGTAGTACCGGTTGTAGGACCGTAGTACCGCTGGCTTCGAGGCGTGGAGTGGGGCGCCCTGTGGCGGCGGAGGCGGGAGGCCGCTTGAGGTAGTACGGCCGTCCCAACCGTAGTACCGCTTGCGTCTGCAATGATCGGTGGCTTCCTCGTGCACGATGATGCATGAGTTTGCGTGTGAAGTAGCAAGCCATCCAAGGGGTGTTGAAGTCACACAAGGAGAGGAGCGAGTTCACCTTAGTTTGAAGGAGCTTGGCTGGGCGCAGTCATGGGTCCATTTGGGTAGCTCGTGGGAGTAGATGTAGTAGCGGTCGGAGGACCTGCATCAGACCCCTTGGGAAAGAGTCGCCTCGACTCTTCAACCGGCTACAACTTCCTCTTCGCCATGGTAGGGTGAGAGGTCCTTGACATTGAATGTCGAGCTCACAAGATACTTCGATGTTGGTATATCGATCACATAGGCGTTGTTGTTTATCCTTTTAGCACCTTGAATGGTCCGTCACCGTGGCTTTAGCTTGGAGTCGTTCCTTGGGAAAACGGTCTTTACTCAAGTGAATCCATACAAGGTCGCCTCATCAAAGATCATCTCTTTCTTGGTCTTGTTTAGCCTTGATGCTTGGCGAAGGACTTGTTGCTCGATAGTAGCTCGTGTGTCTTCATGGAGTTTCATCATTGCTTGGGCACGCTTGACAACGTCCATATTGGCACGTTCATGAAGTGGAAGTGGAAGGATATCGGCGGTGAGAGGCTCGAATCCATAGCGATCATGAACGGGCTCCTCATGGTGGAGTGCTTGGCGGTTGTAGCGAACTCGGCGTGTGGAATGCATTCCTCCTAGTCTTTAAGGTTCTTCTTTATCAACACCCGGAGAAGTGCAAGACTTGATTGACTACCCTGTTTGTCCATCGGTTTGAGGATGCGAGGCGGACGAGAAGAGGAGCTTGATGCGAGCTTGGCCATGAGGGTCTTCGAGTAGCTCATGAATTTTACGTCACTCGGAGAGACGATTGTTCGTGGCACGCCCGTGTAGCGAATTATTTCCTGAAAAACAAATTTGCGACATGTGAAGCATCATCGGTCTTATGGCACGGAATGAAATGTGCCATTTTGAAAAGCGATCCACGACTACAAATATGGAATCGTGACCATGTTTAGATCTAGGCAATCCTAGTACAAAGTCCATGCTAATGTCCACCAAGGTGCATGAGGAATAGGTAATGGCATATAAAGACCAAAGGGTTGGACTTAGACTTAGCTTGGATACATGTAGTGCATCGTTGAGCGTGGCGCTCACGTCACTCTTCATCTTTGGCCAAAAGTAGTGAGTGGAGAGCATGTCATATGTCTTGTCACGGCCAAAGTGACCCATAAGGCCTCCACCATGGGACTCTTGAAGAAGAAAAAGTTGGAGAGAGGATTTGAATGCAAAGCTTGTTTTGTTTGAAAAGAAAACCCTTGTGCAAATAGAAATCGTTGATCCCTTTGTTTATTGAACATTGTGCAAATATTGGTCCAAAGAAAGAATCGGACGCATAAAGATTTGATGTCCTCAAGACCCAAAACATGGACTTGAGTCGTAAGGAGGCTTGTGGTTTTGCGATATAAGCGTCCGCCACCACATTTTCTTTGCCCTTCTTGTATTTTACAATGTAAGGAAAAGACTCCATAAACTCAACCCACTTTTATGCGTTTTTACTCAAGTTGGCTTGGCCCTTAAGGTACTTCAACGACTCATGGTGAATGGATTATAAATTCTTTGGGCCAAAGATAGTGTTGCACACTTGAAGAACACGAACCAAGGCAAAAGTTCTTTGTCATAAATGGGATAATTGAGGCGTGCGCCATCAAGTTTCTCACTATGGTAAGCAATAGGACGCCCATTTTGCATAAGGACGCCACCAATGCCAATACCACTAGCGTCACATTCAATCTCAAAGGTTTTTGTGAAATCCGCAATGCAAGAAGTGGTGCTTGGTGAGCCTCCTTTGAGCTCATCAAAGCCTTTTGTTGTGCTTTTCCCCAAGCGAGCGTGACATTCTTCTTGGTCAATTCGTTGAGGGGCAAGCAATAGTGGAAAAATCTTTCACAAAGCGACGTAAAAGCCACCAACCCATGAAAACTACGAAGTTCACTAACATTTGTAGGGTGGGCCAATCTCGTATGTCCTTGACTTTTGATACATCAACTTCAATGCCATTAGAAGACACGACAAAACCAAGGAAAATCAGCTTGTCTCTTGCAAAAGTGCACTTGGGAGGTTAGCATAAAGCTTTTCATGACGAAGGATTTGTAAGACCTCCTTAACATGAGTAACATGCTCCTCTAGTGACTTGCTATAGACAAGAATGTCATCAAAGTAAACAACTACACTCTTTCCAATGAGTGACCGCAAAATATGGTTCATGAGGCGCATGAAGGTAGATGGGGCATTGGATAAGCCAAAAGGCATAACCAACCATTCA
The DNA here is from genome assembly GCA_030063025.1 of Avena longiglumis. Classification (NCBI taxonomy): domain Eukaryota; kingdom Viridiplantae; phylum Streptophyta; class Magnoliopsida; order Poales; family Poaceae; genus Avena; species Avena longiglumis. The sequence continues at coordinate 338,038,873 of CP125976.1, forward strand.
TAGAGACCAAGCTTGGTCTTGAAGGCGTTTTCCACTCATCACCTTGACCATGCGAATTTGATGGTAGCCACTACGAAGATCAATTTTCGAAAACATAGTGGCTCCACATAACTCATCAAGCATGTCATCAAGACGCGGTATAGGATGTCGATAACGCACGGTGATAGCATTGATTGGACGACAGTCCATGCATAACCGCAACGTATCATCCGTTTTCGGGACTAGGATCACGGAACCGCGCTTGGGCTAGTGCTTACTTGGATCAAACCTTGAGACGAGTTGGTTGATTTGACGCCGATCTCCTTTGTCTCTTCCGGTTTGTGCGATACGCACATGATTTGGTAGTGGTGCGCCGGGTATGAGGTCGATACGGTGCTCGATTCCACGAAGAGGAGGAAGGCCATGAGGAAGCTCTTCGGGGAATACATCTTGGAATTCTGCAAACAGCCATCAAAGAAGGAGGAATATTTGTCAAGTCATTAGTTCCTTGCGCTAGTCCCTTGCATACGAGGACGTGGTGCAAGATGGATGGGTTGTTCCTCACTTCTCTCATCTCACTTTGGTGGCTAGAAGAACACTCTTAGTTTTTCCGCCGAGTTTGGCTTGTAGCTCTCACTCACTATGGTGTGGTTCTCTCGCTCACCACTCTTGTCACAAGGTGTTTTGCGTATGCCCTCGCTAAAGCTTTTGCATTGTCCGCAATTATTTGGCTAGGAGTCATTGGTTGCAACACACAAGTTTTATCAAGCCATTTGAAGGTGTAGGTGTTTGAGTGACCATTATGCAAAGCACACTTGTCATATTGCCACGGCCCGAGCAACATGTGACAAACCGTCATTGGAACCACGTCACATTCCATCGTGTCCTTGTAGTGTCCAATGGAGAACGTCACCGAGACGGTGCTTGATCTTGACGGATCCTTGGTCACTTAGCCATTGGATATGGTAGGGGTGTCTATGTGGGTGAAGGGTGAGATTGAGTTTCACACAATTCCGTGCTTGCGAGGTTGTGGCAACTTCCTCCATCGATGACAACTTTGATGGACTTCCATTGATGCCGCACGAGTTTGGAAGATGTTTGACGTTGGTCTTCATTTTCATTGGCTTGAGTAGTCAAGACCCTTGTGACCACAAGCGATGGACTTGCGTCATGCTCACACACAAGAAGTTCTTGGTCCTCTTCCAAGTGTTGCCTTGCCATGGCTTCCTTGACCCTTGCATCAAACTCTTCTTCACTCAAGTATTCTTCATCGCCGTTGTCGTGGATGAACAAAACTTTTTTGTTTCCACATGCATTGGACTTGTGCCCTTTGCCTCCACACTTGTAGCATTCACCATTGAATGGTTGATCATCCCGTGTTTGTTTGCCACTTGGGGGCTGTTTCCTTGGGGAATAGTTGGCTTGAAGGGAAGCTTGGTTGTACTTGGTGAGCTTCCACTTGGTGTTGTTGGAGTAGTGGTTGGCGCTTGCTTGTAGGTGAAGTACGTCTTTGGCTTGTTGTACTTGATGTCCTCTTGCACTTGGCGCTCGGCCTTGGATGCGATGTGCACAAGCTCAACCATGTTGTTGTACTTTTGGAACTCGTAATGTTTGATGGGATGGTTCAAACCATTGAGGAAGCGTGCTATTGTTTGCTCATCTCGCTCTTCAATGTTGGCACGGATCATGTTGAACTCCATTTGCTTGAAGTACTCTTCCACGGTCTTTGTCCCTTGACTAAGCGTTTGAAGCTTGTTGAAGAGGTCACGTGTAGTGTGAAGGAACAAAGCGGGATCTCATATGAGCCTTCATATCTTGCCAAGTGGCGATTGAGGCTCTTCTTTGCTTCATGAAGCGAGTTGGACTTGTTCCCACCAAAGGTTGGCATACTCATCAAACTCGAGGGATGCCATGGCCATCATCTTCTCATTGCTAGAATTGTGCATGCGGAAGATCTTGTCGACCTTGAGTTCCCAAGAGATATTCTCGGGCTCATTGGAACCGTGAACTTGGGCATGGTGAATTTGAGCCGAAAGTTTCTTCTCCATTGCGGTTCGGTTGCGTCGGTTGCCATTATTTTGACGGTCATCATCATCATCCGAGCTCTCATGTCTTGCTTGGTGATTGTTGCGATGCTCGCGTGGTTGTTGAGGTGCCGTTTGGTGGAGGAACTTGTTGTTGACGACGAGCTTGGGAGCGTGCTCGTTTTCTTGTCGGATGCGACGAGGAGGAGGTTGATGGTCCTCACGACGAGCTTGGGTAGCTTGCTCTTGCTCTTGTCGTGGTTGATGGCGAGGAGCATTAGCTTGCGCTTATGTGGCGAGGAGGACGTCGGCCGTATGCGCCATGGGCTGTTCTTCTTCTTGGTGTAGGGAGGCTCGTCATGACCATTATGTTGGCGACGGGACGCTCATGACGATGATGACGCCTTGGAGGATCTTGAGTGCTTCACGTCGGCGATGATCTTGTTCGTCCTCTTCGAAGTTTCACTTGTTGATGAAGGCGTGTCGGCGTCGATGGCCGTGGTGGTCTATGCGAGGTTGCTCTTGTTGAATCACCGGTGCCCTTGGTTGTGGTCGGTTTGCTTCACGTCTTGGAGGTCTTGCGGAGAGGTCACCATCATAGCTTGATGTCGCGCGTGACGCCGGAGATGGTACCACTTGCGAAGAGCTTATGGATTGAAGAACGGGTCCATCCGGTGCCTTGAAGCATAACGCGAGGTGCACTTGTTTCACTTGATGAGTGCCGAGATGAGCTTGATTCGCGGCGTGTCCTTGCGAGTCCATCGATGATGTGTTGAGCTTCTCATCCGTTGAGGCGAGTGCACGGCCAAGAGCTTCATTTTGATGCCCGAGGTTGTGTTGCATGGCATGCATTTGCCACGGACTTCTTGAGCGGTTGTCGATGTTCTTGAATTCCACACGGCCTCGCTAAATTGTTCATCTTGGCGCCGAGAGCTTCACAACGATAGTTGAATTCTCCTCGGATCTTCCAATGGTCCCATCTTGTCATGAATTGGTTATCATCCTCCGAGGTGGTGGTGGTTGGGATGGCTCTCCATGCACATCCATGATGCAAAGCCAACAATGGTTGTATATGGAGAGAAAGGGTGTGGAGAGTTAGCCTTTACCTCACCTTGGAGATTATATCAAACCAATTGCCACACAAATGAGCGAAAAGCGTGCAAAGTGAAATGGCAAGAAACTCGAAAAGGCTTTTGGTGGAAGGTAAGGGTTGTGGAAAACCAAACGAAACGATCCAAGCAAAAGGTTATTGTCCTACGTGGTAAAGAACCAAAGATCAAAAGCAAAAAGGATACGATCTACCAAACACACGGGAAACACAAAAGTAAAGAAGACGGGGAAACCTCGACTATGAAAATGAGCACAAAAGGTCCGAACGAAGACTACGCTCGGCTGTCGTGCCAACACAAGGAGAGACCACAACTCGTTTGCCCAAAAGAGGGTAAGCAATAGATTTGTGCACTTGCCGCGGAGCGCTCTTTCTTCTCTCTCTCTTGGCTTAAGCTTGGTATTCTCTTTGTATTGGGGACTATGTATCTTTTTTTTTTTTCTTTTTTTTTTTTTTTTTTTTGATTCTTTTTCCTTTTTCTCCCTTGCTATGCTACTATGTTAGCTTTTGTATTTGGCGTCAAACTCTCACGTCCAAGGCAAGTGCACAATGCTTAGACAAACACAAAATGAGTTGCTCTCATAGGATAGATACACACAAAGGAAGATATGGGGTGACAAGGTGGTGCAAGTTATACCTTTGGTATTGTTGACGACTTACAACCGTTGGTGGGAAAAGATGTTCGAGTGTCGCGGTGTCGTTGAGAGCGGGATGACGTTGATGCGGAAGCTGTTGTGAAAATGGCGACAAACACGCGACACACGAACAAGCGAGGTGGAACAGTCGTGAACAATCGAGGCGTCAAGGTGAGGCAGATGCGAGGAGTATCACCGGTAATCGGCGGTAGTACCTGAGCTGTAGTATCGGTCAACACCGGTAGTACCGGTTAACAGTGGTAGTACCGCTTAAATGCGATACCGCAGCGCAGCAGCACGAACGAGGTGAACTTGCCAAAACCTCAAATTCGTTGAAAAATCGACCGAAAGGTGAGCTAGAAACAAGAGGGCTATAGATCGACTCCAAAGCAATGAGATCTATGGACCAAAACCACGAAAACTCACCAAATCCGGGATCGATCCAAGGCAAATTGGGCTCTTTTGGTAGGATTTTCGTTTAAGGCGGAGAAAAGAAAATTGAGGAAATTCGTGATCAACCGTGCTCTTGATACCAATATGTTATGGGGTAACCACAGGGTTGGCCCGATCTTTCACGAATTCCACGAGGAACGAGGGAAGAGAGGTGGTCGGGTTTGAAATCGGGAAGTGGAAACCACGACACACGCACACCAAAACACGATACACGCCTACTCCTCACGCCGGTGGCAACCGTCCAACATAATCCCTAGGATCGGTGTTGGGCGACTCGCTCCACGCCAACAACGGGGATGAGGTGCTTGGTGAGACCTTGACGACTTGAGGCGGAAACCGAGAACCCAAGGCCTTGTACAACTTGAACGCACTAGGCAAGATCCAAGAGGGGTGGATAATCGGTGCTCCTTGGTAGGAGCATGAGACCAATAGATATAAGTCCTCAAAGGGTTTTAATATCTATTATTATCCAAGTCTAAACGGTTACAATAGAGGGTGGGGCTATATAGTCCACCACATAACAGAGGTAGTTGAATGAAAAGATAAATTAAAAGTTGGGTTACAAGGCACGGGTCGAATCAAGCAATCGGGGTCCGCAGACTTAGACCGTCCCAAGAACCGGCAGTACCGGTGGTCACCGAGGTACCGCCTTCGAGCTAGTACCGCTTGAGGGCCCGGGCTGCCGGAGGCGCTGGCGCCAGTGGAGGAGGGCGAAGGTACTGCCACCTGGTAGTACCGGTTAGGACCCAGTACCGCGGGCTCGAGGCGTGAGGCGTCCATGGCGGCGGTAGGGGGAGGCGGTAGGACCGCTTGGAGCGGTAGTACCGGTCGTCCCAACCGGTAGTACCGCTTGCGTCTGGCAGCGACTGGTGGCTTCCTCGTACCTGATGATGCACAGAGTTTGCGTGTGAAGTAGCAAGCCATCCAAGGGGGTGTTGAAGTCACACAAGGAGAGGAGCGAGTTCACCTTAGTTTGAAGGAGCTTGGCTCGGGCGCGAGTCATGGGTCCATTTGGGTAGCTCGTGGGAGTAGATGTAGTAGCGGTCGGAGGACGGGCTGCATCACAAAGATCAAAAGCAAAAGGATATGATCTACAAAAACACGGAAAACGCACACGTGGAGAAAAACGGGGTTAGCACGACTATGAAAATGAGCACAAAAGGTCCTAACGAAGACTACGCTCGGTTGTCGTGCCAACTCAAGGAGAGACCACAACTCGTTTGCCAAAAGAGGATAAGCAACGGATTTGTGCACTTGCCTTGGTGCGCTCTTTTCCTCTCTCTTGTTGGCTTACAAGCTTGGTAGTTCTCTTTGTATTGGGAGACTATGTATGTTTCTATTTTATCTTCTTTTTTTTATTCTTTTCCTTTTTCTCCCTTTCTATGCTACTATGTTAACTTTTGTATTTGGCCTCACACTCTCACTTTCCGAAGGCAAGTGCACAATGCTTAGACAGACACAAAATGAGTTGCTCTCATAGGATAGATACACACAAAGGAAGATATGGAATGTCAAAGGCGCAAGTTATACCTTCGTATTGTTGATTTGACGACTTGCAAACCGTTGGTCGGGATGATGTTCGAGTGTCACGGTGTCGATGAGCGCGGGTGACTTTGATGCGGAAGCTTGTGTTAAAATGGCGACAAACACGCGAAACACGAACAAATTGAAGATGGAAAGTTAGCAAACAAAGTTGAGGCGTCAAGAGAAGAAGAAAACTTTACGTGGCCGGTAGTACCGCTTTGGTACGGCCAGACGGCGGATAGTACCGCTGAGCCACGGTAGTACCGCAGTCGAACAGAACGAGATCCACTTGACACAAACCTCAAATTGTGGAATCAATCAAAGGCTGGGCTAGGAACAATCAGGGGCTATAGATCGACTCCAAAAGCAACAGATCTATGGACCAAAACCACGAAAACGCCACCAAATCCAAAGATCGATCCGAAGGCAAATTGGGGCTCTTTTTGGTGGGATTTTCGAATTTAAGGGGGATAAAAGAAAAATTGGGGGGAAATTCGTGATCAACCTTGCTCTTGATACCAATATGTTATGGGGTAACCCCTTGGGGTGGCCTGATCTTTCACGTATCTCCGCGGGAATCGAGGGTAAAGCGGTGGAAGGGGAGAAGGGGATGAAATCCACGAACACACGCACACGAAGAACCCGATGAACTCACGCACACAAAACACGATATACGCCGATAACTCACGCCAGTGGCAACCGGTCCAACATAATCCCTAGGATCGGTATTGGGTGAAGCTCTCTCTCCACGCCAACAACGGGGGACGAGGTGCTTGGTGAGATCTTGACGACTTGGGGGCGAGAAACCGAGAACCCAAGGCCTTGTACAACTTGAACGCACTAGGCAAGATCCAAGAGGAGGGTGGATAATAGGGTGCCCCTTGGTAGGAGCATGAGACCAATAGATTGAAAGATCCTCAAAGGGGTGTCCTTAATCTATTATTATCCAAGTCTAGGGTTTATAATGGAGGGTGGGGGCTATTTATAGGCCAACCACATAACAGGGGTATTTTGGGAAACAATAGCGAAATATAGTGAGGGTTACAGGGCGCTAGGCCGACTGAACACGATCAGGTTCTGTGTCGTCCGGTAGTACTGGTCTAACACGTCCGGTAGTACCGGTCAACCGGTAGTACCGCTTGCCATCCTGGGACTTCGGCCTTCAAGGGGAGCGAGTAAGGCGGAGTGCCAGAGCGGTAGTACCGTTCCTGTCTGTAGTACCGCCGAGATGTAAAGTATTTGGCTTCATAGTCTGCTGGTGGCAGTAGTGAGTGCCGCCGGGTGGTAGTACCGGTCGCCAGGTCTGGTAGTACCGCTGGCGACAGAGGGCATTTGGTTTCTTCCGCCTGTCTCCTCCGTTCTCTTGGTCCTTCTCTTCGTACCTGATGATGCACAAGGTATGCGTATGAAGTAGCAGGCCATCCAAGGGTGTATCGAAGTCACACAAGGAAAGGAGCGAGTTCACCTTAGCTTGAAGGAGTTTGGCTCGGGCGCGAGTCATGGGTCCACTTGGGGAGCTCGTGGGAGTAAATGTAGTAGCGGTCGTAGGACGGGCTGCATCAGTTGAGGTTGTTGAAAAGTTACAATTATACACACGTGCATTAACAATCCCATTTATGTTAGCAACTTCTGGTCATGCACTACCAGTTACTCAGATCGCATGTGTTCCACTCACCATTTATGGCTATACTAGTTTTCGACCCCGGGGATCACTTTTCTCCATCGGCCGTTATAGCGATATTTTTTTGGCGCCGGCGCGTTTTCCGGAGCAAAATAAAAAAATTCGAAATTTTTTTTGGGGCTAACCTATTTTTAGACCCCGTGGATCAGTTCTAGACACTCGCCATCATAGTGATTTTCTGCATCTCGGTTCGCTTTTCAGGGTGCCATATCATCATACAGTGCTTGTTGTGTCGCCTCGTGACATCGTTGGTGATCTAGGCTCGCGTCTCTAGTACGGTCTAGCCTAGGACCAAAGCAAGATCGCTGCTGAGCATTCTTTCAACTTTTGCATTGTTGTTTTGATAATTGCTAACCCCCCTTGCTAAGCCTTCCTAGAGCTCCACAAATATTCTCCACGTGCGGTGTCTCGACTCCTGGTAATCGCTTGGTTCAATCTCTGGACACACTGATCCTCGCGGTTGCACATCGCCTTTTCTTGTTGTTTGGTAAGAACTTGTAAGAGCTTCGTATATTGCTTGACGGATTACGTGTGACTTCCACCATATTTCCGTACTATATACCTGTGCTTTTTAAGGACTAACCATGACAGATACTTCGCGGAACCCTGCCACAATGACGAACGAAGAACTACATGCCCACTTCTCCGCTCTTGGTCAGGCTACAAGACGTGATACGCCTCGCCTCGGAGTTTGACACCAAGCTCACCAATGCCGTGGACAAGATCGATGGACTCGAGAAATCCTTCAACGCCAAGCTTGACGTTCGGTTCAAGGAGCTTTTGAACCGATTGCTCGCACCCGCACCCGCACATGGCGCACGGTGCATTCCGATCACGGGTCGGACTGCTGGTTCGGCTGCCGCCGACTTTGCTACGGCCATTGTACCGACGCACCTCGACTTCCGCTGCTCACGACATTGGGGACGACGACGACGGTACTACTACGACCCAAGACGACGATCTGTTTGACGAGGAGGTTGAACAACCTCCACAGGTTCCTCACGCCGTCTCGACATTACTACCGAACGCCGACCACCGATGCGTGATGATGATCATGTTGCAAAGCTTAAATTAAATATTCCATCTTTTGAGGGTAAATATAATCCTGATGCATATCTTACATGGAAGATGGAAGTAGAACAACGTTTGCATGCTTAAAATATCCCGAGAATATGCGTGTTAGTGTTGCTACATGTGAATTTACTAAATTTGCTTCCCTTTGGTGGTCCGAGTATTGTCGCTTAAATCCTACTACTATTCCTAGTACTTGACCGCTTTAAAACTGCTATGCGCGTTCGTTTGTACCCCCACTTATCAACGTGATTTACTAAAGAATCGACACGCTTGGAGCAAGGGAAAAATTACGAGAAGAGTATTATCGAATTGCAAACGGGATGGTTCGGTGGTCTTGTTGAATCTAATGAACAAATTCTTGCACGCTTCTTTGGTGGATTAAACAAGGACATTCGCACATATTAGATTCTAAGGAATATAATTCTATCACTGCTTGTTTCATCTTGCTTGCAAATCTGAACGTGAAGTGCGTGATCGCCAAACACCATGGAGGAGGACTAATAATTCTGCAGTCGCACATCCACTTGGACATCCCGACAATCAGCGCCCTCGTGATTCACCTCCAGCTACTACCACATCCAAGGCCACCACAAGATTTCCATTGCTCCTCCACCATCATCCAATGCTCCCCGTCAGAGTGCATCTTCTATGGCTTCCACGGATAAGACAAAGGATATACAATGCCGCAAGTGCTGGGGTTTTGGTCATATTGAGAGACAGTGCACAACACAACGTGTGATGATGGTGCGAGACGATGGTCAATACGATTCAGCGAGTGACTTTGATGAAGATACACTAGTCCTTCTTTCTACTCGAGATGGAGACAATTCTGATGCTGATGAAGAGACAGAGGTAATGGGAGCTGAAGCTGCTGATCAATACAAGAGCTTAATTACACAACGTGTGTTGAGTGTGCAATTGAGAAAATCTGAGCAAGATCAACGCCATAACCTGTTCCAAACACGTGGTGTTGTCAAGGAAAGAGCTATACGGATCATCATTGATGGAGGGAGTTGTAATAATCTGGCCAGTGTTGACATGGTAGACAAGCTTGCGCTTCCAACAAGACAACGCCCACATTCATATTACATCCAATGGTTTGAGAGTTCTCGCAAGATCAAGGTAACAATAACGGTACGCGTGCATTTTACTACTCTTACATATTCTGATTTTGTTGATTGTGATGTTGTACCTATGCAAGCTTGTTCTTTGTTACTTGGTAGACCATGGCAATTTGATAGAGAATCTGTTCATAATGGCAAAACTAATCACTATTCTCTTATGCATGATGGAAAGAAAATTGGTCTAAAACCTATTACTCCCGAACAGATTTTAAAAGATGATCTTGCTAGAGCTAGTAGAGCTAAAACTGAGGAGAAAAATAAAAGTGAGAATCAGATTGTTGCTGCAGATTTTATACCACCAAAAACACTAAATCTGATTCTACACATGCTACTGAAATTCGTTTGAAGAGTCCATGTATGCTTGCAAATAAAATTGATATTGCTGAACTAGATGTAAACTGATGCAGCCCGTCCTACGACCGCTACTACATCTACTCTCACAATCTCCCCAAGTGGACCCATGACTCGCGCCTGAGCCAAACTCCTTCAAGCTAAGGTCAACTCGCTCCTCTCCTTGTGTGACTTCGATACACCCTTGGATGGCCTACTACTTCATACCCATACCTTGTGCATCGTCAGGTACGAAGAGAAGAACCCACAGGACGGAGGAGCGCCAGCAGACGAGACCAAATGCTCTCACGTCAGGTACTACTGACCTGGGCATCGGTACTACTGGCAAGACTACTACCAATGCTACCGCCAACAAGCCCCAGAGCTTCCCAAATATACCTTCACATGGCACTACCGGCCCGGATCCGTATTACCTGGGTCAGATTACCGCCTGCCATCGCCACCAACCGAAGGCCCCAAATAAGTCCCAGAGGACAAGCGGTACTACCGCAGAAGCGGTACCGCATGACCCAGGTACTACCGAGCGGACCGTACTACCGGACTCAGAAAAGCCTCGAATTAATTCTGCCTCACCTTGTAACCCTCTCTATATTTCGCTATTTGTTCCCAAAATACCCCTGTTTATGTGGTTGGTCTATATATAGCCCCCACCCTCTATTGTAAACCCTAGACTTGGATAATAATAGATATTAAGGAAACCCTTTGAGGACTTATATCTATTGGTCTCATGCTCCTACCAAGGAGCACCGGATTATCCACCCCCTCTTGGATCTTGCCTAGTGCGTTCAAGTTGTACAAGGCCTTGGGTTCTCGATTTCTCGCCTCCAAGTCGTCAAGATCTCACCAAGCACCTCATCCCTCGTTGTTGGCGTGGAGAGCGAGCTTCGCCCAACACCGATCCTAGAGATTATGTTGGACCGATTGCCACCGGCGTGAGGAGTAGGCGTGTATCGTGTTTTGGTGTGTGTGTGTTCATGGTTTTCATCGCTTTCCTCGATTTCATTCCCCGACCACCTCTTTCCCCTCGTTTCTCGTGGAATTCGTGAAAGATCGGGCCAACCCCAGGGTTACCCCCTAACATATTGGTATCAAGAGCACGGTTGATAACGAATTTCCCCCCAATTTTTCTTTTTTTTATCCACCTTAAAATCGAAAATCCCACCAAAAAGAGCCCCAATTTGCCTTCGGATCGATCTCTGGATTTGGTGCGTTTTTCGTGGTTTTGGTCCATAGATCTGTTGCTTTGGGAGTCGATCTATAGCCCATGTTGTTCCTAGCCAGCCTTTCGGTCAGATTTCCCACGGATTTGAGGTTTGTGTCAAGTGGATCTCGTTTTCGTTCGTGTTCTATGACCAGTGGTACTACCGCCTCAGCTAAGCGGTATTACCGTATTGTACCAGCGATACTACCGCCAGTAACAGAAGGTTTTTCCTTCTTCTGGTCACCTCATTTTCGCTTGCTGACTTTTCCCCTTTAGCTTCTTCGTGTCTCGCGTGTTTGTCGCCATCTTAACACAAGCTTCCGCATCAACGTCACCCGCGCTCCTCGACACCGCGACACTCGAACATCATCCACCACCAACGGTTGCAAGTCCTCAACAATACCAAAGGTATAACTTGCGCCACTTTGACAGCCCCATATCTTCCTTTATGTGTATCTATCCTATGAGAGCAACTCATTTTGTGTTTGTCTAAGCAATGTGCACTTGCCTTTGAAAAGTGAGAGTGTGAGGCCAAATACAAAAAGCTAACATAGTAGCATAGCAAGGGAGAAAAAGAAAAAGAATCAAACAAAAAGGGAAAAGAAAAAGATAGAATAGAAAGATACATAGTCTCCCAATACAAAGAGAATACCAAGCTTGTAAGCCAACAAGAGAGAAGAAAGAGCGCACCGAGGCAAGTGCACAAATCTATTGCTTATCCTCTTTTGGCAAACAAGTTGTGGTCTCTTCTTGAGTTGGCACGACAACCGAGCGTAGTCTTCGTTAGGACCTTTTGTGCTCATTTTCATAGTCGTGCTAACCCCGTTATTCTCCACGTGTGTGTTTTCCGTGTTTTTGTAGATCGTATCCTTTTGCTTTTGATCTTTGGTTCTTTACAACGTAGGACAATAACCTTTTGCTTGGATCGTTTCGTTTGGTTTTCCACAATCCTAACCTTCCACCAAAAGCCTTTTGAGAGTTGTAGCATATTTGTGTGTGAGCTTCTTGCCATTTCACTTTGGACGCTTTTCGCTCATTTGTGTGGCAATTGGTTTGATATAATCTCCATGGTGAGGTAAAAGGCTTACTCTCCACACCCTTTTCTCTCCATATACAACCCTTGTTGGCTTTGCATTATGGACAGGCATGGAGAGCCATCCCAACCTCCACCACCTCCGGAGGATGACACACAATTCATGACAAGATGGGACCATTGGAAGGTCCGAGGAGAATTCAACTATCGTTGTGAAGCTCTCGAGCGGCGCCAAGATGAACAATTTAGCGAGGCCCGTGTGGAATTCAAGAACATCGAAAACCGCTTCGAAGAAGTCCTTGGCCAAATGCATGCCATGCAACACAACCTCGGTCATCAAAATGAAGCTCTTGGTCGTGCACTCGCCTCAACGGATGAGAAGCTTTAACGCATCATCGATGGACTCGCAAGGCCACGCTCGCGCGAATCAAGCTCATCTCGGCACTCCTCAAGTGAATCAAGTGCACCTCGCCGTCACGCTTCAAGGCACCGGGATGGACCCGTTCTTCAATCCATGAGCTCTTCGCAAGCGGTACCATCTCCGCCACGCGCAACATCAAGCTACGATGGTGACCTCTCCAAGACCTCCAAGGCGAAGCAACCGCCACAACCAAGGTCACTTGTGATTCAACAAGAGCAACCTCATGGACCACCAAGGCCATCGACGTCGACATGTCCCTTCAACAACTAGTGAAGCTTCCGAAGAGGACGAACAAGATCACCGTCGACGGGAAGCACTCGAAGATCCTCCAAGGCGTCATCATCGACATGATCGTCCACGTCGGCACCATGATGGTCATGACGAGCCTCCCCTACACCAAGAAGAAGAAGAGCAGCCCATTGCGCATGCGGCTCGACGTCCTCCTCGCCACATGGCGCAAGCTAATGCTCTTCGGCATCAACCACGACAAGAACAAGAGCAAGCTCCCCAAGCTCGTCGTGAGGACCATCAACCTCCTCCTCGTCCTCAACCGCGACAACAAAACGAGCAAGCTCCCCAAGCTCGTCGTCAACAACAAGTTCCACCACCAAACGCGGCACCTCAACAACCGCAAGCGCAACGCAACAATCACCAAGCAAGACATGAGAGCTCGGATGATGATGATGACCGCCAAAATCATGGCAACCGCCGCAACCGGAACCTCTATGGAGAAGAAACTTTCGGCAAGCTCAAGTTCACCATGCCAAAGTTCACCGGTTCCAATGAGCCCGAGAAATATCTCTCTTGGGAACTCAAGGTCGACAAGATCTTCCGCATGCAAAACTATAGCAATGAGAAGATGATGGCCATGGCATCCCTCGAGTTTGATGAGTATGCCAACCTTTGGTGGGAACAAGTCCAACTCGCTCGCGAAGCAAAAGAAGAGCCTCCAATCGCAACTTGGCAAGATATGAAGGCTCATATGAGATCCTACTTTGTTCCTTCACACTACACGCGTGACCTTTTCAACAAGCTTCAAATGCTTAGTCAAGGGACAAAGACCGTGGAAGAGTACTTCAAGCAAATGGAGCTCAACATGATCCATGCCAACATTGAAGAGCGAGATGAGCAAACAATGGCACGCTTCCTCAATGGCTTGAACCATCCAATCAAGCGCATCACCGAGTTCCAAAAGTACAACCACATGGTTGAGCTTGTACACATCGCATCCAAGGCCGAGCGCCAAGTGCAAGAGGACATCAAGTACAACAAGCCAAAGACGTATTTCACCTACAAGCAAGCATCAACCACTACTCCAACAACACCAAGTGGAAGCTCCTCAAGTACCACCAAGCTTCCCTTCAAGCCAACTCTCCCTCAAGGAAAACAGGCCCCAAGTGGCAAACACACAAGGGATGATCAACCATTCACCGGTGAATGCTAAAAGTGTGGAGGCAAAGGGCACAAGTCAAATGCTTGTGGAAACAAGAAAGTTTTGTTCATCCATGACAACGGCGATGAAGAATACTTGAGTGAAGAAGAGTTTGATGCAAGGGTCAAGGAAGCCTTGGCAAGGCAACATTTGGAAGAGGACCAAGAACTTCTTGTGTGTGAGCATGACGCAAGTCCATCGCTTGTGGTCACAAGGGTCTTGACTACCCAAGTCAATGAAAATGATGACCAACGCTCGAACATCTTCCAAACTCGTGCCGGCATCAATGGGAAGTCCATCAAAGTTGTCATAGATGGAGGGAGTTGCCACAACCTTGCAAGCACGGAATTGTGTGAGAAACTCAATCTCACCCTCCATCCGCATAAACACCCCTACCATATCCAATGGCTAAGTGACCAAGGATCCGTCAAGATCAAGCACACCGTCTCGGTGACGTTCTCAATTGGGCACTATAAGGACACGGTGGAATGTGACGTGGTCCCAATGACGGTTTGCCACATGTTGCTCGGAAGGCCGTGGCAATATGACAAGCGTGCTTTGCATAATGGTCACTCAAACACTTACACCTTCAAATGGCTTGATAAAACTTGTGTGTTGCAACCAATGACTCCTAGCCAAATAATTGCGGACAATGCAAAGGCTTTAGCGAGGGTGCAATACACAAACACACCTTGTGAGAAGAGTGGTGAGCGAGAGAACCACACCATAGTGAGTGAGAGCTACAAATCAAACTCGAGTGGAAAAACTAAGTGTTCTTCTTGCCACCAAAAGTGAGATGAGAGAAGTGCGGAACAACCCATCCATCTTGCACTATGTCCTTGTATGCAAGGGACTAGCGCAAGGAACTAACGACTTGACAAATGTTCCTCCTTCTTTGATGGCTATTTTGCAGGAATTCCAAGATGTATTTCCCGAAGAGCTTCCTCATGGTCTTCCTCCTCTTCGTGGAATCGAGCACCGCATCGACCTCATACCCGGCGGACCACTCCCAAACCGCCACAGATCACACGAACCCTAAGAGACGAAGGAGATCGAACGCCAAATCAACCAACTCGCCTCAAAGGTTTGATCCAAGTAAGCACTAGCCTGCAAGCGGTCCCTGATCCTAGTCCCAAAAACGGATGATACTATGCGTTATGCATGGTCGCCGTCCAAGCAATGCTATCACCGTATGTTATCGACATCCTATACCGCTGCCTTGATGACATGCTTGATGAGTTATGTGGAGCCACTATATTTTCGAAAATTGATCTTCGTAGTGGTTACCATCAAATTCGCATGGCTAAAGGTGATGAGTGGAAAACCGCCTTCAAGACCAAGCTTGGTCTCTATGAATGGTTAGTTATGCCTTTTGGCTTATCCAATGCCCCATCTACCTTCATGCCTCATGAACCATATTTGCGATCTCTCATTGGAAAGAGTGTAGTTGTTTACTTTGATGACATCCTTGTCTATAGCAAGTCACTAGAGGACCATGTTACTCATGTTAAGGAGGTCCTTCAAATCCTTCGTCATGAAAAGCTTTATGCTAATCTCCCAAAGTGCACGTTTGCAAAAGACAAGCTGATTTTCCTTGGTTTTGTTGTGTCTTCTAATGGCATAGAAGTGGATGTCTCAAAAGTCAAGGACATACGAGATTGGCCCATCCCAACAAATGTTAGTGAACTTCGTAGTTTTCATGGGTTGGTGGCTTTTACCGCTTTGGAAAGATTTTTCTACCATTGCTTGCCCCTCAACAAATTGACCAAGAAAATGTCACGCTCGCTTGGGAAAAGCATAACAAAAGGCTTTTGATGAGCTCAAAAAGAGGCTCACTGAAGCACCCCTTCTTGCATTGCCGGATTTCACAAAAACCTTTGAGATTGAATGTGACGCTAGTGGTATTGGCATTGGTGGCGTCCTTATGCAAAATGGGCGTCCTATTGCTTACCATAGTGAGAAACTTGATGGCGCACGCCTCAATTATCCCATTTATGACAAATAACTTTTTGCCTTGGTTCGAGTTCTTCAAGTGTGGCAACACTATATTTGGCCTAAAGAATTTATCATCCATTCTGACCATGAGTCGTTGAAGTATCTTAAGGGCCAAGCCAACTTGAGTAAAAGGCACGCAAAATGGGTTGAGTTTATGGAGTCTTTTCCTTACATTTTCAAATACAAGAAGGGCAAAGAAAATGTGGTAGCGGACGCCTTGTCTCGCAAAAACACAAGCCTTCTTACACGACTCGAAGTCAATGTCTTAGGTCTTGATGACATCAAATCTTTGTACGCGTCCGACCCTTTCTTTGCTCCAATATTGCCCTATGTTCCTTAGACAAAGGGATTGATGATTTCTATTTGCATAAGGGTTTTCTTTTCAAACAAAACAAGCTTTGCATTCCGAAATCGTCTCTCCAACTTTTGCTTCTTCAAGAGTCCCATGGTGGAGGGCTTATGGGTCACTTTGGCCGTGACAAGACATATGACATGCTCTCCACTCACTACTTTTGGCCAAAGATGAAGCGCGACGTGGAGCGCCACGTTCAACGATGCACTACATGTATCCAAGCTAAGTCTAAGTCCAACCCTTTGGTCTCTATATGCCATTGCCTATTCCTCATGCACCTTGGTGACATTAGCATGGACTTTGTATTAGGATTACCTAGATCTAAACATGGACATGATTCCATATTTGTAGTCGTGGATCGATTTTCTAAAATGGCACATTTCAACTGCCATAAGACCGATGATGCTTCACATGTAGCCAATTTGTTTTCCAGGGAAATAATTCGCCACACGTGTGCCTAGAACAATCGCCTCCATCATGACGTAAAATTCATGAGCTACTTCTGGAAGACTCTCATGGCCAAGCTCGGCATCAAGCTCCTCTTCTCGTCCGCCTCGCATCCTCAAACCGATGGACAAACCGAGGTCGTCAATCGAAGTCTTGGAACACTCCTCCGGGTGTTGATAAAGAAGAACCTTAAAGACTGGGAGGAATGCATTCCACACACCGAGTTCGCCTTCAACCGCGCCAAGCACTCCACCACCATGAGGAGCCCGTTCATGATCGTATACGGTTTCGAGCCTCTCACCGCGCTCGATATACTTCCACTTCCACTTCATGAACGTGCCAATATGGACGTTGTCAAGCGTGCCCAAACAATGAAGAAACTCCATGAAGACACACGAGCTACTATCGAGCAACAAGTCCTTCTCCAAGCATCAAGGCTAAACAAGACCAAGAAAGAGATGATCTTTGATGAGGGTGACCTTGTGTGGATCCACTTGAGTAAAGACCGCTTCCCCAAGGAACGCGACTCCAAGCTAAAGCCAAGAGGTGATGTACCATTCAAAGTGATCAAGAGAATCAACAACAACGCTTATGTCATCGATATCCCAACATCAAAGTATCTTGTGAGCTCGACATTCAATGTCAAGGACCTCTCACCTACCATGGAGAAGATGAAGTTGAGAAGGTTGAAGAGTCGAGGACGACTCTTTCCCAAGGGGGGGAGCTGATGCAGCCCGTCCTACGACCGCTACTACATCTACTCCCACAAGCTCCCCAAGTGGACCCATGACTCGCGCCCGAGCCAAACTCCTTCAAGCTAAGGTGAACTCGCTCCTCTCCTTGTGTGACTTCGACACCCTTGATGGCCTGCTACTTCATACCCATACCTTGTGCATCATCAGTATTTAAGAGAAGAACCCACAGGAGAGGAGCGCCAGCAGACGAGACCAAATGCTCGTCGTGCCGTACCATCGACTGGCGATCGGTATTACCGCACAAGACTATCGCCAATGCTACCGCCAACAATAGAAGCCCCCAGAGCTGCCCAAATACCTTCACATCGGCGGTACTACGCCCCGGATCCAGATTACCGGTCACAGATTACCGTCACTACCGCCACTCAACCGGAAGGCCCCAAGAAGTCCTGTGGACAAGCGGTACTACTGGCCAGAAGCGGTATACAAGATGACCGGTACTACCGGTCGAGCGGGACCGGTACTAACGGACCTGGAAAAGCCTGAACGTATTAATTCGGCCCAGCGCCTTGTAACCCTCTCTATATTTCGCTATTTGTTTGTGGCATCCCGCAAAACCACTACTAGAAAATCGCGTTGTTTTGTGCATTGCATCGTCATCATCATGCATTGTTTGTCTGAACTATTTCGAAAAGCCTAGTTTTGCTTTGTACAAATACCCCTCTTGATTTCAAATGCAAAACCCCGATCGTATCGGATATTTTATTTACCTAAAAACTAATTGCAAAGTAGCCTTGTTTTAAAATAAACAAAGCAAAAAAAACACATATTTACAAAACTAATAAAACCTAAACTCTAAATCCTATATCTACCTAGTCCCAATCTACCCACCAACCGCAGCGTGCCACCTCACCCCTCCCCCATTTTCCTACCCACCCCGCCACATCATCAATCCCAGACTTTTCCACCCCTCTCCCTCTCTCACCTAGCCCTATCTACCCTTCCCTCACTTACACCCCGGGCCCTCTCTCCGTCCCCGCACTCTGCCCCACCTGCACACAACACACCACACCCACACAGTAACCACCACCCCGCCTGCCCCTGTCCACCCCCACTCTCCTCCCTCCCCGCCCACTCATGCACACACACCGACACACACGACGCCACCCCTGCAGCCCCACACCGGCCCCACCCCGCCTCGGCCCACACGCCCCCCACACGCCACGCCTCCTCTCTCCCATCGCCTCCTCCCTCCCTCCTCCTCTCCGCCGCCCCACCGACCAACCTCCCACCGGCCGCCCTTCCTCCCTCTGGCCACCACCGCCTCCCCGTTTCCTTCCCCCTCCGCCTCTGCCACCGCCAAGGCCCTCTCCTTCTCCTCTCTGCGCCAACCACCGCCTCCCGCCCTTCTCCCACAGCCTCCGGCCGCCAGCCTGCCCGCCACCCTCTCTACCCGCCGCCTCCTCCCGCCCGCTTCCCGCTCACGGAGCTACCTCACTGGCTGCCTTCCTCCTCTCCGCCTCCCCTGATCGACTCGCCTCCCTCACTCTACCAAGGCTTCCCTCGACGCCACCGCCGCCGAGCTGATCGCCTGCCTCCTCCAAGGCCTCAGATCGCCCTGCTTCCTCGAGCCGCGCCGCCTCGAGCCTCGGCTGCCGCTTCGACAGTCTTCGCCTCAAGGCGCCTGTCTGCCGCCGACACCGC
Source organism: Avena longiglumis (assembly GCA_030063025.1). NCBI lineage: Eukaryota > Viridiplantae > Streptophyta > Magnoliopsida > Poales > Poaceae > Avena > Avena longiglumis. The sequence goes on from CP125976.1 coordinate 338,058,106, forward strand.
CTCGACGCTGGCCAAATTTCGCTGCCACCTCTTCAGATTGCCCGCTGAGCCGCCTCTGCCTTACGTCGCCGTCTGGCTGGGCCCGCTCGCCGTGACGCTGCTAGGCCGCTTCGAGCCGCTGGCCGGTCCGCAGCCTCACCGCCCCTTCGCTGTGGAGCCGCCATCGCCTCGTCAGGCCTGCTGGTGCCTAGTACGGTTGCGGTCGCCGCCCGCCTCCCTGCCTCGTTACTTCGCAGGTTCTTTGGGGAGTGCGCAGCAAGGTGGTAGTGTGGTTGGTTGGTGAAGGTGTTCGTGTCCAAATGAGATCGGCACGCCAAGTTCGCCATGACCGACTACATGGAACCATCTACCAAAATCCTCAAGTCCCACCCGAGACCGAACTCACGACCCAGAATCAAGATCGCAAGACCTCGAACACCAAGATCTCCCAAGATCGAGACCCGAGTCCGACACCGATAATCGAAACCGGGACCGACGAAGTTCGCTTAACCGACACCGCGACAAGATCTTCTCGGACCCGAGGACCATCAAGACTTCCGCTCGGCAACGCCAAGTACTCCTTCCTGGCTTCGAAGCCGACCCCATGGACCGACATGATCTCCTTCACGGATACGACAAGTACTCCCTCGAGGACGCCGAGTACTTCACCCCGGACACCGAGACCCCGATGCGACAAGTGCTCCTTCCCGGACGCCGTTTCCGCCGAGAACGAATTCGCCGAACCCTGAACCCTGAGACCGAACCCCGAACCCCGGAACCCCAAGATCTGCCGAACCCTAATGTGTGAACCTTTCTCGAGCCCCTATTTTATAAATGCCATATATCAAACTTGTCGCATAGTAAATTGTTCATGCATGCATATTATCATGTGGTTTGGGGCCTTATGCCGATTCACCTAATAATTAAATATGGGGCCCATATGCGGACAAATCTATTCTTATATTGGCCTCATTTAAAATTTGTGCATCGAACTGCTACATATCTTGCCTTGTTAAAACAACATTTAAATTATGGGTATCTAAATAACTTGAACCATATATTTAATTATCAGGACCCCGGTTCCGCTTAATATGATCTAATTGCATCGCACCTTTGCCATGTCATACATCATACATGCATCATGCCCGATCTTTTGCCGTAGTATTAAATATTGCATCCGGTGTTTCTTCTAGTGTTTTGGTTCTTCGCGGATAAGGCCGTTGAGTTGATGCGAGCGTCGACCCGATCTTCGGTTGAACCTTCGGCAATGTTTTTCAGGAGAGCATCTCCCCCTTTCTACCTATCTTACTTTTATAGTATTTATTTCCCTCCTGTTGATCTATTGCTATCTGTGTTGCGATGCTCTAGTTTTCGTACCCGTGATATCCCTTGCAGCCTTATATTTCCTTGGACACATCCTATTACCTGTTGCTTGGAAGATAGTTGGACTTGCGCGTCGTAGCCGCTTGCTCAAGTGTTGTTGTGTGTCGTCTAGTGCCACAGTTGTTGGTGTATTGCCGCATGTTGATGTTGGCAATGATCATGGCTTTACTTATCGTTCACTTTAATTCCTGTTTCACAACTAAAATTGAAGTAAGCAAGCAGAGGCACAGGTGGGCAATAGATGTTATTTGGTTGTTAATCATTCCACTTGTGTCCCATAGGACCCGAGTACTTGATACTGCCTTGATTTATCGCTATCCACATCCGGAGGATTATGGGACCCCGAGCAGAGCTTGATTCATTCTTATTTCTGGGGCCACAAACTAGTTTGAGGTTTTATTTACTATCCTGCACTCTATGCCATGCTTTATCGCTTTATTACGATTGTGCGAGGAGCACCTGTACTATTTAGGATCGGGACACGTTTGCTGTGTCGATAAGCCCTTTGGGTTCCCACTGCTCACAAATGGCCCACCCAAACCTCGGGTCCGTCTCGAGTCACTAACTTCGCATGGTGTACTCAAGGGTGGCCCTTGAAATATTTCTCAATCCTATGATTGCTTTGTCGTGAAGGCCTCGTTGGGTTTTGATTTGGTTTTTCCGAGGTTGATCGAGTGTGTGTTGTTATTTGTGCACCCGCAGGTTAAAACTTTCAAAGCCGTGTCCGCGGTTATGGATGACTTGGACAAAGATTCTCGATCATAGACAACTATAACTAAAGTAGTGCTATAAATTTGACTTTATAATGACTAGTAATCAGCTTCACTATAATGGAATGGCTAAATAAAACTGCCAACAATTGCTTGCCTGAGTTGTCGCTATACCATTGTACTGTAGTAAGTATTGCAACTACAACGGAATGGCTAAATAAAAGTACCAACAACCGCTGGGTTTGGGTTATCTCATGCTAATTGTATTCGACTAGTAAGTGTTGCAACTACAACGAACGGTTAAATAAAAGTGCCCATCGCTTATCTTTATCAGATGACTATCTATACCGACTAGTAATTGCCGAACGATAATCGAATAAATAAAATCGCCAACCGTGTGAGTTCTCATGACTTCCTCGATTGGTCTCGAGGGGAAACACCAGATGGGTTTGTTTCATGGTAGCATCAGTTGGTTCCAATAGGTCTTTCTCACCCTCTCGATAGCCGCCATTGTATCGAGTCTCTATAGGTTGTTTCAGGTATGCATCGCTACCGCCACCCACCATACCTATGTAGGCGAGTGCCGAATTCTAGCCTCGCTGTACTAGCCTCGATCGACGCCTCTTTTCCTTTGCCCTTTGTCGGCACCCTTTGTTTAAGCAGGTTTTGAGATTGACGTCGTTAGTGGTTACCTTCCGCTTGGCCTGGGCAGGTTATGGACGCCATTGGTTATTCTTCGTGGCTCTTAGCCCCATTTGCATCTTGTCCGTGATGGACTCTCTCATGCTTTCAAGGTGATTTGGATCTTTGTATATTATATCTGTATTCTTGACTCATTGAGTCGCTGTTGTATATATATCTGTTCTGTGGGTCCCATCGAGGACTGTTGTGTAATGTTATTACTTCGTTTTCCACCCGCACGAAAGTGCCTGGTGGGCACCTTTGAATCGTTTCTATGCAGGTTTGGCGGGTTTCTCTAAAACTTGCATAGGGTCGATTCTAAGGGTGTTACATTGTTCCCAAAATACCCCTGTTTATGTGGTTGGTCTATATATAGCCCCCACCCTCTATTGTAAACCCTAGACTTGGATAATAATAGATATTAAGGAAACCCTTTGAGGACTTATATCTATTGGTCTCATGCTCCTACCAAGGAGCACCCGATTATCCACCCCCCTCTTGGATCTTGCCTAGTGCGTTCAAAGTTGTACAAGGCCTTGGGTTCCTTGCCGCCCCAAGTCGCCAAGATCTCACCAAGCACCTCATCCCCCGTTGTTGGCGTGGAGAGCGAGCTTCCAACACCGATCCTAGAGATTATGTTGGACCGGGCCACAAGCGTGAGGAGTAGGCGGTATCGTGTTTGGTGTGTGGGTGTTCGTGGTTTTCATCGCTTTCCTCGATTTCATTCCCCGACCACCTCTTTCCTATCGTTTCTTGATGCAGCCCGACCTACGGTCGTTACTACATCAAGGTCTCCAACTTACGCCAAGTCATCATGGACTCCAAAGGTGAACTCCTCTTCTATGCGAGCCCCTTCCGCCCTATTGAATGGTATGCTACTTCATACTCCGACATATGCATGATAGGTTCACACCGAACAAGACGGAGGCAAGGGAGGAAGTCTTAACATCAAGCCCGACAAGACGGAGGCTTGGAAGAGGAGACTAAGAAGACAGTCGATAGTCGCTAGGTCCAAGAAGTACTACCGGTTGTTGGACCCCACTGATTACCGTCAGCAGACTACCACCCCTTCATCGCTTTCATCGACGGCTCCAACGGATGCTCCAAGATCAAGCGGTACTACTGTGAGGTGCTAGAGCGTGATGACCGTACTATCTCCTAAGTCCGACTACTGGTCCTAAGTCCCAGATTACCGGTCATGTATGTGCTCATAGCACTTTGGGTCACAAATTCATGTATTCCCCTTACTTACCTATTCGCCTAGTTTATCCCTAAACTACCCTTTGTTTAGTGGTGGCCTATAAATAGAGCCCCACCCCTCATGTACCCCTTAGGCATAGATGATAGACTAAAGAAAACCCCATTGTGGAATCTCTAGTTTTGCCTCATCCCCTTTACTAAGGGGACCGACTATCGTCACCAACCTCGATTGACTTTGCATCACGATCCATCGTTGAACAAGACCTTGGAGTTCATGTCCCGCCTCCAAGTTGTCAAGACCCTCCCCAAGGTGTTCTTCCTCTCCGATGTGGATTTGAGGGAGCACGTTGACCGATCTTTCCTTGAGGATTCTATCGGACCGGTGCCGCTCGGGAGCAATCGGCCTTGTATCGTGTGAGTTTTATGCGTGTGTTCATCATGTTCTTCGCGAGGTGTGTGTTCGCCGCTACCTTCTCCCTTTCCCCTCGCTTTTCCATCGATTTGACCACGAGATCCGTGAAGATCGCGCACCCAAGAGGTTAACCCCTGCATCATCTGGTATCAGCAGCTTTTGGTTGCCACGGATTTCTCTTCGATTTGGTCTTTTCCCCATAAATTCGAAAATTCCACCAAAAACAGCCCCAATTCGTGTTTTGGATCGATCTGTGATTTGAGTGCGTTTTGGTAGGTTTTGATCCGTGGATTGCTTGCTAAACTTGTTGATCTACCTTCCTTTGCGTTCCCATGGCCTAATTCCTTGATTTCCCCCTTCAATTTGGTGTTTTTCTTGAAGATTTTCCGCCCAAATGACCCCAAAATCGCGAAAACGAGTCAAAACTGGGAGTTTCAGGTCCAAGCGGTAGTACCGGGTCCAAAAACCGGTACTACCGCACTTAACCGGTACTACCGGGCCCAAACAACCTGATGTGGACATCCCTACTATTGATACAACCGTTGTACATGCAGAAACACACATACAAGGATCCATCACAAGACCTCGTGCCAAACAACTTAACTATCAGGCACTTTCGTTTGTTGGAACTATTCCTCACATACATGAGAATATGATGCTGCCTAAATCAGATATATTTCTTACTCTTAGGAATGATGGACCAAGCATGGATGAGAGGGACAAGCATTGGAGCATGGCCATGCATGGATATGGCAGCAAGCATGTGATGATCCAAGAGAAGGCCACGGATGAAGATTTCGTAACTTTGAAGCCACCATAATGAAGAAAGAAGGCTTGGACGAAATATTCAAGATCAATACTTTATGAATTCCCATAGCTTAATATGGTGTCATGACACCTTTATTTTGGGACAGCCCACGTAATTTTCGCAGGATTTTAATTAGCCACTTTTTAGAGTCCGTATTTGAGGGAAAAGGACTTTAGGGTTGGATTCGCCACCACTTCTATGGCTGGCCAAACCCCACCTTTTCGCCTTAAATACTCCCATTGCCGAACCCCTAGACTCGGATTTTGTTTAGACATTGTTAGCCATAGTCGCAACTTCGCCAAGGCTCAAGCCGCAGAGGCCTCTTGTACTTCGCACCTATTCAGATCCCACCTCTTCAATAAAGCTTTCCTCTTAATCCGCAATTTCTTGATTGCAATATTGGTTCTTACTTGTTCTCGATTTCGTGTAGGAATTAAGACCTCGCCGTCAGCCGATCGTGTTCATGCAGGATCGGTAACCTCCAGGAGATTGGCCTAGCGATTGCATTGGCGCTTTCGCACGCAGTAGTCGGATCGCCAAGCCCGAACTCCACCAAATCGAATATCGCCATCTCATCGAAAGATCTACACCTTTGCCCTATCAAGTGGTATCGATTTCAAGTTGCTCGTGAGATTTTACTGCTTTTTATAGATTAGATCTGTTTTACCTATAACCCACTTAAAAGCCAAAACACAGCTTAGAGTTTAGATCCATCCCATAACCAATCTACGCCATTATCTTTTCGCTTTTGCATTGTTGAATTTGTGTCTACATTGTCGCCGAGTTGTCGGGTCTTAGTGTCTCGTCCCTTAGAGTTTCGAGTTCGATCATACTAGTCACCTCCACACTCGCCGATCACCGCCACCATATTCCGCCGCCATATACCCAAAAATGCCACCATAAACCCTAATATTCGCTTATCGCCTTCCTATGGCTACGCATCCGATCGCTTTTCCACAGACGAGTCCGAGTAGAGTTACTGCTTCCTAGTTATTTCTTTTGACTTTCCTTCTTTGTTGTTTCCGTGTTCACTAAAGTCCGTGGTCGCGCTAAGAGTCCGGTCAGAAGTCCGTATGAGAGCAAAAAAATTTGCTATACTATTTTTCAATTCCCGGATCACTTTTCTCCATCGGCCGTTATAGCAATATTTTTTGGATCAAGGCTTCCGAGCAAAATTAACCTATTTTTTAGACCCCGTAGTTCAATTCTAGACACTCGCCATCAAAGTGATTTTTCACCTCTTGGTTCGCTTTTCATGGAGCCATATCATCATACAGTGCTTGTTGTGTCGCGTCATGACATCGCTGGTGATCTAGGCTCGCCTCTAGTACTGGTCTATCCTAGGACCAAGACAAGACCATCGTTGAGCATTCTTTCAACTTTTGCATTGTTGTTTTGATAATTGCTAACCCCTTTAAGCCTTCCCGAGCTCCACATATACTCTCCACGTGTGTTTCGACTCGTTATCGCTTGGTTCAATCTGACCCACCGATCCTGGTTGCACATCGCCTTTTCCCCGCTGTTTGGTAAGAACTTGTAAGAGCTTCAGATATTGCTTGACGGATTACGTGACTTCCACCATATTTCATTATATATACCGTGCTTTTAAGGACTAACCATGATGATACTTCATGAACCCCGCCACAATGACGAATCGAAGAACTACATGCCCACTTCTCCGCGCTCTTGGTCGCTACCAAGACGTGGATACGCTACTGGGAGTTTGACACCAAGCTAACCAACGCCGTGGACAAGATCGATGGACTCGAGAAATCCTTCAACGCCAAGCTTGACGCTCGTTCAAGGAGCTTTTGAACCGATTGCTCGCGACCAAGCACCCACACATGGCGCACGGCATTCCGATCACGGGTCGGCTGGTTCATTGTCGCCGCACTTCGGCGGCCATCAAGGGCCGACGCTCCTCGGCCTTCATAGTGATTTTCTGATCTCGGTTCGCTTTCAGGTGCCATATCATCATGCTTGTTGTGTCACGTCGTGACCTCGTTGGTGATCTAGGCTCGCCTCTAGTACTGCCTAGCCTAGGACCAAAGACAATCGTTGAGCATTCTTTCAACTTTTACATTGTTGTTTTGATAATTGCTAACCCCATTTCTAAGCCTTCCCGTAGCTCCAGTATATTCTCCACGCAAGGTGTATCGACTCGTAATCGCTTGGTTCAATCTTCCGACCCACCGATCCTCGTGGTTGCACATCGCCTTTTCCCGCCGCTTGGTAAGAACTTGTAAGAGCTTCAGATATTGCTTGACGGATTACGCGTGACTTCCACCATATTCCCGTAGTATATACCGCTTTTTAAGGAATAACCATGATACATGAACCCTGCCACCATGACGAACGAAGAACTACATGCCCACTTCACCGCGCTCTTGGTCAGTCGCGCTGAAGACGTGGATACGCGCCTAGGGGAGTTTGACACCAAGCTCACCATCGCCGTGGACAAGATCGATGGACTCGAGAAATCCTTCAACGCCAAGCTTGACATTCTGTTCAAGGAGCTTTTGAACCGATTGTTCCCGCACCGCACCACACACATGGCGACGCACGATTCCGATCACGGCCTGATCATTGCTGTTGCCGCCGCGCCCCGCTGTCGCCGTACCGACGCCTCGCACTTCACATTGCGACATTGGGGACAGACGACGGTACTACTACAACCCCGACGACGATTTATTTATCTTTGACGAGGAGGTTGAACAACCTCCATGTGTACCGGGCCGTCCCGACATTACTACCGCAACGCCGCCCACCTAAGACGTGATGATGATCATGTTGCAAAGCTTAAATTAAATATTCCATCTTTTGAGGGTAAATATAATCTCGATGCATATCTTACATAGGAGATGGAAGTAGAACAACGCTTTGCATGCTTAAAATATCCCGAGAATATGCGTGTTAGTGCCGCTACATGTGAATTTACTAAATTTGCTTCCCTTTGGTGGACCGAGTATTGTCGTTTAAATCCTACTACTATTCCTAGTACTTGACTACTTTTAAAACCTATGCGTGTTCGCTTTGTACCTCCTACTTATCAACGTGATTTACTAAAGAATCACACGCTTAGAGCAAGGGAAAAATTCGAGAAGAGTATTATCGAATTGCAAATGGGATGGTTCGTGTGGTCTTGTTGAATCTAATGAACAAATGCTTGCACGCTTTTGGTGGATTAAGCAAGGACATTCAGCACATATTAGATTATAAGGAATATAATTCTATCACTCGCTTGTTTCATCTTGCTTGCAAAGTCGAACGTGAAGTGCAGGATCGCCAAACACCATGGAGGAGGACTAATAATTCGCAGGTCGCACATCCTCTTGGACATCCCAACAATCAGCGCCTCATGATTCGCCACCGCCTACTACCACATCCAAGGCCACCACAAGATTTCCATGCCCTCCACCATCATCCAATGCTCCCGTCAGAGTGCATCTTCTATGGCTTCCACAGTAAGACAAAGGATATCCAATGCCGCAAGTGCGGGTTTTGGTCATATTGAGAGATGAAGGCACAACACAACGTGTGATGATGGTGCGAGAAGATGGTCAATACGATTCAAAGTGACTTCGATGAAGATACACTAGCCCTTATTTCGCCGAGATGGAGACAATTACGATCGATGAAGAGCCAGAGGTAATGGGAGCTGAAGCTGCTGATCAATACAAGAGCTTAATTACACAATGTGTGTTGAGTGTGCAATTGAGCAAATCTGAGCAAGATCAACGCCACAACCTGTTCCAAACACGTGGTGTTGTCAAGGAAAGAGCTATACGGATCATCGTCAATGGAGGGAGTTGTAATAATCTGGCCAGTGTTGACATGGTAGAGAAGCTTGCGCTTCCAACACGACAACGCCCACATTCATATTACATCCAATGGTTTGAGAGTTCTCGCAAGATCAACGTAACAAGAACGGTACGCGTGCATTTTACTATTGGTACATATTCTGATTTTGTTGATTGTGATGTTGTACCTATGCAAGCTTGTTCTTTGTTACTTGGTAGACCATGTCAATTTGATAGAGAATCTGTTCATAATGGCAAAACTAATCACAATTCTCTTATGCATGATGGAAAGAAAATTGGTCTTAAACCTATTACTCCCGAACAAATTTTAAAAGATGATCTTGCTAGAGCTAGTAGAGCTAAAACTGAGGAGAAAAATAAAAGTGAGAATCAGATTGTTGCTGCAGATTTTATACCACCAAAGAACACTAAATCTGATTCTACACATGCTAACAAATTGCTTGAAGAGTCCATGTATGCTTGCAAATAAAATTGATATTGTCAACTAGATGTAAACAATACTCAATGTTATGCAATTGTCTCCAAAGAGGTTTTGTTTTCATTTGAGGATATGCCTCCTTCTTTGCCACCCGCTATTGCTAACCTTTTGCAGAATATGAGGACGCCTTTTCCTACCGAGTTGCCACCAGATTACCTCCTATTAGAGGAATTGAGCATCAAATTGATCTAATTCCTGTGCCACGCTGCCCAACCGCCATATAGAACCAATCCAGAGGAGACAAAGGAGATACAACGCCAAATTCAGGAACTACTCGACAGAGATCATATTCGTGAGTCCCTTAGCCCTTGTGATGTTCCTATTATTTTGGTACCTAAGAAAGATGGTTCTTCGCGCATGCGTACTGATTGTAGAGCTATCAATAATATTACTATTCGATATCGTAATCCTATTCCACGTTTAGATGACATGCTTGATGAATTGAGTGGCTCTACCATGTTTTCTAAAGTTGATTCGCGTAGTGGTTACCACCAGATTCGTATGAAATTAGGAGATGAATGGAAAACAGCATTTAAAACTAAGTTCGGTTTATATGAGTGGTTAGTAATGCCGTTTGGTTTAACTAATGCACCTAGCACTTTCATGAGATTAATGAACGAAGTTTTACGTGCTTTCATTGGACGTTTTATGGTACTCTACTTTGATGATATTCTGATTTATAGCAAATCTTTAGAGGATCATTTGGACCATTTACGTGCTGTTTTCAATGCTTTACGTGATGCACGTTTGTTTGGTAACCTTGAGAAGTGCACCTTTTGCACCAATCGAGTTGCGTTTATTGGCTATGTTGTTACATCACAGGTATGAAGTGGATCCACAAGATTGAAGCTATTGAGAATTGGCCGCCCAAGACGGTCACACAAGTGAGGAGTTTTCTGGCCTCAGGTTTTTATAGGCGCTTTGTCAAAGACTTTGGATCAATTGCCGTCACCGAATGAGCTTACCAAGAAGGATGTGCCCTTTGTTTGGGGCGATACACAACAACAGGCCTTCGTCATATTGAAAGATAAGCTAACACATGCTCCCTTACTCCAACTTCCTGATTTTACTAAGACTTTTGAGCTTGAATGTGATGCTAGTGGAATTGGTTTGGGAGGGGTGATGTTGCATATTTTAGTGAGAAATTGAGTGGGGCTAGTCTGAATTATTCTACTTATGATAAAGAATTATATGCGTTGGTTCGGACATTAGAAACTTGGCAACATTATCTATGGCCTAAGGAATTTGTTATTCATTCTAATCATGAATCTTTGAAGCATATTCGTAGTCAAGCTAAGTTGAATCGTCGTCATGCAAAGGAGGCACATGGAGGAGGATTGATGGGACACTTTGGTGTCAAGAAGACGGAGGATGTTCTTGCTGCACACTTCTTTTGGCCACGTATGCGTCGATATGTTGAGAGATTTGTGGCACGCTGCACTACTTGTCAAAAAGCTAAGTATCGCCTTAATCCACATGGTTTATATATGCCTCTTCGTGTTCCTAGTGTTCCTTGGGAGGATATTTCTATGGGCTTTGTTTTGGGATTGCCACGAACACGTATGAGGGATAGTATTTTTTGTTGTGGATCGGTTTTCCGAGATGGCACACTTTATTCCTTGTCATAAACGGATGATGTCAAGATATAGCTTATTTGTTCCTTCGTGAAATTGTTCGCTTGCATGGTGTGCCAAATACTATCTCTCGATCGTGATACTAAATTTCTTAGCCACTTTTGGAGATGTTTATGGGCTAAGTTGGGGACTAAATTGCTCTTTAGTACTACATGTCATCCCCAAACCGATGGTCAAACCAAGTAGTAGATAGAACTTTGTCTACTATGTTACGGGCTGTTTTAAAGAAGAACTTAAAATTGTGGGAAGAGTGTTTACCTCATATAGAATTTGCTTATAATCGTTCATTGCATTCTACCACAAAGATGTGCCCATTTGAGATTGTGTATGGTTTTGTTCCTCGTGCACCTATTGATTTATTGCCTTTACCTTCTTCTTGCAACATAATTTGATGCTACACAACGCTGAAATGATATTAAACTTGCATAAGACTACTAAAGATAACATTGAACACATGAATGCTAAGTATAAACTTGTCAGATAAAGGGAGAAAGCATGTTGTGTTTGATGTTGGCGATCTTGTTTGGTTACATTTATGCGTAAAGATCTTTTCCGATTTACGCAAGTCTAAGTTAATGCCACGTGTCACCGGGTCCCTTTAAGGTGTTAGAGAAAATCAATGATAATGCATACAAACTTGAGTTGCCTGCAGACTTTGGTAATGCTAGTCCTACATTTAACATTGCGATTTGAAGCCTTACTTTGGTGAGGAAGATGAGATTGTGTCGAGGACGACTTCAATTCAAGAAGGGAGCATGATGTGGACATCCCTACTATTGATACAACCGTTGTACCTGCAAAGAACACACATACAAGGACCCATCACAAGATCTCGTACAAACAACTTAACTATCGTACTTTCGCTTGGAACTATTCCTCACATACATGAGAATATGATGCTGCCTAAATCAGATATATTTCTTACTCTTAGGAATGATGGACCAAGCATGGATGAGAGGGACAAGCATTGGAGCATGGCCATGCATGGAGATGGCAGCAAGCATGTGATGATCCAAGAGAAGGCCACGGATGAAGATTTCAGAACTTTGAAGCCACCATAATGAAGAAAGAAGGCTTGGACGAAATATTCAAGATCAATACTTTACGAATTCGTCCATAGCTTAATATGGTGCTGCGACACCTTTATTTTGGGCCACCCCATGTAATTTTCGCAGGATTTTATTAGCCACTTTTTAGAGTCCGATTTGAGGAAAAGGACTTTTAGGGTTGGATTCGCCACCACTTCCATGGCTCCGAAACCCCACCTTTTCGCCTCTTAAATACTCCCATAGCCGATTTCTAGACTCGGATTTTGTTTAGACATTAAGTTAGCCATAGTCGCAACTTCGCCAAGGCTCGAGCGTCGCAGAGGCCTCTTGTACTTCGCACCTATTCAGGATCCCACCTCTTCAATAGAGCTTTCCTCTTAATCCGCAATATCTTGATTGCAATATTGGTTCTTACTTGTTCTCGATTTCAGGTAGGAATTAAGACCCTCGCTGGTCAGGCTGATCGTGTTCACGCAGGATCGGTAACCTCCAGGAGATTGGCCTAGTGATTGCATTGGCGCTCGTGCTTGCACGTGTAGTAGGATCGTCAAGCCCGAACTCCACCAAATCTAATATCGCCATCTCATCGAAAGATCGGACACCTTTGCCCTATCACAACCGGTACAACCGCCCCATACAGATCCAAAACAGCAGGTTCCAGATTTCAGCCTCTCACCGTTTTGAGCATAACTTTTGCATACGAACTCGGATTTTGGTGTTCTTTAGCTCGTTTCGAAGAGGAGAAGGAGCCCTACATCATCATCCACGTGGTTCATGCTATCTAATCCATCCAAATTCCGTGAGCAAGGCGGAATCCAACAATAAAGGGTGAAGATCGTCGATGAAAGGTATAAACATTCCGCGACTTCTCCCCACTTGCATTCCGTTGTGAACCCCACTATATTTGCGAGCAACAAACACCTTTTGAGACTAGTTCCTCTTATGATTGCTTGGGCTATGCACATTTGATACCTTGTAGATTCCGAGCAAACATTGTGAGCGCTATCTCATATAGTTATCTTGTATAGTTGTTGGCACAAGGAAGAGGCAAGTGAAAAAGAAAAAGAGTGATACAAAAAGAAAAAAATAGAAAAAGGAAAAGAGAAAAAGAAAGAAATATACATGTGCCTCATAGAATAGGAAGCGCAAGCTCGATGAACATCAAATAGGTGGTACTTATTGTGCATATCTTGTAGCCCACCAATCTTATGCAATCGAACTAGCGTCTCTCCTTGTACTTGTGTGACACGAGCTTATAGTCTACGCTAGGTAATCATTTGGTGCTTAGCTCACTTTCTCCGTCGCACAAGTCCCATTTATCCCACCGTGTGTGTTTCCTTGTACATATTTCTTATCTTGTGGATTAACTTGTTTTGCTTTGTGATCATTGTGGTTCTTTACTTCCCATTACAACATCTTGATTTCGGATTGTTTCTTGACATGCCACTTTCCATTCCTATCCACCATAGGCCTTGTGTGTGTGTTTTTTTGTTGGTAGTTGGTTTTGGTGTTCCGCGTGAACTTAACTTTGCTTGGTTTATTGCTCTCAAGTGTGGCCACTTGCGCGATACGATCTTCCAAGGTAAAGTAAGGTTTGACGTTGTATCCCTAACTCCCACTACCACTTCCATATACACCGCTTGGTCTTGTGCATCATGTCTAGGGACTCCGGAACCAAGGATGATATCTATGAAGAATCCATGATGAGCCACCATGACTACGACTCCACACGTATAGAGGACATGACGGAGCACAACACCGACAATGGCTCCACATGCTTTGAGGACCCGGAGCACTACACCTACGACGACTCCACATGCATGGAAGACATGGAGCTCTACGTCGACAATGGCTCCTCATGCATGGAGCCTATGGAGCACTACACCGACAATGGATCCACATGCTTGGGTGATATGGAGTACTACACCAACAACTACTCCCCAAGCATGGACGACTTCGAGTGCGACATCGATGACGCCTCGCCAAGCATGGAGGACACGGAGAACTTCATCGACTTTGATGGCTCCTCCATGAGCCATGAAGAATTGTTCCACCGTGTGGAGATGGAAGCCTACTACGCCAAGCAAGAGGAGGCGCATCATCAAGATTCCATGACCTTCAAGGCCAAGCATGCCACACCAAAGGGCACCACCTACTTCGATGATTCACCCCCAAGGCGACATGTGCCACCACCTAGATGGCGTCAAGCGCCACCATCTCCAAGGCACCAAGATCCATCACCTCCAAGGCGTCAAACTCTACCATCTCCAAGGCGCCAAGCTTCATCACCGCCAAGGCGCCAAGCTCCAACTCCTATCGAAACAAGAGTGGCGTCCAAACATCATATGCATCAAGAGGCGCCAAGAAACATGACTCTTCATCAACAAACATCCTCTCATGAGCATCGCCACCATAAAGAGGATACAAGACATCGTCAAAGGAATCTTCGCCATAAAGACGAAGAATTCATGATGAGCACCAACCATAATGCTCAAGCAAGCTCAAGAAGGCACCACAAAAACAAAAAGAGTGCCAAGGCAAATGATCATCGTCGCGAGTGTCATGTGGATGACCAAGTGCGCCACCTACATCAACCATCGGCAAGGCACGACAATGACCTCCGTCGACACCATCATAGGGCACCTTCAACTACTCGTGCCACCACCATAATGGCACCAAGAGCAAGCCTTCCTCCACGCCATCAAGCTTCAAAGCCGACGCTTTACTTCTACGACCTCGCGAACGAGGAAAATGTAGACGCCTACTTCGCCAAGTTGGATAGCATGAGCCTACCTCCTCCACTACTACGAGATGGCCACAAGACGGTCGAGCATGGGATTTTCCCTTCGACCATGGAGGAGAGCGATGATGCCCATCTTATGGCATCCAACCTTGGAGGCGACAAGGTCAAGAATGGTGAGCATGGGATTTTCCCTTCACCAAAGGAGGCGCAAGGAGTTGAGGAAACTGAGCCTACCTGATAGGGCAAAGGTGTCCGATCTTTCGATGAGATGGCGATAATCGATTTGGTGGAGTTCGGGCTTGACGATCCGACTACACGTGCGAGCACGAGCGCCAATGCAATCGCTAGGCCAATCTTCTGGAGGTTACCGATCCCGCGTGAACACGATCACCGACCAAATGAGGGTCTTAATTCCTACCAAATCGAGAACAACTAAGAACCAATATTGCAATCAAGATATTGCGGATTAAGAGGAAAGTCATTGAAGAGGTGGGATCCCGAATAGGTGCGATACAAGATGCCTCTCGACGCCGAGCCTTGGCGGTTGCGACTATGGCTAACTTAATGTCTAAACAAAATCCGAGTCTAGAGGTTAGGCTATGGGCGATTTAAGGCGAAAAGGTGGGGTTTCGCCAGCCATGGAAGTGGTGGCTAATCCAACCCTAAAAGTCCTTTTCCTCAAATCTCGACTCTAAAAAGTGGCTAATTAAAATCAAGGAAAATTACATGGGGCCCAAAATAAAAGGTGTCGCAAAGACCATATTAAGCTATGGACGAATTCAAAGTATTGATCTTGAATATTTCCCAAGCCTTCTTTCTTCATTATGGTGGCCTCAAAGTTCAAATCTTCATCTGGGCCTTCTCTTGGATCATCACATGCTTGTCGCCATCTCCATGCATGGCCATGCTCCAATGCTTGTCCCTCTCATCCATGCTTGGTCCATCATTCCTAAGAGTAAGAAATATATCCGATTTAGGCAGATCATATTCTCATGTATGTGAGGAATAGTTCCAAGAAACGAAGTAGCGAGTAGTTGTTTGGCACGAGATCTTGTGATGGGTCCTTGTATGTGTGTTGTCAGAGGTACAATGGTTGTATCAATAGTAGGGATGTCCAAATCATGCTCCCCTTCTTGAATTGAAGTCGCCCCGATTTAATCTCATCTTCCTCACCAAAGTAAGGCTTCAAATCAATGTTAAATGTAGGACTAACTGCATTCAAAGTCTCGCAGCAACTCAAGTTTATATGCATTATCATTGATTTTCTAACACCTTAAAGGGAGCAAGAACACGTGGCATTAACTTAGACTTCATAAATCAGGAAAACGATCTTTACGCAAATGTAACCAAATAAGATCGCCAACATCAAACACAACATGCTTTCTCCCTTTATCCTCGGCAAGTTTATACTTAGCATTCATGTGTTCAATGTTATCTTTAGTAGTCTTATGCAAGTTTAATATCATTTCAAAGACGCTTTTAGCATCCAAATTATGTTGCAATCAAGAAGGTAAAGGCAATAAATCAATAGGTGCACGAGGAACAAAACCATACACAATCTCAAATGGGCACATCTTTGTGGTAGAATGCAATGAACGATTATAAGCAAATTCTATATGAGGTAAACACTCTTCCCACAATTTTAAGTTCTTCTTTAAAACAACCCGTAACATAGTAGACAAAGTTTTATTTACTACTTCAGTTTGACCATCAGTTTGGGGATGACATGTAGTACTAAAGATCAATTTAGTCCCCAACTTAGCCCATAAACATCTCCAAAAGTGGCTAAGAAATTTAGTATCACGATCAGAGACAATAGTATTTGGCACACCATGCAAACGAAAAATTTCACGAAAGAACAAATCAGCAATATGCGCAGCTCCATCCGTTTTATGACAAGGAATAAAGTGTGCCATCTTAGAAAACCGATCCACAACAACAAAAATACTATCCCTCCCCTTCTGTGTTCGTGGTAATCCCAAAACAAAGTCCATAGAAATATCCTCCCAAGGAACACTAGGAACAGGAAGAGGCATATATAAACCATGTGGATTAAGGCGAGACTTAGCTTTTTGACAAGTAGTGCAGCGTGCCACAAATCTCTCAACTTCTCGACGCATACGTGGCCAAAAGAAGTGTGCAGCAAGAACATCCTCCGTCTTGTTGACACCAAAGTGTCCCATCAATCCTCCTCCATGCGCCTCCTGTAACAACAAAAGACGAACAGAGCTATCTGGAATGCATAGTTTGTTAGCACGGAACACAAATCCATCATTGAAGACAAACTTGTTCCAAGTTATACCATCTCTACAATTCTGCAACACATCTTTAAATTCAGCATCATGCACATATTGTTCCTTAATAGTTTCCAATCCAAATATTTTGAAGTCAAGTTGAGATAACAAAGCATAACGGCGTGACAAAGCATCAGCAATAATATTATCTTTACCCTTTTTGTGTTTGATAACATAAGGAAAAGACTCAATAAATTCAACCCACTTTGCATGACGACGATTCAACTTATCTTGACTACGAATATGCTTCAAAGATTCATGATCGTAATGAATAACAAACTCTTAGGCCATAGATAATGTTGCCAAGTTTCTAATGTCCAACCAACGATATAATTCTTTATCATAAGTAGAATAGTTCAGACTAGCCCCACTCAATTTCTCACTAAAATATGCAACAAGTTTTCTCTTGTAATAACACCCTCCCAAACCAATTCCACCGCATCACATTCAAGCTCAAAAGTCTTAGTAAAATCAGAAGTTGGAGTAAGGGAGCATGTGTTAGCTTATCTTTCAATATGACGAAGGCTGTTGTTGTGCATCGCCCAAACAAAGGGCACATCCTTCTTGGTAAGCTCATTCAATGCAAGGCAATTGATCCAAAGTCTTTGACAAAACGCTTATAAAACCAAGGAGGCCAAGAAAACTCCTCACTTGTGTGACCGTCTTGGGTGCGGCCAATGCTCAATAGCTTCAATCTTGGTGATCCACTTCAATACCTCGTGATGTAACAACATAGCCAAGAAACGCAACTCGATTGGTGCAAAAGGTGCACTTCTCAAGGTTACCAAACAAACGTGCATCACATAAAGCATTGAAAACAGCACGTAAATGGTCCAAATGATCCTCTAAAGATTTGCTATAAATCAGAATATCATCAAAGTAGACTACCACAAAACGTCCAATGAAAGCACGTAAAACTTCGTTCATTAATCTCATGAAAGTGCTAGGTGCATTAGTTAAACCAAACGGCATCAGCATATAAACCGAACTTAGTTTTAAATGTTGTTTTCCATTCATCTCCTAATTTCATACGAATCTGGTGGTAACCACTACGCAAATCAACTTTAGAAAACATGGTAGAGACACTCAATTCATCAAGCATGTCATCTAAATGTGGAATAGGATGACGATATCGAATAGTAATATTATTGATAGATCTACAATCAGTACACATGCGCGAAGAACCATCTTTCTTAGGTACCAAAATAATAGGAACAGCATAGGGGCTAAGGGACTCACGAATATGATCTCTGTCGAGTAGTTCCTGAATTTGGCGTTGTATCTCCTTTGTCTCCTCTGGATTGGTTCTATATGGCGCGCGGTTGGGCAACGTGGCACCAGGAATGAGATCAATTTGGTGCTCAATTCCTCTAATAGGAGGTAGTCCGGTGGCAACAATGAAAGACGCCCTCATATTCGCAAAAGGTTAGCAACAAAGTGGCAAAGAAGGAGGCATATCCTCAAATGAAAACAAAACCTCTTTGCATACAATTGCATAACATTGAGTATTGTTTACATCTAGTTCAGAATATCAATTTTATTTGCAAGCATACATGGACTCTTCAAACGAATTTCAAGAGATGTGTAGAATCGATTTATTGTTCTTGGTGGTATAAAATCTGCAAGAACAATCGATTCTCACTTTTATTTTTCCTCGCTTTAGCTCTACTAGCTCTAGCAAGATCATCTTTAAAATCTGTTCGGAGCCATAGGTTTTAGACCAATTTTCTTTCCATCATGCATAAGAGAGTAGTGATTAATTTTGCCATTATGAACAGATTCTCTATCAAATTGCCATGGTCTACCAAGTAACAAATAACAAGCTTGCATAGGTACAACATCACAATCAACAAAATCGAATATGTACCAATAGTAAAATGCACGATACCGCTCTTGTTACCTTGATCTTGCAGAACTCTCAAACCATTGGATGTAATATGAATGTGGTTGTCTTGTTGGAAGCTCAAGCTTCTACCATGTCAACACCGCCATTATTACAACTCCCTCCATCAATGATGATCCGTATAGTTTTTCCTTGACAACACCACGTGTTTGGAAGTTGTGGCGTTGATCTTGCTCAGATTTGCTCAATTGCACACTCAACACACGCTGTGTAATTAAGCTCTTGTATTGATCGCCACTTCACCCCATTACCTCGCTCTTCATCAAGATCGAATTGTCTCCATCTCGAGCGTAAATAAGGGCTAGTGTATCTTCATCAAGTCACTCATGAATCAGACGACCAACTTCTCGCACCATCATCACACGTTGTGTTGTGCACTGCCTCTATATGACCAAAACCCAAAGACTTGCGGCATTTTATATCCTTTGTCTTACCCGTGGAAGCCATAGAAGATGCACTACGAAAGGGAGCATTGGATGATGGTGGAGGAGCAATTGGAAATCTTGTGGTGGCCTTGGATGTGGTAGTAGATGGTGGCGAATCACGAGGAGGTGCCGATTGCCTGGATGTCCAAGTGGATGTGCTAACGCAGAATTATTAGTCCTCCTCCATGGTGTTTGGCGATCTGCACTTCACGCTCAAATTTTGCAAGCAAGATGAAACAAACGAGTGATAGAATTATATTCCTTATAATCTAATATGTGCTGAATGTCCTTGTTTAATCCACCAAAGAAACGTGCAAGCATTTGTTCATTAGATTCAACAAGACCACACCTAACCATTCCCGTTTGTAATTCCTGATAATACTCTTCTATAGAATTTTCCCTTGCTCCAAACGTGTCAGATTCTTTAGTAAATCACGTTGATAAGTGGGAGGTACAAAACGAACACGCATAGCAGTTTTTAAAGCAGTCCAAGTACTAGGAATAGTAGTAGGATTTAAACGACAATACTCAGACCACCAAAGGGAAGCAAATTTAGTAAATTCACATGTAGCAAAGACTAACACGCATATTCTCGGATATTTTAAGCATGCAAACGTTGTTCTACTTCCATCTCCCATGTAAGATATGCATCGTGATTATATTTACCCTCAAAAGATGGAATATTTAATTTAAGCTTTGCAACATGATCATCATCACGCATCGGGCGGCGCTTGTAGTAATGTCGGGACGGCCAAGGTACCGTGGAGGTTGTTCAACCTCCTCGCCAAACAGATCGTCATCGCCGGGTTGTAGTAGTACTGCCGTCTGTCCCCAATGTCGCACTTGCCTACCATGAAGTCTCGAGGAGCCAGAACCAAAGCATCGACCGTGATCGGAATGCGTAGGCGCCATGTGTGGATGCCGCAAGGTGCGGGCAATCGGTTCAAAAGCTCCTTGAACCGAACGTGCTTGGCGTTGAAGGATTTCGAGTCCATCGATCTTGTCCACGGCGTTGGTGAGCTTGGTGTCAAACTCCCTAGGCGGTATCCACGCCTTCGCCGACTGACCAAGAGCGTGGAGAAGTGGGCATGTAGTTCTTCGTTCGTCATGGTGGCAGGGTTCCGTGAAGTATCTGTCATGGTTAGTCCTTAAAAAGCACAGGTATATACTACAGGAATATGGTGGAAGTCACGCGTAATCCGTCAAGCAATATACGAAGCTCTTACAAGTTCTTACCAAGCAGCAGGAAAAGGCGATGTGCAACCACGAGGATTAGTGGGTCCAGAGATTGAACCAAGCGATTACTAGGAGTCGATACACCGCACGTGGAGAATATCCGTGGAGCTCTGGGAAGGCTTAGCAATGGGGGTTAGCAATTATCAAAACAGCAATGTAAAAGTTGAGAGAATGCTCGACGGTACTGTGCTGGTCCTAGGCTAGACCGTACTAGAGACGCGAGCCTAGATCACCAACGAGGTCACGACGCGACACAACAAGCACTGTATGATGATATGGCACCCTGAAAAGCGAACCGAGATGCAGAAAATCACTATGATGGCGAGTGTCTAGAACTGATCTACGGGGTCTAAAAATAGGTTAGCCCCAAAAAAAAATTTCAAAATTTTTTATTTTGCTCCGGAAAGCGTGCAGGCGCCAAAAAAAATATCGCTATAACGGCCGATGGAGAAAAGTGATCCCCAAAGCCGAAAACTAGTATAGCCAGAAAAAATTTTCGGAGGCGGTTCTAGACTTTTTTGCTCTTCGACTTACGGACGACTCTTAGCGATACGAACTTTAGTGGACAAACAACAAAGAAGGAAAGTCAAAAGAAATAACTAGGAAACAAGAACTCTACGACTGCACTACAGAAACCGAAAACCGGTCGGATCGAAGGTAGGAAGGTGGTAGTATTAGGGTTATGGTGCATATGGCGGCGATGGGTATATATGGTGGCGATGATGGCGTGTGGATAGTATGATTAGACTCGAAACTCTAAGGGACGAGACACTAAGACCAAAGATCGACGCGATGATGTACACAAATTCAACAATGCAAAACCAAAAGATAATGCGGCGAGATTGGTTATGGGATGGATCTAAATTTAACCGTGTTTTGGCTTTTTCGTGGGTTATAGGTAAAACATATCTAATCTACGAAAACAAAGAAATCACCGAGCAACCTCGAATCGATACCACTTGATAGGGCAAAGGTGTCCGATCTTTCGATGAGATTGCGATAATCGATTTGGTGGAGTTCGGGCTTGACGATCCACACGCGGCAGCACGAGCGCCAATGCAATCGCTAGGCCAATCTTCCTCGAGGTTACCGATCCGCGTGAACACGATCACCGACCATGAGGGTCTTAATTCCTACCGAAATCGAGAACAAGTAAGAACCAATATTGCAATCAAGATATTGGATTAAGAGGAAAGCTTTATTGAAGAGGTGGGATCCTGAATAGGTGCGGTACAAGAGGCCTCATGACGCCGAGCCTTGTTGGCGGTTGCGACTATGGCTAACTTAATGTCTAAACAAAATCCGAGTCAAGGGTGACTATGGGGAGTATTTATAAAGTGGGGTTTCGCCAGCCATGGAAGTGGTGGCATCCAACCCCTAAAGTCCTTTTCCCCAAATAATGGACTCTAAAAAGTAGCTAATTCAACCTGAAAATTACATGGGCTGGCCCAAAATAAAAGGTGTCCCAACACCATATTAAGCTATGGACGATCAGAAAGTATTGATCTTGAATATTTCGTCCAAGCCTTCTTCTTCATTATGGTGGCCTTAAAGTTCTGAAATCTTCATCTGTGGCCTTCTCTTGGATCATCACATGCTTGCTGCCATCTCCATGCATGGCCATGCTCCAATGCTTGTCCCTCTCATCCATGCTTGGTCCATCATTCCTAAGAGTAAGAAATATATCCGATTTAGGCAGCATCATATTCTCATGTATGTGAGGAATAGTTCCAAGAAACGAAAGTACCTGATAGTTAAGTTGTTTGGCACGAGATCTTGTGATGGGTCCTTGTATGTGTGTTGTTGTAGGTACAACGGTTGTATCAATAGTAGGGATGTCCACATCACTACCCCCATATGCTTGAGTGATGATGTGGTACCAATCCCATGTGAATATGAGAGCCACTTAGCCCACTTGAGTGAGAACAAGAGTGACATGAGTGACTCCACCTTATGTGAGATTGAGTGCTTCCACTTGGAGGGCATGAGCGATACTACTAGTGAGTTGAGAGTGGTAGTTGATAGGTCAAGTGAGACCATTTCAAATTCTAACAACTTACCCTCTACCTCTAGTGTGTTCTCTTGTGTTGTGCTAGGTTCCATGGATGAAGACGCGCCAAGCAATGAAGCAATGATGCCTCAATTGGAGAAGATGTACATGGTGCACGAAGATGATGCGACGCCATGGCTACATGAAGAAGACGAAGTCGTCCACAAGGAGGCCACTACTTCCACAACAACCACTTCATATGAGAGGTACGAACAAGGTAACAATAAGGGTGTCGATGATGCCATGATCCCACTAGTGGACATGATGAATTGTGAGGATATGCATGCTATGGATGATACTTGTGACATTACATATGCTTCATCCACCTTCCCATGTGATGATTTGCCTTTGCATAATATTGATCATGTGGAATTGTTTGATTGCGAACTCATTGCCATAAACATGCCATGCTATGCATCTTGTGTATATCCTCCAATTGCTTTGGACTTGCCTTGTCATGCTAGTCATTCAATTTCTCCCGTTGCTTGCGATAAGATGAATGCTTGCTATTTCACTTGTTTTGCTTGCAACAATATTGATCTTATGCGTTATAATGAGATGGCCCCCATAGCTTTCTCAATTTTTGGAGATTTTGATGCTTGCCATGATAAGCATGTTCCCCACTTGCATACTCACCATGCATCTCTTTCATACTTGATTGACATTAATGGTGATGTGCACAAGAAGAGATATGTCATGATGGATGATGTGTATCTCTACCATGCACACACGTTCTTCCTTTTACATATGATGTGTGTAGGTACCCGCACAAGAATGTCAACCTCGGTTGAGCACGAGTTGACAAAAAGAGCTCTTGAGAGCATCCCAAAAGTGAGTTCAAGATCGAACCCAGCTTTGATACCTTGTGCATGCTTTGCATCTTTCATGATGGCAAATTGCTCTTTACTATGGTTTGATTGCAAGCATGTTCATGGTATTATCTTCCCTTGTGACATGCATGTTTCTTCGCCTTTAGATAATGATGCTTTGTGTGTTGCAACAAAAACGTTGAACAATTTACCTTTCCGATGTTTTGGGTGCAACCACAATTCCTTTAAGAACATGTATTGTCATGAGATCTTCCAAGAATCTCATCTTGTTGTTGCAACAAACATAAGGACCACATGCTCTTTCATTTTGTTTGTTTGCAAACATAATACTTTTGTTTTGGATATGCTTCCTTGTGTGTTTTTGCCAAATTCTCCTATTCTTGCATCAAAGATGTTGTTTGAAATTTGGATCCAATGCTTTGAGTGCCCCACTACTATGTTATATGGAGTTTTTGAGTTTCCACATTTGGATGATGTTCAAACGATTTCCATGTACTTTGACCTTGCATATGCATCCCATTTGCTATACATGCATTGTACTAATAGTGTTGTGAACAAGAATGGACATGCCACATTTGACATGCTCCTCTATCATGCACGAAAATATTTTGCTTGGTCTTTGTTGTGTGAAGGTACAAGTGCATACACGTCAACCTCTATGGACTATATGTTGACAAGAAGAACCGAAGAGAGTTACCTATGGCTACCCTTCATCGAGCTATATCTACAAGCTATGGTGACTTCCTTCTACTTGAGGACTCATGCTATAATCTTCATGAATTGGCTACGCTTTGAGTGTTGCTTCGCTTTTGTTGTGAGCTTTGTAGGCTTCATGGAAGGTGAAGGAACATTGAAGTGTTGTCAAGTCAATATTCTCGAGGACGACTATATGGTGAACCCCAGGATCAAGAAGGTCTCTCGACCGCTTCTACTTTGTGATGAGCATGTAGAGTCGAGGACGACTCTTTTTGAAGGGGGGGAGATGATGCAGCCCGACCTACGGTCGTTACTACATCAAGGTCTCCAACTTACGCCAAGTCATTATGGACTCCAAAGGTGAATCCGTCCTCATGCAGCCCCTTCGCCCTATTGAATGGTATGCTACTTCATACTCCCACATATGCATGATAGGTTCACACCAACAAAGACGGAGGCAAGGAGGAAGTCTTAACATCAAGCCCGACAAGACGGAGGCTTGGAAGAGGAGACTAAGAAGACAGTCGATAGTCATAGGTCCAAGCTAGGTACTAATGTTGGAACCGGTCAGATTACCGGCAGACCACCGCTTCTACTGGCCGCCATCGACGGCTCCAACGGACGCCTTAAGCAAGCGTACTACTAGAGCTAAGATTATTGGTGATGACCGGTACTACCGGTCCTAAGTCCCAGACTACTGTCATGTATGTGCTCACAAGACTGGGCCACCACCATGTATTCCCCTTACTTACCTATTCGCCTAGTTTATCCCAAACTACCCTTGTTTAGTGGCTGGCCTATAAATAGAGCCCCACCCCTCATGTACCCCTTAGGCATAGATGATAGACTAAAGAAACCCCATTGTGGAATCTCTAGTTTTGCCTCATCCCTTTACTAAGAGGACCGACTATCGCCACCAACCTCGATTGGACTTTGCATCACGCATCCATCGTTGAACAAGGCCTTGGAGTTCATGTCCGCCTCCAAGTTGTCAAGACCTCCCAAGGTGTTCTTCCTCCGATGTGGATTTGAGGGAGCACGTTGACCGATCTTTCCTTGCGAGGATTCTATCGGACCCGGTGGCCGCTTGATGTGGACATCCCTACTATTGATACAACCGCTGTACCTCTGAACACACATACAAGGACCCATCACAAGATCTCGTACAAACAACCGAACTATCGTACTTTCGCTTGGAACTATTCCTTACATACATGAGAATATGATGCCTAAATCAGATATGTTTCTTACTCTTAGGAATGATGGACCAAGCATGGATGAGAGGGACAAGCATTGGAGCATGGCCATGCATGGTGATGGCGAAGCATGTGATGATCCAAGAGAAGGCCACGGATGAAGATTTGAACTTTGAGGCCACCATAATGAAGAAAGAAGGCTTGGACGAAATATTCAAGATCAATACTTTCTTAATTGCCCATAGCATAATATGGTGTCATGACACCTTTATTTTGGGCCAGCCCATGTAATTTTCGCCGGATTTTAATTAGCCACTTTTTAGAGTCCAGATTTGAGGGAAAAGGACTTTAGGGTTGATTCGTCACCACTTCCATGGCTGAAACCCCACCTTTTCGCTTAAATACGCCCCATAGAACCTTTAGACTCGGATTTTGTTTAGACATTGTTAGCCATAGTCAACTTCGCCAAGGCTCGAGCCGCAGAGGCCTCTTGTACTGACCTATTCGTGATCCCACCTCTTTCAATAAAGCTTTCCTCTTAATCCAATATCTTGATTGCAATATTGGTTCTTACTTGTTCTCGATTTCGTGTAGGAATTAAGACCCTCACGGTCAGCCGATCGTGTTCACGCAGGATCGGTAACCTCCGAGATTGGCCTAGCGATTGCATTGGCGCCGTGCTCGCACGTAGTCGGATCGCCAAGCCCGAACTCCACCAAATCGATTATCGCCATCTCATCGAAAGATCGGACACCTTTGCCCTATCAAGTGGTATCGATTTCGTGTTGCTCGGTGAGATTTTACCGTCAGATTAGATCTGTTTTTACCTATAACCCACGAAAAGCCAAAACATGCTAGAGTTTAGATCCATCCCATAACCAATCTACTTTCGCATTATCTTTTCGCTTTTGCATTGTTGAATTTGTGTCTACATCGTCACCGAGTTGTTGGTCTTAGTGTCTCGCCCTTAGAGTTTCGAGTTCGATCATACTAGTCACCGCCACACGCCGATCACCGCCCATATACCGCCACCATATTCCGCCGCCATATACCCCGCCACCATAAAACCCTAATACTCGCCACCGCCTTCCTACCGCGACATACATCCGATCGTTTTTCATTGTGGTACGAGTCCGTAGAGTTATCGCTTCTCGTTATTTCTTTTGACTTTCCTTCTTTGCTGTTTCCGTGTTCACTAAAGTCCGTGTCGAGCTAAGAGTCCGTAAGTCCGTAGGAGAGCAAAAAAAAAAAAAAAAAAAATTTCGGCTATACTATTTTCACCCGGATCTCTTTTCTCCATCGGCCGTTATAGCGATATTTTTTTACGCCCGCGCTTCGAGCAAAATAAAAATTTCAAAAAATTTTTGGGGCTAACCTTTTAGACCCAGAGATCGTTCTAGACACTCGCCATCATAGTGATTTTACCATCTCGATCGCTTTCTGTGGTGCTATATCATCATCACATGTTGCTTGTTGTCGTCGTGACATCGCTGGTGATCTAGGCTCGCGTCTAGTACGGTCTAGCCTAGGACCAAAGACAGATCGTCGTTGAGCATTCTTTCAACTTTTGCATTGTTGTTTTGATAATTGACCCCTTTGCTAAGCCTTCCCGTAGCTCCACGATACTCTCCACGCGGTGTTTCACTCGGTAATCGCTTGGTTCAATCTCCGGACCCACCGATCCTCGTGGTTGCACATCGCCTTTTCCTTTGCTTGGTAAGAACTTGTAAGATCTTCGATATTGCTTGGATTACGCGTGACTTCCACCATATTCCGTAGTATATACCGTGCTTTTTAAGGACTAACCATGACAGATACTTCATGGAACCCCGCCACCATGATTTAACGAAGAACTACATGCCCACTTCTCCGCTCCCGGTCAACAAGGCAAGACGTGGACACGCCGCCTAGGGAGTTTGACACCAAGCTCACCAACGCTGGACAAGATCGATGGACTCGAAATCCTTCAACGCCAGCTTGACGGTTCAAGGAGCTCGAACGATTGCCCGCACCGACCGCACCCACACATGGTGCACGACGCATTCGATCACGGCTCGGATGGCCGGTAGGCTACCGCACTTCCCGCTCCCCTCGCGATCGACGCCTCGACTTCCGCCGTACGCTGCGACATTGGGATGACGATACGGGTACTACTACGACCCACATTTACGATCTGTTTGACGAGGAGGTTGAACAACCTCCACGGTACCGGTCGCCCCGACATTACTACCGCAACGCCGCCCACCGGTACGCATCGATGATGATCATGTTGCAAAGCTTAAATTAAATATTCCATCTTTTGAGGGTAAATATAATCCGATGCATATCTTACATGGGAGATGGAAGTAGAACAACGTTGCATGCTTAAAATATCCCGAGAATATGCGTGTTAGTGCTACATGTGAATTTACTAAATTTGCTTCCCTTTGGTGGTCGAGTATTGTCGCTAAATCCTACTACTATTCCTAGTACTTGACCGCTTAAAACTGCTATGCGTGTTCGTTTGTTCCTCCCACTTATCAACGTGATTTACTAAAGAATCGACACGCTTAGAGCAAGGGAAAAATTTCAGAGAAGAGTATTATCGGAATTGCAAACGGGATGGTTAGGTGTGGTCTTGTAGAATCTAATGAACAAATGCTTGCACGCTTTTGGTGGATTAAACAAGGACATTCAGACATATTAGATTATAAGGAATATAATTCTATCACTGCTTGTTTCATCTTGCTTGCAAAGTCGAACGGAAGTGCAGATCGCCAAACACCATGGAGGAGGACTAATTCTGCAGTCGCACATCCACTTGGACATCCCGACAATCGCCTCCTCGTGATTCGCCTCCATACTACCACATCCAAGGCCACCACAAGATTTCCAATGCTCCTCCACCATCATCCAATGCTCCTTTCGTAGTGCATCTTCTATGGCTTCCACGGTAAGACTAAGGATATACAATGCAAGTGTCGGGTTTTGGTCATATTGAGAGAGGCACAACACAACGGTGATGATGGTGCGAGAAGATGGTGAATACGATTCATGAAAGTGACTTCGGCGAAGATACACTAGCCCTTATTTCGCCGAGATGGAGACAATTCATGATGATGACGAGCCGAGGTAATGGGAGCCTCACGATCAATACAAGAGTTTAATTACACAACGTGTGTTGAGTGTGCAATTGAGCAAATCTGAGCAAGATCAACGCCACAACCTGCTCCAAACACGTGGTGTTGTCAAGGAAAGAGCTATACGGATCATCATTGATGGAGGAGTTGTAATAATCGCCGTGTTGACATAGAGAAGCTTGCCCAACAAGACAACGCCACATTCATACTACATCCAATGGTTTGAGAGTTCTCAAGATCAAGGTAACAAGAACGGACGCTGCAGCATTTTACTATTGGTACATATTCTGATTTTGTTGATTGTGATGTTGTACCTATGCAAGCTTGTTCTTTGTTACTTGGTAGACCATGGCAATTTGATAGAGAACTGCTCATCATGGCAAAACTAACCACTATTCTCTTATGCATGATGGAAAGAAATTCTAAAACCTATGACTCCAACAGATTTTAAAAGATGATCTTGCTAGAGCTAGTAGAGCTAAACCGAGGAGAAATAAAAGTGAGAATCAGATTGTCGCAGATTTTATACCACCAAAGAACACTAAATCGATTCTACATGCTCTTAAATTGCTTGAAGAGTCCATGTATGCTTGCAAATAAAATTGATATTGCTGAACTAGATGTAAACAATACTCAATGTTATGCAATTGTCTGCAAAGAGGTTTTGTTTTCATTTGAGGATATGCCTCCTTCTTTGCCACCCCATTGCTGCTAACCTTTTGGGAATATGAGGACGATTTCCGTGAGTTGCCACAGACTACCTCCTATTAGAGGAATTGAGCATCAAATTGATCTAATTCCTGGTGCCACGTTGCCCAACCGCTACCATATAGAACCAATCCAGAGGAGACAAAGGAGATAACGCCAAATTCAGAACTACTCGACAGAGATCATATTCGTGAGTCCCTTAGCCCTTGTCGTTCCTATTATTTTGGTGCCTAAGAAAGATGGTTCTTCGCATGTGTACCGATTGTAGAGCTATAAATAATATTACTATTCGATATCGTCATCCTATTCCACGCTTAGATGACATGCTTGATGAATTGAGTGGCTCTACCATGTTTTCTAAAGTTGATTTATGAGTGGTTACCACCGATTCGTATGAAATTAGGAGATGAATGGAAAGCATTTAAAACTAAGTTCGTTTATATGAGTGGTTAGTAATGCCGCTTGGTTTAACTAATGCACCTAGCACTTTCATGAGATTAATGAACAAGTTTTACGTGCTTTCATTGGACGCTTTGTGGTAGTCTACTTTGATGATATTCTGATTTATAGCAAATCTTTAGAGGAACATTTGGACCATTTACGTTGTTTTCAATGCTTTACGTGATGCACGCTTGTTTGGTAACCTTGAGAAGTGCACCTTTGCACCAATCGAGTTGCTTTGGCTATGTTGTTACATCACAGGTATTGAAGTGGATCCACCAAGATTGAAGCTATTGAGAATTGGCCGCGTTTCAAGACGGTCACACAAGTGAGGAGTTTTCTTGGCCTCGCTGGTTTTATAGGCGCTTTGTCAAAGACTTTGGATCAATTGCTCACCGAATGAGCTTACCAAGAAGGATGTGCCTTTGTTTGGGGCGATGCACAACAACAGCCTTCATATTGAAAGATAAGCTAACACATGCTCCCTTACTCCAACTTCCCGATTTTACTAAGACTTTTGAGCTTGAATGTGATGCTAGTGGATTGGTTTGGGAGGGGTGTTATTACAAGAGGGAAAACTCATTGCATATTTTAGTGAGAAATTGAGTGGGGCTAGTCTGAACTATTCTACTTATGATAAAGAATTATATGTTGGTTCGACATTAGAAACTTGGCAACATTATCTATGGCCTAAGGAATTTGTTATTCATTCCGATCATGAATCTTTGAAGCATATTCGTAGTCAAGCTAAGTTGAATCGTCATGCAAAGTGGGTTGAATTTATTGAGTCTTTTCCTTATGTTATCAAACACAAAAAGGGTAAAGATAATATTATTGCGATGCTTTGTCACGCCGTTATGCTTTGTTATCTCAACTTGACTTCAAAATATTTGGATTGGAAACTATTAAAGAACAATATGTGCATGATGTCAATTTAAAGATGTGTTGCGAATTGTAGAGATGGTAGAACTTGGAACAAGTTCGCCTTCAATGATGGATTTGTGTCTGCTAACAAACTATGCATTCCATAGCCTGCTCGCCTTTTGTTATTACAGAGGCATGGAGGAGGATTGATGGGACACTTTGGTGTCAAGAAGACGGAGGATGTTCTTTCTTGCCACTTCTTTTGGCCACGTATGCCGAGATGTTGAGAGATTTGTGGCACGCCGCACTACTTGTCAAAAAGCTAAGTCTCGCCTTAATCCACATGGTTTATATATGCCTCTTCCTGCTCCTAGTGTTCCTTGGGAGGATATTTCTATGGACTTTGTTTTGGGATTGCCACGAACACGTATGGGAGGGATAGTATTTTTGTTGTTGTGGATCGGTTCTCTAAGATGGCACACTTTATTCCTTGTCATAAACGGATGATGTTTAGCATATTGCGATTTGTTCTGTTCTTTCGTGAAA
The DNA here is from genome assembly GCA_030063025.1 of Avena longiglumis. Lineage (NCBI taxonomy): Eukaryota > Viridiplantae > Streptophyta > Magnoliopsida > Poales > Poaceae > Avena > Avena longiglumis. Next base: position 338,089,312 of record CP125976.1, read on the forward strand.
TTGTTCGTTTGCATGGTGTGCCAAATACTATTGTCTCTGATCGTGATACTAAATTTCTTAGCCACTTTTGGAGATGTTTATGGGCTAAGTTGGGGACTAAATTGCTCTTTAGTACTACATGTCATCCCAAACCGATGGTCAAACCAAGTAGTAAATAGAACTTTGTCTACTATGTTACGGGCTTTTAAAGAAGAACTTAAAATTGTGGGAAGAGTGTTTACCATATAGAATTCCTTATAATCGTTCATTGCATTCTACCACAAAGATGTGCCCATTTGAGATTGTGTATGGTTTTGTTCCTCGTGCACCTATTGATTTATTGCCTTTACCTTCTTGATTGCAACATAATTTGGATGCTACACAACGGCTGTAATGATATTAAACTTGCATAAGACTACTAAAGATAACATTGAACACATGAATGCTAAGTATAAACTTGTCAGATAAAGGAGAAAGCATGTTGTGTTTGATGTTGGCGATCTTGTTTGGTTACATTTATGAAGATCGATTTCGATTTACGCAAGTCTAAGTTAATGCCACGTGTCACGGTCCTTTAAGGTGTTAGAGAAAATCAATGATAATGCATATAAACTTGAGTTGCCTGCAGACTTTGGTACTTAGTCCTACATTTAACATTGCATTTGAAGCCTTACTTTGGTGAGGAAGATGAGATTGCGCTGAGACGACTTCAATTCAAGAAGGGGAGCATGATGTGGACATCCCTACTATTGATACAACCGTTGTACCTACAAACACACATACAAGGACCCATCACAAGATCTCGTACAAACAACTGACTATCGTGTACTTTCGCTTGGAACTATTCTTACATACATGAGAATATGATGCTGCCTAAATCAGATATGTTTCTTACTCTTAGGAATGATGGACCAAGCATGGATGAGAGGGACAAGCATTGGAGCATGGCCATGCATGGTGATGGCGAAGCATGTGATGATCCAAGAGAAGGCCACGGATGAAGATTTCAGAACTTTGAGGCCACCATAATGAAGAAAGAAGGCTTGGACGAAATATTCAAGATCAATACTTTAATAATTCGTCCATAGCATAATATGGTGTCATGACACCTTTATTTTGGGCCGTGCCCATGTAATTTTCGCCGATTTTAATTAGCCACTTTTTAGAGTCCGTATTTGAGGAAAAGGACTTTTAGGGTTGGATTCGGTCACCACTTCCATGGCTGGTCGAAACCCCACCTTTCGCCTTAACACGCCCATAGCCAACCTTTAGACGGATTTTGTTTAGACATTAAGTTAGCCATAGTCGCAACTTCGCCAAGGCTCGAGGCCGCAGAGGCCTCTTGTACTGCACCTATTCAGGATCCCACCTCTTTCAATAAAGCTTTCCTTAATCCGCAATATCTTGATTGCAATATTGGTTCTTACTTGTTCTCGATTTCGTAGGAATTAAGACCTCGGGTCGCCGATCGTGTTCACGCAGGATCGGTAACCTCCGTGAGATTGGCCTAGCGATTGCATTGGCGCTGTGCTGCACGCAGTAGTCGGATCAAGCCCGAACTCCACCAAATCGATTATCGCCATCTCATCGAAAGATCGGACACCTTTGCCCTATCACCGTTCGGGAGCAATCGGCCTTGTATCGTGTGAGTTCTGCGTGTGTTCATCGTGTTCTTCGCGAGGTGTGTGTTCGCTTCCGCTACCTTCTCCCTTTCCCCTCGCTTTCCCATCAATTTGACCACGAGATCCGTGAAGATCGGGCACCCAAGAGGTTAACCCCTCCATCATTTCTCGTGGAATTCGTGAAAGATCGGGCCAACGCCAGGGTTACCCCCTAACATAAACAATACTCAATGTTATGCAATTGTCTGCAAAGAGGTTTTGTTTTCATTTGAGGATATGCCTCCTTCTTTGCCACCCGCTATTGCTAACCTTTTGCAGGAATATGAGGACGCGTCTTCACGAAGCCGCCACTGGACTACCTCCTATTAGAGGAATCGAGCACCAAATTGATCTAATTCCTGGTGCCACGTTGCCCAACCGCGCGCCACATAGAACCAATCCAGAGGAGACAAAGGAGATACAACGCCAAATTCAAGAACTACTCGAAAGAGATCATATTCGTGAGTCCCTTAGCCCCTGTGCTGTTCCTATTATTATGGTACCTAAGAAAGATGGTTCTTCGCGCATGTGTACTGATTGTAGAGCTATCAATAATATTACTATTCGATATCGTCATCCTGTTAGGGGGTAACCCTGGGGTTGGCCCGATCTTTCACGAATTCCACGAGAAACGAGGGGAACGAGGTGGTCGGGGGATGAAATCGAATATGAAAACCACGAACACACACACACACACACGATACACGCCTACTCACGCCGGTGGCAACCGGTCCAACATAATCCCTAGGATCGGTGGCAAGCTCGCTCTCCTCGCCAACAACGGGATGAGGTGCTTGGTGAGATCTTGACGACTTGGGGCGAGACACCGAGAACCCAAGGCCTTGTACAACTTGAACGCACTTAAGCAAGATCCAAGAGGTGGGTGGATAATCCGGTGCTCCTTGGTAGGAGCATGAGACCAATAGATATAAGTCCTCAAAGGGTTTCCTTAATATCTATTATTATCCAAGTCTAAGTGCTTACAATAGAGGGGGGGGGCTATATATAGTCCAGCCACATAATGGGGTAGTTTCTAATGAAAAGATAAATTATAAGTTGGGTTACAAAGCACATGGCCGAATCAAGCGATCGAGTCTGGCAGACCGGTAGTACCGGTCCGGCAAATCCAGTACCTGGGTCACGGTAGTACCACTCAGAGCGAGTACCGCTTGAGGGCCTGGGGCTTCCGCCGAGGCGTCACATGGCGGTAGGAGGGAGCGAGTATCAAGCCACCTGTAGTACCTTGTAGGACCGGGTACCGGGCTTCGAGGTGGAGGCGCCCTGTGGCGGTAGGGGAGGCGGAGACCGCTGAGCGGTAGTACGGGCTGCCCCAACCGGTAGTACCGCTATGCTGGCCGATCGGTGGCTTTCGCACTGATGATACAGAGTTTGCGTGTGAAGTAGCAAGCCATCCAAGGGTGTGTCAAGTCACACAAGGAGAGGAGCGAGTTCACCTTAGTTTGAAGGAGTTTGGCTGGTAGCGAGTCATGGGTCCGCTTGGGTAGCTCGTGGGAGTAGATGTAGTAGCGGTCGAGGATCTGCATCACCCCCTTGGGAAAGAGTCGCCTCGACTCTTCAATTGTCGAACGTCCTCTTCGCCATGGTAGGGTGAGAGGTCCTTGACATTAAATGTCGAGCTCACAAGATACTTAGATGTTGGTATATCGATCACATAGGCGTTGTTGTTGATCCTCTTAGCACCTTGAATGGTCCATCGCCTCGTGGCTTTAGTTTGGAGTCGCGTTCCTTGGGGAAGCGCTTTACTCAAGTGTATCCATACAAGGTCGCCTCATCAAAGATCATCTCTTTCTTGGTCTTGTTTAGCCTTGATGCTTGGCGAAGGACTTGTTGCTCGATAGTAGCTCGTGTGTCGTCATGGAGTTTCATCATTGCTTGGGCACGCTTGGCAACGCCCATATTGGTAATGCTCATGAAGTGGAAGTGGAAGGATATCGAGCGCGAGAGGCTCAAGCCATAGACAATCATGAACGGGCTCCTCATGGTAGTGGAGTGCTTGGCGGTTGTAGGCGAACTCCAAGTGTGGAATGCATTCCTCCCGCCTTTAAGGTTCTTCTTTATCAACACCGAGAAGTGTGCCAAGACTTCGATTGACCTCGGTTTGTCCATCGGTTTGAGGATGCGAGGCGACGAGAAGAGGAGCTTGATGCCGAGCTTGGCCATGAGGGTCTTCCGTAAGTAGCTCATGAATTTTACGTCATTCGGAGACGATTGTTCTTGGCACGCCGTGTGGAATTATTTCCAAAACAAATTTGCCACATGTGAAGCATCATCGGTCTTATGGCACGGAATGAAATGTGCCATTTTCAAAGCGATCCACCACTACAAATATGGAATCATGACCATGTTTCGATCTAGGCAAGCCTAACACAAAGTCCATGCTAATGTCCCACCAAGGTGCATGAGGAATAGGCAATGGCATATAAAGACCAAAGGGGTTGGACTTGGACTTAGCTTGGATACATGTAGTGCATCGTTGAACGTGCCCACGTCGCGCTTCATCTTTGGCCAAAAGTAGTGAGTGGAGAGCATGTCATATGTCTTGTCACGCCAAAGTGACCCATAAGGCCTCCACCATGGGACTCTTGAAGAAGCAAAGTTGGAGAGACGATTTTGAATGCAAAGCTTGTTTTGTTTAAAAGAAAACCCTTATGCAAATAGAAATCATCAATCCCTTTGTCTTGAACATTGTGCAAAGATTGGTCCAAAGAAAGTGTGACGTGTACAAAGATTTGATGTCATCAAGACCCAAGACATTGACTTGAGTCGTGTAAGAAGGCTTGTGTTTTGCGAGACAAGGCCCGCTACCACATTTTGTTTGCCCTTCTTGTATTTGACAATGTAAGTAAAGACTCCATAAACTCAACCCACTTTTATGCGTGCCTTTTACTCAAGTTGGCTTGGCCCTTAAGATACTTCAACGACTCATGGCTGGAATGGATGATAAATTCTTTGGGCCAAAGATAGTGTTGCCACACTTGAAGAACACGAACCAAGGCAAAAAGTTCTTTGTCATAAATGGGATAATTGAGGCGCCATCAAGTTTCTCACTATGGTAAGCAATAGGACGCCCATTTTGCATAAGGACGCCACCAATGCCAATACCACTAGCGCCACATTCAATCTCAAAGGTTTTTGTGAACCGAATGCAAGAAGTGGTGCTTGGTGAGCCTCTTTGAGCTCATCAAAGCCTTTTGTTGTGCTTTTCCCCAAACGAACGTGACATTCTTCTTGGTCAATTCGTTGAGGGGCAAGCAATTGTGAAAAATCTTTCACAAAGCGACGTAAAAGCCACCAACCCATGAAAACTACGAAGTTCACTAACATTTGTAGGGTGGGCTAATCTCGTATGTCCTTGACTTTTGATACATCAACTTCAATGCCATTAGAAGACACGACAAAACCAAGGAAAATCAGCTTGTCTCTTGAAAAAGTGCACTTGGGGAGGTTAGCATAAAGTCGCTCATGACGAAGGATTTGTAAGACCTCCTTAACATGAGTAACATGCTCCTCTAGTGACTTGCTATAGACAAGAATGTCATCAAAGTAAACAACTACACTCTTTCCAATGAGTGACCGCAAAATATGGTTCATGAGGCATGAAGGTAGATGGGGCATTGGATAAGCCAAAGGCATAACCAACCATTCATATAGACCAAGCTTGGTCTTGAATGCGTTTTCCACTCATCACCTTCCATGCGAATTTGATGGTAGCCACTACGAAGATCAATTTTGAAAATATAGTGGCTCCACATAACTCATCAAGCATGTCATCAAGACGCGGTATAGGATGTCGATAACGACGGTGATAGCATTGATTGACGGCAGTCCATGCATAACCGCAACGTATCATCCGCTTTCGGGACTAGGATCACGGAACCGCGCTTGGGCTAGTGCTTACTTGGATCAAACCTTTGGAGACGAGTTGGTTGATTTGACGCCGATCTCCTTTGTCTCTTCCGGTTTGTGCGATACGCATGGTTTGGTAGTGCGCCGTATGAGGTCGATACGGTGCTCGATTCCACGAAGAGGAGGAAGGCCATGAGGAAGCTCTTCGAAATACATCTTGGAATTCCTGCAAACAGCCATCAAAGAAGGAGGAATATTTGTCAAGTCATTAGTTCCTTGCGCTAGTCCCTTGCATACGAGGACGAGTGCAAGATGGATGGGTTGTTCCTCACTTCTCTCATCTCACTTTTGGTGGCAAGAAGAACACTCTTAGTTTTTCCGCTCGAGTTTGGCTTGTAGCTCACTCACTATGGTGTGGTTCTCTCGCCACCACTCTTCTCACAAGGTGGTTTTGATGTTCCTCGCTAAAGCCTTTGCATTGTCCGCAATTATTTGGCTAGGAGTCATTGGTTGCAATACACAAGTTTTATCAAGCCATTTGAAAGTGTAGGTGTTTGAGTGACCATTATGCAAAGCACACTTGTCATATTGCCACGCCTTTCGAGCAACATGTGACAAACCGTCATTGGAACCACGCCACATTCCACCGTGTCCTTGTAGTGTCCAATGGAGAACGCCACCAAACGGTGTGCTTGATCTTGACGGATCCTTGGTCACTTAGCCATTGGATATGGTAGGGGTGTCTATGTGGGTGAAGGGTGAGGTTGAGTTTCACACAATTCCGTGCTTGCGATGGTTGTGGCAACTTCCTCCATCGATGACAACTTTGATGGACTTCCCATTGATGCCTTACGAGTTTGGAAGATGTTC
>CP125976.1:338095788-338226285 GCA_030063025.1 Avena longiglumis
GGGAGTAGATGTAGTAGCGGTCGTAGGACGGGCTGCATCAGCTCTTTTCCTCTCTCTTGTTGGCTTACAAGCTTGGTATTCTCTTTGTATTGGGAGACTATGTATCTTTCTATTTTATCTTTTTTTATTCTTTTCCTTTTTCTCCCTTTCTATGCTACTATGTTAACTTTTGTATTTGGCCTCATACTCTCACTTTCCGAAGGCAAGTGCACAAGGCTTAGACAAACACAAAATGAGTTGCTCTCATAGGATAGATACACACAAAGGAAGATATGGGGTTGTCAAAGTGGTGCAAGTTATACCTTTGGTATTGTTGACGACTTGCAACCGTTGGTGGGGATGATGTTCGAGTGTCGCGGTGTCGTTGAGCGCGTGGTGACTTGATGCGGAAGCTTGTGTTAAAATGGCGACAAACACGCGAAACACGAACAAGCTAAAGGAGGAAAGTCAGCAAACGAAAGTGAGGCGTCAAGAGAAGAAGAAAAAGTTTCTGTGCGGACGCCACAGTAGTACCGGCAGACCGGTAGTACTGACAGTAGTACCGCCGACTAGTACCGCTGGTCGCAGAATAAGAACGACATCCACTTGACACAAACCTCAAATTCGTTGGAATCTGACCGAAAGGTTGGGCTAGGAACAACAGGGGCTATAGATCGACTCCAGAAGCAACAGATCTATGGACCAAAACCACGAAAAACTCACAAATCCAAAGATCGATCCGAAGGCAAACTGTGGCTCTTTTTGGTGGGATTTTCTATTTTAAGGGGGATAAAAGAAAAATTGGGGGGAAATTCGTGATCAACCTTGCTCTTGATACCAAGATGTTATGGGGTAACCCCTTGGGGTGGCCCGATCTTTCACGAATTTCCACGAGAAACAAGGGGAAAGCGGTGGTCGAGGGAAGAAGGGGATGAAAACCACGAACACACGCACACAAATCACGATACACGCCGATCTCTCACGCCGGTGGCAACCGGTCCAACATAATCTCTAGGATCGGTGTTGGGCGAAGCTCTCTCTCCACGCCAACAACGGGGGACGAGGTGCTTGGTGAGACCTTGACGACTTGGGGGCGAGAAACCGAGAACCCAAGGCCTTGTACAACTTGAACGCACTAGGCAAGATCCAAGAGGAGGGTGGATAATAGGGTGCCCCTTGGTAGGAGCATGAGACCAATAGATTGAAAGATCCTCAAAGGGGTGTCCTTAATCTATTATTATCCAAGTCTAGGGTTTACAATGGAGGGTGGGGGCTATTTATAGGCCAACCACATAAACAGGGGTATTTTAGGAACAAATAGCGAAATATAGAGAGGGTTACAGGGCGCTGGGCCGACTTAACACGATCAGGTCCACACACGTCCGGTAGTACCGGTCCAGCACGACCGGTAGTACCGGTCACCTAGTACCGCCTGCAGTAGTGCCGCTTTGTCTCTGGGACTTGGCGCCGTCTGCTGGTGGCGAGGGGGCGAGTAGTGCCGGGTCCAAAGAGTACCGGTCCGGGGCCGTAGTACCGCCAAAGTGACAGAGTATTTGGCTTACGCCTGTGCCTTCTGGTGGCGGTAGCAGGAGCGATAGTGCCGAGCGGTAGTACCGGTCACGCTGTGTCCGTAGTACCTCCGATGGCGAGGGCATTTGGTCTCCTCACCGGTGCTCCTCCGTTCTCTGGGTCATTCTCTTCGTACCTGATGATGCACAAGGTATGCGTATGAAGTAGCAAGCCATCCAAGGGTGTATCGAAGTCACACAAGGAGAGGAGCGAGTTCACCTTAGCTTGAAGGAGTTTGGCTCGGGCGCGAGTCATGGGTCCACTTGGGGGGCTCGTGGGAGTAGATGTAGTAGCGGTTGTAGGACGGGCTGCATCACCCTCACACTCTGACTTTCCGAAGGCAAGTGCACAATGCTTAGACAAACACAAAATGAGTTGCTCTCGTAGGATATATACACACAAAGGAAGATATGGGGCTGTCAAAGTGGCGCAAGTTATAACTTTGGTATTGTTGACGACTTGCAACCGTTGGTGGGGATGATGTTCGAGTGTCGCGGTGTCGTTGAGCGCGTGGTGACTTTGATGCGGAAGCTTGTGTTAAAATGGCGCAAACACGCGAAACACGAACAAATTGAAGATGGAAAGTCAGCAAACAAAGTTGAGGCGTCAAGAGAAGAAGAAAAACCTTCTGTGGCGCGCGGTAGTACCGCTTGGTACGGCCGGTAGTACCGCCTGAGCCACCGGTAGTACCGCAGGTCACAGAACAGGAACGAGATCCACTTGACACAAACCTCAAATTCGTGGGAATCTGACCGAAAGGCTGGGCTAGGAACAACAGGGACTATAGATCGACTCCAAAAGCAACAGATCTATGGACCAAAACTACGAAAAACTCACCAAATCCAAAGATTGATCCGAAGGCAAATTGGGGCTCTTTTTGCTGGGATTTTCGATTTTAAGGGGGATAAAAGAAAAATTGGGGGGGGGATTCATGATCAACCTTGCTCTTGATACCAAGATGTTATGGGGTAACCCCTTGGGGTGGCCCGATCTTTCACGAATTTCCACGAGAAACGAGGGGAAAGCGGTGGACGGGGGAAGAAGGGATGAAAACCACGAACACACGCACACAAATCACGATACACACCGATATCTCACGTTGGTGGCAACCAGTCCAACATAATCCCTAGGATCGGTGTTGGGCGAAGCTCTCTCTCCACACTAACAACGGGGGACGAGGTGCTTGGTGAGACCTTGACGACTTGGGGGCGAGAAACCGAGAACCCAAGGCCTTGTACAACTTGAACGCACTAGGCAAGATCCAAGAGGAGGGTGGATAATAGGGTGCCCCTTGGTAGGAGCATGAGACCAATAGATTGAAAGATCCTCAAAGGGGTGTCCTTAATCTATTATTATCCAAGTCTAGGGTTTACAATGGAGGGTGGGGCCAACCACATAAACAGGGTATTTTTAAACAAATAGCGAAATAGTGAGGGTTACAGGCGCGCCGACCGAACACGATCAGGTTCTGTCGTCCCAGTAGTACCGGTCAACACGCCCCAGAGTACCGGCCAACTGGTAGTACCGCCGGGTCCTAGTACCGCTTGCTATCCCTGGGACTTCCGCTGCCTTTAGCGGGGAGCGATAGTAAGGCGTAGAGGTCAGAGAGCGTAGACGGGTTCCAGGTCCGGTAGTACCGCCGGAGAGGAGCGAGTTCACCTTAGCTTGAAGGAGTTTGGCTCGAGCGCGAGTCATGGGTCCACTTGGGGAGCTCGTGGGAGTAGATGTAGTAGCGGTTGTAGGACGGGCTGCATCATCTTCCCTCTCCGATGTGGATTTGAGGGAGCACGTTGACCGATCTTTCCTTGCGAGGATTCTATCGGACCGGTGGACACCGTTCGGGAGCAATCGGCTTTGTATCGTGTGAGTTTTGCGTGTGTTCATCGTGTTCTTCGCGAGGTGTGTGTTCGCTTCCGCTACCTTCTCCCTTTCCCCTCGCTTCCCCATCGATTTGACCACGAGATCCGTGAAGATCGGGCCACCCAAGAGGTTAACCCCTTCATCAAAGCTCCTCAAGCTCGTCGTGAGGACCAACAAATTCCTCCTCGTCCTCAACCGCGCCAACAACACGAGCAAGCTCCCCAAGCTCGTCATCACAATCAAGTTCCACCACCAAATGCGGCACCTCAACAACCGCAAGGGCAACACAACCATCACCAAGCAAGACATGAGAGCTCGGATGATGATGATGGCCGCCAAAATCATGGCAACCGCTGCAACCGGAACCACAATGAAGAAGAAACCTTCGGCAAGCTCAAATTCACCATGCCCAAGTTCACCGGTTCCAATGAGCCCGAAGAATATCTCTCGTGGGAACTCAAGGTTGACAAGATCTTCCGCATGCACAACTATAGCAATGAGAAGATGATGGCCATGGCATCCCTCGAGTTTGATGACTATGCCAACTGATGTGGACATCCTTCTATTGATACAACCGTTGGACCTACAGCTACACACATACAAGGACCCATCACAAGATCTCGTGCCAAACAACTTAACTATCAGGTACTTTCGTTTCTTTGAACTATTCTGACATACATGAGAATATGATGCTGCCTAAATCAGATGTATTTCTTACTCTTAGGAATGATGGACCAAGCATGGATGAGAGGGACAAGCATTGGAGCATGGCCATGCATGGAGATGGCAAAGAACTGGGTGATGATCCAAGAGAAGGCCACGGATGAAGATTTCAGAACTTTGAGGCCACCATAGTGAAGAAAGAAGGCTTGGACGAAATATTCAAGATCAATACTTCACGAATTCGTCCATAGCTTAATATGGTGCTGCGACACCTTTTACTTTAAGCCAGGCCCATGTAATTTTCGCAGGATTTTAATTAGCCACTTTTTAGAGTCCGTATTTGAGGGGGAAAGGACTTCTAGGGTTGGATTCGGCCACCACTTCCATGGCTGGCCGAAACCCCACCTTTTCGCCCTTAAATACTCCCCATAGCCGACCCCTTAGACTCGGATTTTGTTTAGACATTAAGTTAGCCATCATAGCAACTTCGCCAAGGCTTGAGCGCCGTAGAGGCCTCTTGTACTTCACACCTATTCAGGATCCCACCTTTTCAATAAAGCTTTCCTCTTAATCCGCAATATCTTGATTGCAATATTTGTTCTTACTTGTTATCGATTTCAGGTAGGAATTAAGACCCTCGCTGGTCAGGCTGATCGTGTTCCCGCAGGTTCGGTAACCTCCAGGAGATTGGCCTAGCGATTGCATTGGCGCTCGTGCTCGCACGTGTAGTCGGATCGTCAAGCCCGAACTCCACCAAATCGATTATCATCATCTCATAGAAAGATCGGACACCTTTGCCCTATCAAGTGGTATCAGATTTCAAGTTGCTCGGTGAGATTTTACTGTTTTCGTAGATTAGATCTGTTTTTACCTATAACCCACAAAAAGCCAAAACATGCTTAGAGTTTAGATCCATCCCATAACCAATCTACGCCTCGCATTATCTTTTCAGCTTTGCATTGTTGAATTTGTGTCTACATCGTCATACGAGTTCGGGTCTTAGTGTCTCGTCCCTTAGAGTTTCGAGTTCTGATCATAGTAGTCACCGCCACACTCGTCGATCATCGCCCCCATATTCCGCCACCATATTCCGCCGCCATATACCCTGCCACCATAAACCCTAATACTCCGCCACCACCTTCCTACCACGATACAGATTCGATCAGTTTCCTACCGTGGTGCGAGTCCGAGTAGAGTTATTGTCTCCTAAGTTATTTCTTTTTACTTTCCTTCTTTGTTGTTTCCGTGTTACGCTAAAGTCCGTGTCGAGTTAAGAGTCCGGTCGTAAGTCCAGAAGGAGAGCAAAAATAAAAACCGACTCCGAATTTTTTTTTTGGCTATACTAGTTTTCGACCCCGGGGATCAATTTTCTCCATCGGCCGTTATAGCGATATTTTTTTGGCGCCGGCACGCTTTCCGGAGCAAAATAAAAAAAATCGAATTTTTTTTGGGGCTAACCTATTTTTAGACCCCGTAGATCAGTTCTAGACACTCGCCATCATAGTGATTTTCTGCATCTCGGTTCGCTTTTCAGGGTGCCATATCATCATACATTGCTTGTTGTGTCGCGTCGTGACATCGTTGGTGATCTAGGCTCGTGTCTCTAGTAATGGTTCAGCCTAGGACCAGCACAAGACCGCTGCTGAGCATTCTTTCAACTTTTGCATTGCTGTTTTGATAATTGCTAACCCCCTTGCTAAGCCTTCCGTGAGCACCACGGATATTCTCCACCGCATGTGTCTCGACCGGTAATCGCTTGGTTCAATCTCCGACCCACCGATCCTCGCAAGACATCGATGTGGACATCCCTATTGATACAACCGTTGTACCTACAGACACACATACAAGGACCCATCACAAGATCTCGTACAAACAACCGAACTATCGTGTACTTTCGCTTCTTGGAACTATTCCTTACATACATGAGAATATGATGCGCCTAAATCAGATGTTTCTTACTCTTAGGAATGATGGACCAAGCATGGATGAGAGGGACAAGCATTGGAGCATGGCCATGCATGGTGATGGCGAAGCATGTGATGATCCAAGAGAAGGCCACGGATGAAGATTTCGTAACTTTGAGGCCACCATAATGAAGAAAGAAGGCTTGGACGAAATATTCAAGATCAATACTTTTGAATTCGTCCATAGCATAATATGGTGTCATGACACCTTTATTTTGGGCCGTGCCCATGTAATTTTCGCCGGATTTTAATTAGCCACTTTTTAGAGTCCGATTTGAGGGAAAAGGACTTTAGGGTTCGATTCGGTCACCACTTCCATGGCTGGCAAACCCCACCTTTTAAACACGCCCATAGCTAACCTTTAGACTCGGATTTTGTTTAGACATTGTTAGCTATAGTCGCAACTTCGCCAAGGCTCGAGCGTCAGAGGCCTCTTGTACTTGACCTATTCAGGATCCCACCCTTTCAATAAAGCTTTCCTCTTAATCCGCAATATCTTGATTGCAATATTGGTTCTTACTTGTTCTCGATTTCGTAGGAATTAAGACCCCTTTGGTCAGCCGATCGTGTTCACGCAGGATCGGTAACCTCCGTGAGATTGGCCTAGCGATTGCATTGGCGCTGCGTGTCAAGTCGGATCGTCAAGCCCTAACTCCACCAAATCGATTATCGCCATCTCATCGAAAGATCGGACACCTTTGCCCTATCAAGTGGTATCGATTTCGTGTTGCTCGGTGAGATTTTACTGTCAGAGATTAGATCTGCTTTTACCTATAACCCACTTAAAAGCCAAAACATGCTTAGAGTTTAGATCCATCCCATAACCAATCTACGCATTATCTTTCAGTTTTTGCATTGTTGAATTTGTGTCACATCGTCGCCGAGTTGCCGGTCTTAGTGTCTCGTCCCTTAGAGTTTCGAGTTCGATCATACTAGTCACCGCCACACTGGCCGATCACCGCCATATACCCCGCCACCATATTCCGCCGCCATATACCCCGCCACCATAAAACCCTAATACTCCGCCACCGCCTTCCTACCGCATCCGATCAGGCTTTTTGCGGTACGAGTCCGAGTAGAGTTACGCTTCGTTATTTCTTTTGACTTTCCTTCTTTGTCGCTTCCGTGTTCATAAAGTCCGTGTTTAGCTAAGAGTCCTCGTAAGTCCGTATGAGAGCAAAAAAAAAAAAAAAAAAATTTTTCGACCGGGATCACTTTTCTCCATCGCCGCTATAGCGATATATTTTTACGCCGCTTCGAGCAAAATAAAAATTTCAAAAATTTTTGGGGCTAACCTCTTTAGACCCTAGATCGATTCTAGACACCGCCATCATAGTGATTTTCGCATCTCGATCGCTCGTGGTGCTATATCATCACAAAGGTTGTTGTGTCGCTGTCGTGACATCGCTGGTGATCTAGGCTCGCCTCTAGTACGGTCTAGCCTAGGACCAGACAGCATCGTCGTTGAGCATTCTTTCAACTTTTGCATTGTTGTTTTGATAATTGTCACCCCTTTGCTAAGCCTTCCCGAGCTCCACAGATACTCTCCACGCGTGTGTTCGACTCGGTAATCGCTGGTTCAATCTCCGACCCACCGATCCTCGTGGTTGCACATCGCTTTTCCCCGCTGTTTGGTAAGAACTTGTAAGAGCTTCAGATATTGCTTGACGGATTACGCGTGACTTCCACCATATTCGTAGTATATACCGTGCTTTTTAAGGACTAACCATGATGATACTTCATGAACCCCGCCACCATGACGACGAAGAACTACATGCCCACTTCTCCGCCCTTGGTCACCGCTACCAAGACGTGGACACGCCTAGGGAGTTTGACACCAAGCTCACCAACGCCGTGGACAAGATCGATGGACTCGAGAAATCCTTCAACGCCAGCTTGACGCTCGGTTCAAGGAGCTTCAACCGATTGCCCGCACCAAGACCGACTCCACACATGGTGTGCACGATTCGATCAAGGCTCGGACCGGTGGTGGCCACCGCCGCACTTCGCTCGCCGCGATCGACGTTCCTCGATTTCAAGTACGCCGCGACATTGGGGATGCGTATTACTACTACGACGACGACGATTTATTTATCTGCTTGACGAGGAGGTTGAACAACCTCCACAGTACCGGTCGCCCCGACATTACTACCGCAACGCCGCCCACCTAATGCATCGATGATGATCATGTTGCAAAGCTTAAATTAAATATTCCATCTTTTGAGGGTAAATATAATCGATGCATATCTTACATGGGAGATGGAAGTAGAACAACGTTTTGCATGCTTAAAATATCCCGAGAATATGCGTGTTAGTCGCTACATGTGAATTTACTAAATTTGCTTCCCTTTGGTGGTCTCGAGTATTGTCGCTTAAACTTACTACTATTCCTAGTACTTGACTGCTTAAAACTGCTATGCGTGTTCGCTTTGTTCCCACTTATCAACGTGATTTACTAAAGAATCGACACGCTTAGAGCAAGGGAAAAATCAGAGAAGAGTATTATCGAATTGCAAACGGGATGGTTAGGTGTGGTCTTGTAGAATCTAATGAACAAATGCTTGCACGCTTCTTTGGTGGATTAAACAAGGACATTCAAAGACATATTAGATTATAAGGAATATAATTTATCACTGCTTGTTTCATCTTGCTTGCAAAGTCAACGTGAAGTGCAGGATCGCCAAACACCATGGAGGAGGACTAATAATTCGTAGGTCGACATCCACTTGACATCCCGACAATCAGCCTCCTCGTGATTCGCCTCCACTACTACCACATCCAAGGCCACCACAAGATTTCCACCGCTCCTCCACCATCATCCAATGCTCCCGCCAGAGTGCATCTTCTATGGCTTCCACGGTAAGACTAAGGATATACAATGCCGCAAGTGCTGGGGTTTTGGTCATATTGAGAGACAGGCACAACACAACGGTGATGATGGTGCGAGAAGATGGTGAATACGATTCCAAAGTGACTTCGATGAAGATACACTAGCCCTTATTTCGCCGAGATGGAGACAATCGATGATGACGAGCCAGAGGTAATGGGAGTCAAGTCACTGATCAATACAAGAGTTTAATTACACAACGTGTGTTGAGTGTGCAATTGAGCAAATCTGAGCAAGATCAACGCCACAACCTGCTCCAAACACGTGGTGTTGTCAAGGAAAGAGCTATACGGATCATCATTGATGGAGGAGTTGTAATAATCTGTTGACATGGTAGAGAAGCTTGCGCCCAACAAGACAACGCCTACATTCATACTACATCCAATGGTTTGAGAGTTCTCAGATCAAGGTAACAAGAACGGTACGCTGCAGCATTTTACTATTGGTACATATTCTGATTTTGTTGATTGTGATGTTGTACCTATGCAAGCTTGTTCTTTGTTACTTGGTAGACCATGGCAATTTGATAGAGAATCGCTCATCATGGCAAAACTAACCACTATTCTCTTATGCATGATGGAAAGAAAATTGGTCTAAAACCTATGACTCTTAACAGATTTTAAAAGATGATCTTGCTAGAGCTAGTAGAGCTAAAACCGAGGAGAAAAATAAAAGTGAGAATCGTATTGTTGCTGCAGATTTTATTCCACCAAAGAACACTAAATCTGATTCTACATGCTACCGAAATTGCTTGAAGAGTCCATGCTTGCAAATAAAATTGATATTGCTGAACTAGATGTAAACAATACTCAATGTTATGCAATTGTCTCCAAAGAGGTTTTGTTTTCATTTGAGGATATGCCTCCTTCTTTGCCACCCATTGCTAACCTTTTGCGTGAATATGAGGACGATTTCCGAGTTGCCACCAGACTACCTCCTATTAGAGGAATTGAGCATCAAATTGATCTAATTCCTGGTGCCACGTTGCCCAACCGCGCCATATAGAACCAATCCAGAGGAGACAAAGGAGATACAACGCCAAATTCAGAACTACTCGGGAGATCATATTCGTGAGTCCCTTAGCCCTTGTCTTTATCCTATTATTTTGGTGCCAAGAAAGATGGTTCTTCGCGCATGTGTACCGATTGTAGAGCTATAAATAATATTACTATTCGATATCGCTATCCTATTCCACGCTTAGATGACATGCTTGATGAATTGAGTGGCTCTACCATGTTTTCTAAAGTTGATTTGCGTAGTGGTTACCACCAGTTCGTATGAAATTAGAGATGAATGGAAAACAGCATTTAAAACTAAGTTCGGTTTATATGAGTGGTTAGTAATGCCGCTTGGTTTAACTAATGCACCTAGCACTTTCATGAGATTAATGAACGAAGTTTTACGTGCTTTCATTGGACGCTTTGTGGTAGTCTACTTTGATGATATTCTGATTTATAGCACATCTTTAGAGGAACATTTGGACCATTTACGTGTTGTTTTCAATGCTTTACGTGATGCACGCTTGTTTGGTAACCTTGAGAAGTGCACCTTTTGCACCAATCGAGTTGCTTTCTTGGCTATGTTGTTACATCACAGGTATTGAAGTGGATCCACCAAGATTGAAGCTATTGAGAATTGGCGCAGCCCAAGACGGTCACACAAGTGAGGAGTTTTCTTGGCCTCATGGTTTTATAGGCGCTTTGTCAAAGACTTTGATCAATTGCCGCTACTACCGAATGAGCTTACCAAGAAGGATGTGCCCTTTGTTTGGGGCGATGCACAACAACAGGCCTTCATCATATTGAAAGATAAGCTAACACATGCTCCTTACTCCAACTTCCCGATTTTACTAAGACTTTTGAGCTTGAATGTGATGCTAGTGGAATTGGTTTGGGAGGGTGTTATTACAAGAGGGAAAACTGTTGCATATTTTAGTGAGAAATTGAGTGGGGCTAGTCTCAACTATTCTACTTATGATAAAGAATTATATGCGTTGGTTCGACATTAGAAACTTGGCAACATTATCTATGGCCTAAGGAATTTGTTATTCATTCCGATCATGAATCTTTGAAGCATATTCGTAGTCAAGCTAAGTTGAATCGCCGTCATGCAAAGTGGGTTGAATTTATTGAGTCTTTTCCTTATGTTATCAAACACAAAAGGGTAAAGATAATATTATTGTTGATGCTTTGTCACGCTATGCTTTGTTATCTCAACTTGACTTCAAAATATTTGGATTGGAAACTATTAAAGAACAATATGTGCATGATGCTGAATTTAAAGATGTGTTGCGAATTGTAGAGATGGTAGAACTTGGAACAAGTTCGTCTTCAATGATGGATTTGTGTTCCGTACAACAAACTATGCATTCGGATAGCTCTCGTCTTTTTGTTATTACGGAGGCGCATGGAGGAGGATTGATGGGACACTTTGGTGTCAAGAAGACGGAGGATGTTCTTCGCACACTTCTTTTGGCCACGTATGCCGAGATGTTGAGAGATTTGTACGCCGCACTACTTGTCAAAAAGCTAAGTCTCGCCTTAATCCACATGGTTTATATATGCCTCTTCCTGCTCCTAGTGTTCCTTGGGAGGATATTTCTATGGACTTTGTTTTGGGATTGCCACGAACACGTAGGGAGGGATAGTATTTTGTTGTTGTGGATCGGTTCTCTAAGATGGCACACTTTATTCCTTGTCATAAACGGATGATGCGCATATTGATTTGTTCTTTCGTGAAATTGTTCGCTTGCATGGTGTGCCAAATACTATTGTCTCGATCGTGATACTAAATTTCTTAGCCACTTTTGGAGATGTTTATGGGCTAAGTTGGGGACTAAATTGCTCTTTAGTACTACATGTCATCCCCAAACCGATGGTCAAACTGAAGTAGTAAATAGAACTTTGTCTACTATGTTACGGGCTGTTTTAAAGAAGAACTTAAAATTGTGGGAAGAGTGTTTACCTCATATAGAATTTGCTTATAATCGTTTTTGCATTCTACCAAAGATGTGCCCATTTGAGATTGTGTATGGTTTTGTTCCTCGTGCACCTATTGATTTATTGCCTTTACCTTCTTGCAACATAATTTGGATGCTACACAACGCTACCGAAATGATATTAAACTTGCATAAGACTACTAAAGATAACATTGAACACATGAATGCTAAGTATAAACTTGCTGGGGATAAAGGGAGAAAGCATGTTGTGTTTGATGTTGGCGATCTTGTTTGGTTACATTTGCGTAAAGATCGCTTTTCGATTTACGCAAGTCTAAGTTAATGCCACGTCTTTGGTCCCTTTAAGGTGTTAGAGAAAATCAATGATAATGCATATAAACTTGAGTTGCCTGCAGACTTTGGTACGGTTAGTCCTACATTTAACAATGAAGCCTTACTTTGGTGAGGAAGATGAGATTGCGTCGAGGACGACTTCAATTCAAGAAGGGGAGCATGATGTGGACATCCTACTATTGATACAACCGCTGTACCTACAAAGAACACACATACAAGGACCCATCACAAGATCTCGTACAAACAACTGAACTATCGTGTACTGCTTTCTTGGAACTATTCCTTACATACATGAGAATATGATGCTGCCTAAATCAGATATGTTTCTTACTCTTAGGAATGATGGACCAAGCATGGATGAGAGGGACAAGCATTGGAGCATGGCCATGCATGGTGATGGCAGCAAGCATGTGATGATCCAAGAGAAGGCCACTGATGAAGATTTCAGAACGTTGAGGCCACCATAATGAAGAAAGAAGGCTTGGACGAAATATTCAAGATCAATACTTTACGAATTCGTCCATAGCATAATATGGTGTCATGACACCTTTATTTTGGGCCAGCCCATGTAATTTTCGCCGGATTTTAATTAGCCACTTTTTAGAGTCCGTATTTGAGGGAAAGGACTTTTAGGGTTGGATTCGGTCACCACTTCCATGGCTGGCGAAACCCCACCTTTTCGCCTTAAATACGCCCATAGCCGAACCTTTAGACTCGGATTTTGTTTAGACATTGTTAGCCATAGTCGCAACTTCGCCAAGGCTCGGCGTCAGAGGCCTCTTGTACTGCACCTATTCGGATCCCACCTCTTTCAATAAAGCTTTCCTCTTAATCCAATATCTTGATTGCAATATTGGTTCTTACTTGTTCTCGATTTTAGGTAGGAATTAAGACCCTCGGTCAGCTGATCGTGTTCACGCAGGATCGGTAACCTCGGAGATTGGCCTAGCGATTGCATTGGCGCCGTGTTTCGCCCGCGGTAGTCGGATCGTCAAGCCCGAACTCCACCAAATCGATTATCGCCATCTCATCGAAGATCGGACACCTTGCCCTATCATCGCCTCTTTCCTGCTTTGTTTGGTAAGAACTTGTAAGAGCTTCAGATATTGCTTGACGGATTACGCCGTGACTTCCACCATATTTCCGCATTATATACATGCTTTTTAAGGACTAACCATGAGATAATTCGGAACCCCGCCACAATGACGAACGAAGAACTACATGCCCACTTCTCCGCTCTTGGTCGGTCATACCAAGACGTGGATACGCGCTTAGGGAGTTTGACACCAAGCTCACCAACCGTGGACAAGATCGATGGACTCAAAATCCTTCAACGCCAAGCTTGACGCTCGGTTCAAGGAGCTTTTGAACAGATTGCCCGCACGCACCCGCACCCACATGGCACATGGCGATTCCGATCACGGGTCGGATGCTGGTTCGCTGCCGACGGCCATCACTGCGGTACTCGACGATAATAGGGGGTAACCCTGGGGTTGGCCCGATCTTTCACGAATTCCACGAGAAACGAGGGGAAAGAGGTGGTCGGTGGATGAAATCGAGGAAAGCGATGAAAACCACGAACACACACACACCAAAACACGATACACGCCTACTCCTCACGCCGGTGGCAACCGGTCCAACATAATCTCTAGGATCGGTGTTGGGCGAAGCTCGCTCTCCACGCCAACAACGGCGGATGAGGTGCTTGGTGAGATCTTGACGACTTGGGGGCGAGAAACCGAGAACCCAAGGCCTTGTACAACTTGAACGCACTAGGCAAGATCCAAGAGAGGGGTGGATAATCCGGTGCTCCTTGGTAGGAGAATGAGACCAATAGATATAAGTCCTCAAAGGGTTTCCTTAATATCTATTATTATCCAAGTCTAGGGTTTACAATAGAGGGTGGGCTCTATATATAGTCCAGCCACAAAACAGGGGTAGTTTCGGAACAAAAGGTAAATTATAGGAAAGGGTTACAAGGCATGTGGCCTAACTCAAAGACAGATCGGGCCAGACCGGTAGTAGGTCCGGCACCCAGTAGTACCTGGCCGCAACCGTCCAGTACCACTCAGGAGCGAGTACCGCTGAGGGCCCTGGAGCTTCCGGAGGCGTCGGTGGCGGCGGTAGGGGAGCGGTAGTACCGCTGTCCGTAGTACCGGCCCGGGACCGTAGTACCGCTATGTCTGAGCGTGAGCGGTGCTTCTGGAGCGTCCAGAGTTGGAGGCGGTAGGACCGCTTGGAGCGGAAGTACGTCATCTCAACCGTAGTACCGCTTATGCGCTGCAGCGGGTTGCTTCCCCTCCGTCCCTTGGGTCCTTCTCTTCGTACCTGATGATGCATAGTGTATGCGTATAAAGTAGCAAGCCATCCAAGGGTGTGTCGAAGTCACACAAGGAGAGGAGCGAGTTCACCTTAGCTTGGAGGAGTTTGGCTCGGGCGCGAGTCATGGGTCCACTTGGGGAGCTCGTGGGAGTAGATGTAGTAGCGGTCGTAGGACGGGCTGCATCAGCTCATCCCCCTTGGGAAAGAGTCGTCCTCGACTCTTCAACCATCACAACTTCCTCTTCGCCATGGTAGGGTGAGAGGTCCTTGACATTGAATGTCGAGCTCACAAGATACTTCGATGTTGGTATATCGATCACATAGGCGTTGTTGCTGATCCTCTTTAGCACCTTGAATGGTCCATCGCCTCTTGGCTTTAGCTTGGAGTCGCGTTCCTTTGGGAAGCGGTCTTTACTCAAGTGTATCCACACAAGGTCGCCCTCATCAAAGATCATCTCTTTCTTGGTCTTGTTTAGCCTTGAAGCTTGGCGAAGGACTTGTTGCTCGATAGTAGCTCGTGTGTCGTCATGGAGTTTCTTCATTGTTTGGGCACGCTTGACAACGTCCATATTGGCACGTTCATGAAGTGGAAGTGGAAGGATGTCGAGCGCGGTGAGAGGCTCGAAGCTATAGACGATCATGAACGGGCTCCTCATGGTGGTGGAGTGCTTGGCACGGTTGTAGGCGAACTCGGCGTGTGGAATACATTCCTCCCAGTCTTTAAGGTTCTTCTTTATCAACACGTAGAGGAGTGTGCCAAGACTTCGATTAACGACCTCGGTTTGTCCATCGGTTTGAGGATGCGAGGCGGACGAGAAGAGGAGCTTGATGCCGAGCTTGGCCATGAGAGTCTTCCAGAAATAGCTCATGAATTTTACGTCGCGGTCGGAGACGATTGTTCTAGGCACCCCGTGTAGCCGAATTATTTCCCTGAAAAACAAATTGGCTACATGTGAAGCATCATCGGTCTTATGGCACGGAATGAAATGTGCCATTTTAGAAAAGCGATCCACGACTACAAAGATGGAATCATGACCATGTTTAGATCTAGGCAAGCCTAACACAAAGTCCATACTAATGTCCGACCAAGGTGTATGAGGAATAGGCAATGGCATATAAAGACCAAAGGGGTTGGACTTAGACTTAGCTTGGATACATGTAGTACATCGTTGAACGTGGCGCTCCACGTCGCGCTTCATCTTTGGCCAATAGTAGTGAGTGGAGAGCATGTCATATGTCTTGTCACGGATGAAGTGACCCATAAGGCCTCCACCATGGGACTCTTGAAGAAGCAAAAGTTGGAGAGACGATTTCAGAATGCAAAGCTTGTTTTGTTTGAAAAGAAAACCCTTATGCAAATAGAAATCATCAATCCCTTTGTCGGTTGAACATTGTGCAACTATTGGTCCAAAGAAAGGGTCGGACGCGTACCAAGATTTTATGTCATCAAGACCCAAGACATTGACTTCGAGTCGTGTAAGAAGGCTTGTGTTTTTGCGAGACAAAGCGTCCGCTACCACATTTTCTTTGCCCTTCTTGTATTTGACAATGTAAGGAAAAGACTCCATAAACTCAAACCATTTTGCGTGCCTTTTACTCAAGTTGGCTTGGCCCTTAAGATACTTCAACGACTCATGGTCGGAATGGATGATAAATTCTTTGGGCCAAAGATAGAGTTGCCACACTTGAAGAACTCGAAACAAGGTAAAAAATTCTTTGTCATAAATGGGATAATTGAAGCGTGCGCCATCAAGTTTCTCACTATGGTAAGCAATAGGACGCCCATTTTGCATAAGGACGCCACCAATGCCAATACCACTAGCGTCACATTCAATCTCAAATGTTTTTGTGAAATCCGGCAATGCAAGAAGTGGTGCTTCGGTGAGCCTCTTTTTGAGCTCATCAAAAGCCTTTTGTTGTGCTTTTCCCCAAACGAACATGACATTTTTCGAGGTCAATTCGTTGAGGGGGCAAGCAATTGTAGAAAAGTCTTTGACAAAACGACGGTAAAAGCCAGCCATCCCATGAAAACTACGAAGTTCACTAACATTTGTAGGGATGGGCCAATCTTGTATGTCCTTGACTTTTGAGTCATCAACTTCAATGCCATTAGAAGACACGACAAAACCAAGGAAAATAAGCTTGTCTTTTGCAAAAGTGCACTTTGGGAGATTAGCATAAAGCTTTTCATGACGAAGGATTTGAAGTACCTCCTTAACATGAGTAACATGCTCCTCTAGTGACTTGCTATAGACAAGAATGTCATCAAAGTAAACAACTACACTCTTCCCAATGAGAGATCGCAAAATATGGTTCATTAGACGCATGAAGGTAGATGGGGCGTTAGATAAGCCAAAAGGCATAACCAGCCATTCATAGAGACCAAGCTTGGTCTTGAAGGCGGTTTTCCACTCATCACCTTCAGCCATGCGAATTTGATGGTAACCACTACGAAGACTAATTTTCGAAAATATAGTGGCTCCACATAACTCATCAAGCATGTCATCAAGACGCGGTATAGGATGTCGATAACGCACGGTGATAGCATTAATTGGACGGCAGTCCATGCATAACCGCAACGTATCATCCGTTTTCAGGACTAGAATCACGGGGACCGCGCTTGGGCTAGTGCTTACTTGGATCAAACCTTTGGAGACGAGTTGGTTGATTTGACGTTCGATCTCCTTCGTCTCTTCCGGGTTCGTGCGATACGCGGCGCGGTTTGGGAGTGGGGCGCCGGGTATGAGGTCAATGCGGTGCTTGATTCCACGAAGAGGAGGGAGTCCATGAGGAAGCTCTTCGGGGAATACGTCTTGAAATTCCTGCAAAATAGCCATCAAAGAAGGAGGAACATTTGTCAAGTGGTTAGTCCCTTGCGCTAGTCCCTTGCATACAAGGACATAGTGCAAGATGGATGGGTTGTTCCGCACTTCTCTCATCTCACTTTTGGTGGCTAGAAGAACACTCTTAGTTTTTCCACTCGAGTTTGGCTTGTAGCTCTCACTCACTATGGTGTGGTTCTCTCGCTCACCACTCTTCTCATATGGTGTCTTTGTGTATTGCACTCTCGCTAAAGCCTTTGCATTGTCTGCAATTATTTGGCTAGGAGTCATTGGTTGCAACACACACGTTTTATCAAGCCATTTGAAGGTGTAAGTGTTTGAGTGACCATTATGCAAAGCACGCTTGTCATATTGCCACGGTCTTCCGAGCAACATGTGACAAACCGTCATTGGGACCACGTCACATTCCACCGTGTCCTTGTAGTGCCCAATGGAGAATGTCACCGAGACGGTGTGCTTGATCTTGACGGATCCTCGGTCACTTAGCCATTGGATATGGTAGGGGTGTCTATGCTGATGAAGGGTGAGGTTGAGTTTCTCACACAATTCTGTGCTTGCAAGGTTATGGCAACTCCCTCCATCGATGACAACTTTGATGGACTTCCCATTGATGCTGGCACGAGTTTGGAAGATGTTCGAGCGTTGGTCTTCATTTTCATTGGATTGGGTAGTCAAGACCCATGTTACCACTAGCGATGGACTTGCATCATGCTCACACACAAGAAGTTCTTGGTCCTCTTCCAAATGTTGCCTTGCTATGGCTTCCTTGACCCTTGCATCGAACTCTTCTTCACTCAAGTATTCTTCATCGCCGTTGTCATGGATGAACAAAACTTTCTTGTTCCCACATGCATTCGACTTGTGCCCTTTGCCTCCACACTTGTAGCATTCACCATTGAATTGTTGATCATCTCTTGTGTGTTTGCCACTTGGGGGTTGTTTTCCTTGAGGGAGAGTTGGCTTGAAGGGAAGCTTGGTGGTACTTGAGGAGCTTCCACTTGGTGTTGTTTGAGTAGTGGTTGGCGTTTGCTTGTAGGTGAAGTACGTCTTTGGCTTGTTGTACTTGATGTCCTCTTGCACTTGATGCTCGGCCTTTGAAGCGATGTGCACAAGCTCAACCATGTTGTTGTACTTTTGGAACTCGGTGATGCGCTTGATGGGATGGTTCAAGCCATTGAGGAAGCGTGCCATTGTTTGTTCATCTCGCTCTTCAATGTTGGCACGGATCATGTTGAGCTCCATTTTCTTGAAGTACTCTTCCACGGTCTTTGTTCCTTGGCTAAGCGTTTGAAGCTTGTTGAAGAGGTCATGCGTGTAGTGTGAAGGAACAAAGCGGGATCTCATATGAGCCTTCATATCTTGCCAAGTTGCGATTGGAGGCTCTTCTTTTTGCTCATGACGAGTTGGACTTGTTCCCACCAAAGGTTGGCATACTCATCAAACTCGAGGGATGCCGTGGCCATCATCTTCTCATTGCTATAGTTGTGCATACGGAAGATCTTGTCGACCTTGAGTTCCAAAGAGAGATATTCCTCTGGCTCATTGGAACCGGTGAACTTTGGCATGGTGAACTTGAGCTTGCCAAAAGTTTCTTCTCCATTGCTTCGGTTCCTATGCGGTTGCCATGATTTGGGTCATCATCATCATCCGAGCTCTCTTGTCTTGCTTGGTGATTGTTGCGTTGCTCTTGCGGTTGTTGAGGTGCCGCGTTTGGTGGTGGAACTTGTTGGTGACGACGAGCTTGGGGAGCTTGCTCGTTTTGTTGACGCGGTTGAGGACGAGGAGGAGGTTGATGGTCCTCACGACGAGCTTGGGGAGCTTGCTCTTGTTCTTGTCGTGGTTGATGTCGAGGAGCATTGTCTTGCTCCCTATGGCGAGGAGGACATCGAGCCGCATGCGCAATGGGCTGCTCTTCTTCTTCTTCTTGGTGTAGAGGAGGCTCGTCATGACCATCATGTTGCCGACGTGGACGATCATGTCGATGATGACGCCTTGGGGGATCTTCGAGTGCTTCCCGTCGACGGTGATCTTGTTCGTCCTCTTCGGAAGCTTCACTTGTTGTTGAAGGGGCAAATTGGGGCTCTTTTTGGTGGGATTTTCGATTTTAAGGCGGATAAAAGAAAAATTGGGGGGAAATTCGTGATCAACCATGCTCTTGATACCAATATGATAGGTAACCACAGGTTGGCCCGATCTTTCACAATTCCACGAGAAGCGAGGGAAAGGTGGTGGTGGATGAAATCGAGAAGCGATGAAAACCCACGAACACACCAAAACACGATACACGCCTACTCCTCAAGCGGTGGCAACCGTCCAACATAATCTCTAGGATCGGTGTTGGGCGAAGCTTGCTCTCGCCAACAACGGGGATGAGGTGCTTGGTGAGATCTTGACTTGGGGGCGAGAAACCGAGAACCAAGGCCTTGTACAACTTGAGCGTACTAGGCAAGATCCAAGAGGGGTGGATAATCCGGTGCTCCTTGGTAGGAGCATGAGACCAATAGATATAAGTCCTCAAGGGTTTCCTTAATATCTATTATTATCAAGTCTAGGGTTTACATAGAGGGTGGGGGCTATATATAGTCCAGCCACAAAAGGGGTAGTTTCGAACAAAAGGTAAATTATAGGAAAGGGTTACAAGGCACGTGGCCTAACTCAGCGCCAGATCGGTCGGGCCAGACTAGTACGGTCCGGCACCAATACCGCTTCATAACCTGAGTACCGCTCCGGGAGCGGTACCGCTTGAGGGCTGAGCTTCGGAGGCGTCGATGGCGGGAGGGAGCGGTAGTATACCTGTCGGTAGTACCGGTCAGGGACCGGTAGTACCGCTGCTTCGAGCGTGGGCGGTGCTTCTTGAGCGTCCGTAGTCAGAGGCGGTAGGACCGCTTGGAGCGGTAGTACCGGTCGTCTCAACCGGTAGTACCGCTTGCGTCTGGCAGCGACTGGTTGCTTCCCCTCCGTCCCTTGTGATGCAGCCCGTCCTACGACCGCTACTACATCTACTCCCACGAACTACCCAAGTGGACCCATGACTCGCGCCCGAGCCAAACTCCTTCAAACTAAGGTGAACTCGCTCCTCTCTTTGTGTGACTTCGACACACCCTTGGATGGCTTGCTACTTCACACCAAACTCTGTGCATCATCAGGTACGAAGAAGCCACCAGTCGCTGCCAGACGCAAGCGTTACTACCGGTTGGGACGACCGGTACTACCGCTCCAAGCGGTCCTACCGCCTCCTCCTACCGCTCGCCACACGAAGCATCACTCCACGCCCCAGAAGCAAGCGGTACTACCGGTCCTACAACCGGTACTACCGGTGGCAGACTCTGCCCCTCCTCACTGCCACAGGCGCCTCGGAAGCTCCAGGCCCTCAGCGGTACTACCGCTCCAAGCAGTACTACCGGTTACCATCGGTACTACCGGTTCTGGGACCGTACTACAGTCCTGCACCTGATCGCCTCGGTTGCCCCTGCCTTGTAACCCAACCTATAATTTACCTTTTCATTCCAAACTACCCCTGTTTTGTGGCTGGACTATATATAGCCCCACCCTCTATTGTAACGCTAGACTTGGATAATAATAGATATTAAGGAAACCCTTTGAGGACTTATATCTATTGGTCTCATGCTCCTACCAAGGAGCACCGGATTATCCACCCCCCTCTTGGATCTTGCCTAGTGCGTTCAAGTTGTACAAGGCCTTGGGTTCTCGGTTTCTCGCCCCCAAGTCGTCAAGGTCTCACCAAGCACCTTATCCCCCGTTGTTGGCGTGGAGAGCGAGCTTCGCCCAACATCGATCCTAGGGATTATGTTGGACCGGTTGCCACCGGCGTGAGGAGTAGGCGTGTATCGTGTTTTGGAGTGAGTGTGTTCGTGGTTTTCATCGTTTTCCTCGATTGCATCCCCCGACCACCCCCTTTCCCCTCGTTCCTCGTGGAATCCGTGAAAGATCGGGCCAACCCCAGGGTTACCCCCATAACATATTGGTGTCAAGAGCACGGTTGATCACGAATTTCCCCCCAATTATACTTTTATCCGCCTTAAAATCGAAAATCCTACCAAAAAGAGCCCCAATTTGCCTTCGGATCGATCTCTGGATTTGGTGAGTTTTTCGTGGTTTTGGTCCATAGATCTGCTGCTTTAGGAGTCGATCTATAGCCCCTGTTGTTCCTAGCCCAGCCTTTCGGTCAGATTTCCCACGAATTTGAGGTTTTTGGAACGACCTTCGTGTTCCAGTCCTGTGCCAAGCGGTACTACCGGCTGTGCAAGCGGTACTACCGCAAGTAACCGATACTACCGGTAGTACAAGCGGTACTACCGCTCACCGGTACTACCGGTTGTCGCAAGCGGTACTACCGCTCGCCACTGACCGTGCTTCCTGCCCTTTGACGCCTCGATTTCGTTCGCTGACCTTTCCTTTTCGTTTGTTCGTGTTTCGCGTGTTTGTCGCCATTTTCACAATAGCTTCCGCAACAACGTCATCCCGCGCTCAACGACACCGCGACACTCGAACATCATCCCCCACCAACGGTTGCAAGTCGTCAACAATACCAAAGGTATAACTTGCACCACCTTGACAGCCCCATATCTTCCTTTGTGTGTATCTATCCTATGAGAGCAACTCATTTTGTGTTTGTCTAAGCATTGTGCACTTGCCTTCGGAAAAGTGAGAGTGTGAGGCCAAATACAAAAGCTAACGTAGTAGCATAGCAAGGGAGAAAAAGAAAAAGAATAAAAAAAAACAGGAAAAGAAAAAGATAGAATAGAAAGTTACATAGTCTCCCAATACAAAGAGAATACCAAACTTGTAAGCCAACAAGAGAGAAGAAAGAGCGCACCGAAGCAAGTGCACAAATCTATTGCTTACCCTCTTTTGGCAAACGAGTTGTGGTCTCTCCTTGTGTTGGCACGACAACCGAGCGTAGTCTTCGTTAGGACCTTTTGTGCTCATTTTCATAGTCGTGCTAACCCCGTTTTTCTCCACGTGTGTGTTTTCCATGTTTTTGTAGATCGTATCCTTTTGCTTTTGATCTTTGGTTCTTTACCACGTAGGACAATAACCTTTTGCTTGGAACGTTTCGTTTGGTTTTCCACAACCCTAACCTTCCACCAAAAGCCTTTGAGAGTTTCTTGCCATTTCACTTTGCACGCTTTTCTCTCATTTGTGTGGCAATTGGTTTGATATAATCTCCAAGGTGAGGTAAAAGGCTTACTCTCCATACCCTTTCTCTCCATATACAACCATTGTTGGATTTGCATTATGGACAGGCATGGAGAGCCATCCCAACCACCACCACCTCCGGAGGATGATAACCAATTCATGACAAGATGGGACCATTGGAAGGTCCGAGGAGAATTCAACTATCGTTGTGAAGCTCTCGAGCGGCGCCAAGATGAACAATTTAGCGAGGCCCGTGTGGAATTCAAGAACATCGACAACCGCTTCGAAGAAGTCCGTGGCCAAATGCATGCCATGCAACACAACCTCGGTCATCAAAATGAAGCTCTTGGTCGTGCACTCGCCTCAACGGATGAGAAGCTTTAACGCATCATCGATGGACTCGCAAGGCCACGCTCGCGCGAATCAAGCTCATCTCGGCACTCCTCAAGTGAATCAAGTGCACCTCGCCGTCACGCTTCAAGGCACCGGGATGGACCCGTTCTTCAATCCATGAGCTCTTCGCAGCGGTACCATCTCCGCCACGCAACATCAAGCTACGATGGTGACCTCTCCGCAAGACCTCCAAGGCGCGGTTAACCGCCACAACCAAGGGCACTTGTGATTCAACAAGAGCAACCTCGCATGGACCACCAAGGCCATCGACGTCGACATGCCCCTTCAACAACTAGTGAAGCTTCCGAAGAGGACGAACAAGATCACCGTCGGTGGGAAGCACTCGAAGACCCTCCAAGGCGTCATCATCGACATGATCGTCCACGTCGGCAACATGATGGTCATGACGAGCCTCCCCTACACCAAGAAGAAGAAGAGCAGCCCATTGCGCAGGCGGCCCGACGTCCTCCTCGCCACATGGCGCAAGCTAATGCTCCTCGGCATCAACCACGACAAGAACAAGAGCAAGCTCCCCAAGCTCGTCGTGAGGACCATCAACCTCCCCCTTGTCCTCAACCGCGACAACAAAACGATCAAGCTCCCCAAGCTCGTCGTCAACAACAAGTTCCACCACCAAACGCGGCACCTCAACAACCACAAGAGCAACGCAACAATCAAGAAGCAAGACATGAGAGCTCGGATGATGATGACCGCCCAAATCATGGCAACCGACGCAACCGGAACCGCAATGGAGAAGAAACTTTCGGCAAGCTCAAATTCACCATGCCCAAGTTCACCGGTTCCAATGAGCCCGAGGAATATCTCTCTTGGGAACTCAAGGTTGACAAGATCTTCCGCATGCACAACTATAGAAATGAGAAGATGATGGCCATGGCATCCCTCGAGTTTGATGAGTATGCCAACCTTTGGTGGGAACAAGTCCAACTCGCTCGCGAAGCAAAAGAAGAGCCTCCAATCGCAACTTGGCAAGATATGAAGGCTCATATGAGATCCCGCTTTGTTCCTTCACACTACACGCGTGACCTCTTCAACAAGCTTCAAACGCTTAGTCAAGGGACAAAGACCGTGGAAGAGTACTTCAAGCAAATGGAGCTCAACATGATCCGTGCCAACATTGAAGAGCGAGATGAGCAAACAATGGCACGCTTCCTCAATGGCTTGAACCATCCTATCAAGCGCATCACCGAGTTCCAAAGGTACAACAACATGGTTGAGCTTGTGCACATCGCATCGAAGGCCGAGCGTCAAGTGCAAGAGGACATCAAGTACAACAAGCCAAAGACGTACTTCACCTTCAAGCAAGCGTCAACCACTACTCCAACAACTCCAAGTGGAAGCTCCTCAAGTACCACCAAGCTTCCCTTCAAGCCAACTCTCCCTCAAGGAAAACAGCCCCCAAGTGGCAAAAACACAAGGGATGATCAACCATTCAATGGTGAATGCTACAAGTGTGGAGGCAAAGGGCACAAGTCGAATGCATGTGGAAACAAGAAAGTTTTGTTCATCTATGACAACGGCGATGAAGAATACTTGAGTGAAGAAGAGTTTGATGCAAGGGTCAAGGAAGCAATGGCAAGGCAACACTTGGAAGAGGACCAAGAACTTCTTGTGTGTGAGCATGACGCAAGTCCATCGCTTGTGGTCACAAGGGTCTTGACTACCCAAGCCAATGAAAGTGAAGACCAACGCTCGAACATCTTCCAAACTCGTGCCGGCATCAATGGGAAGTCCATCAAAGTTGTCATCGATGGTGGGAGTTGCCACAACCTTGCAAACACGGAATTGTGTGAGAAACTCAACCTCACCCTCCTTCCGCATAGACACCCCTACCATATCCAATGGCTAAGTGACCAAGGATCCGTCAAGATCAAGCACACCGTCTCGGTGACGTTCTCAATTGGGCACTACAAGGACACGGTAGAATGTGACGTGGTTCCAATGACGGTTTGTCACATGTTGCTCGGAAGACCGTGGCAATATGACAAGCGTGCTTTGCATAATGGTCACTCAAACACTTACACCTTCAAATGGCTTGATAAAACTTGTGTGTTGCAACCAATGACTCCTAGCCAAATAATTGCAGACAATGCAAAGGCTTTAGCGAGGGTGCAATACGCAAAAACATCTTGTGAGAAGAGTGGTGAGCGAGAGAACCACACAATAGTGAGTGAGAGCTACAAGCCAAACTCGAGTGGAAAAACTAAGAGTGTTCTTCTTGCCACCAAAAGTGAGATGAGAGAAGTGCGGAACAACCCATCCATCTTGCACTACGTCCTCGTATGCAAGGGACTAGCGCAAGGAACTAACGACTTGACAAATGTTCCTCCTTCTTTGATGGCTGTTTTGCAGGAATTCCAAGATGTATTTCCCGAAGAGCTTCCTCATGGCCTTCCCCCTCTTCGTGGAATCGAGCACCGCATCGACCTCATACCCGGCGCACCACTCCCAAACCGCCGCGTGTATCCTGAACCCGGAAGAGACAAAGGAGATCGAGCGTCAAATCAACCAACTCGTCTCCAAAGGTTTGATCCAAGTAAGCACTAGCCCAAGCGCGGTTCCCGTGATCCTAGTCCCGAAAACGGATGATACGTTGTGGTTATGCATGGACTGCCGTCCAATCAATGCTATCACCGTGCGTTATCGACATCCTATACCGCGTCTTGATGACATGCTTGACGAGTTATGTGGAGCCACTATATTCTCGAAAATTGATCTTCGTAGTGGCTACCATCAAATTAGCATGGCTGAAGGGGATGAGTGGAAAACCGCCTTCAAGACCAAGCTTGGTCTCTATGAATGGTTGGTTATGCCTTTTGGCTTATCCAATGCCCTATCTACCTTCATGCGCCTCATGAACCATATTTTGCGATCTCTCATTGGAAAGAGTGTAGTTGTTTACTTTGATGACATTCTTGTCTATAGCAAGTCACTAGAGGAGCATGTTACTCATGTTAAGGAGGTCCTCCAAATCCTTCGTCATGAAAAGCTTTATGCTAATCTCCCCAAGTGCACTTTTGCAAGAGACAAGCTGATTTTCCTTGGTTTTGTTGTGTCTTCTAATGGCATAGAAGTGGACGTCTCCAAAGTCAAGGACATACGAGATTGGCCCACCCCTACAAATGTTAGTGAACTTCGTAGTTTTCATGGGTTGGCTGGCTTTTACCGTCGCTTTGTGAAAGATTTTTCTACAATTGCTTGCCCCCTCAACGAGTTGACCAAGAAGAATGTCACGTTCGTTTGGGGAAAAGCACAACAAAAGGCTTTTGATGAGCTCAAAAAGAGGCTCACCGAAGCACCACTTCTTGCATTGCCGGATTTCACAAAAACCTTTGAGATTGAATGTGACGCTAGTGGTATTGGCATTGGTGGCGTCCTTATGCAAAATGGGCGTCCTATTGCTTACCATAGTGAGAAACTTGATGGCGCACGCCTCAATTATCCCATTTATGACAAAGAACTTTTTGCCTTGGTTCGTGTTCTTCAAGTGTGGCAACACTATCTTTGGCCCAAAGAATTTATCATCCATTCCGACCATGAGTCATTGAAGTTTCTTAAGGGCCAAGCCAACTTGAGTAAAAGACATGCAAAATGGGTTGATTTTATGGAGTCTTTTCCTTACATTGTCAAATACAAGAAGGGCAAAGAAAATGTGGTAGCAGACGCCTTGTCTCGCAAAAACATAAGCCTTCTTACACGACTCGAAGTCAATGTCTTGGGTCTTGAGGACATCAAATCTTTGTACGCGTCCGACTCTTTCTTTGGACCAATATTTGCACAATGTTCAATAGACAAAGGGATTGATGATTTCTATTTGCATAAGGGTTTTGTTTTCAAACAAAACAAGCTTTGCATTCCGAAATCGTCTCTCCAACTTTTGCTTCTTCAAGAGTCCCATGGTGGAGGCCTTATGGGTCACTTTGGCCGCGACAAGACATATGACATGCTCTCCACTCACTACTTTTGGCCAAAGATGAAGCGTGACGTGGAGCGCCACGTTCAACGATGCACTACATGTATCCAAGCTAAGTCCAAGTCCAACCCCTTTGGTCTTTATATGCCATTGCCTATTCCTGATGCACCTTGGTCGGACATTAGCATGGACTTTGTGTTAGGCTTGCCTAGATCAAACATGGTCATGATTCCATATTTGTAGTCGTGGATCGCTTTTCAAAATGGCACATTTCATTCGTGCCATAAGCGATGATGCTTCACATGTAGCAAATTTGTTTTCAGGAAATAATTATTCGCCACACGGCATGCCAAGAACAATCGCTCCGACCGCGACGTAAAATGCATGAGCTACTCGAAGACCCTCATGGCCAAGCTCGGCATCAAGCTCCTCTTCTCGCCTCGCATCCTCAAACCGATGGACAAACCGAGGTCGTCAGAAGTCTTGGCACACTTCTCGGTGTTGATAAATTAGAACCTTAAAGACGGGAGGAATGCATTCCACGCCGAGTTCGCCTACAACCGCCAAGCACTCCACCACCATGAGGAGCCGTTCATGGTCGCCTATGGCTTCGAGCCTCTCACCGCTCGATATCCTTCCACTTCCACTTCATGAACGTGCCAATATGGACGTTGTCAAGCGTGCCCAAGCAATGATGAAACTCCATGAAGACACACGAGCTACTATCGAGCAACAAGTCCTTCGCCAAGCATCAAGGCTAAACAAGACCAAGAAAGAGATGATCTTTGATGAGGGCGACCTTGTATGGATACACTTGAGTAAAGACCGCTTCCCCAAGGAACGCGACTCCAAGCTAAAGCCACGAGGCGACGGACCATTCAAGGTGCTAAAGAGGATCAACAACAACGCCTATGTGATCGATATACCAACATCGAAGTATCTTGTGAGCTCGACATTCAATGTCAAGGACCTCTCACCCTACCATGGCGAAGAGGAAGTTGTGATGGTTGAAGAGTCGAGGACGACTCTTTCCCAAGGGGGGGGAGCTGATGCAGCCCGTCCTACGACCGCTACTAAATCTACTCCCACGAACTACCCAAGTGGACCCATGACTCGCGCCCGAGCCAAACTCCTTCAAACTAAGGTGAACTCGCTCCTCTCTTTGTGTGACTTCGACACACACTTGGATGGCTTGCTACTTCACGCAAACTCACATCATCAGTGCAGAAGAAGCCACCGATTGCTGCGTAAGCAAGCGGTACTAGGTTGGGACGACCCACTACCGCTCAAGCGGTCCTACCTCCTCCTACCGCCGCCACAGAAGCACCACTCACGCCCGAAGCAAGCGGTACTCTGGTCCTGAACAGTACTACCGGTGGCAGTACCGGCCTCCTACTCGCCACAGGCGCCTCCGACCGAAGCTCCGGGCCCTCAAGCGGTACTACCGCTCGAGGCGGTACTCGGTTACCACCGGTACTACAGATTTGGGACCGGTACTCTGTCTGCCACTGGTCGCCTCGATTCGACCTGTGCCTTGTAACCCAACCTATAATTTACCTTTTCATTCCGAAACTACCCCTGTTTTGTGGCTGGACTATATATAGCCCCCACCCTCTATTGTAAACGCTTAGACTTGGATAATAATAGATATTAAGGAAACCCTTTGAGGACTTATATCTATTGGTCTCATGCTCCTACCAAGGAGCACCGGATTATCCACCCCCCTCTTGGATCTTGCCTAGTGCGTTCAAGTTGTACAAGGCCTTGGGTTCTCGGTTTCTCGCCCCCAAGTCGTCAAGGTCTCACCAAGCACCTCATCCCCCGTTGTTGGCGTGGAGAGCGAGCTTCGCCCAACACCGATCCTAGGGATTATGTTGGACCGGTTGCCACCGGCGTGAGGAGTAGGCGTGTATCGTGTTTTGGGTGAGTGTGTTCGTGGTTTTCATCGTTTTCCTCGATTGCATCAACCGACCACCCCCTTTCCCCTCGTTCCTCGTGGAATTCGTGAAAGATCGGGCCAACCCCAGGGTTACCCCCATAACACCTTGGGTCCTTCTCTTCGTACCTGATGATGCATAGTGTATGCGTATGAAGTAGCAAGCCATCCAAGGGTGTGTCGAAGTCACACAAGGAGAGGAGCGTGTTCACCTTTGCTTGAAGGAGTTTGGCTCGGGCGCGAGTCATGGGTCCACTTGGGGAGCTCGTGGGAGTAGATGTAGTAGCGGTCGTAGGACGGGCTGCATCATCAGACTTCCGCCGCGGCTGCTGCTGCGACATTGGGGACGGACGACGGTACTACTACGACCCCGACGACGACGATCTGTTTGACGAGGAGGTTGAACAACCTCCACAGGTTCCTGCTGGCCGTCCTCGACATTACTACCGCAACGCTCGACCACCGGTACGTGATGATGATCATGTTGCAAAGCTTAAATTAAATATTCCATCTTTTGAGGGTAAATATAATCCTGATGCATATCTTACATGGGAGATGGAAGTAGAACAAAGTTTTGCATGCTTAAAATATCCTGAGAATATGTGTGTTAGTGCTGCTACATGTGAATTTACTAAATTTGCTTCCCTTTGGTGGTCTGAGTATTGTCGTTTAAATCATACTACTATTCCTAGTACTTGGACTGCTTTAAAAACTGCTATGCGTGTTCGTTTTGTACCTCCCACTTATCAACGTGATTTACTAAAGAATCTGACATGTTTAGAGCAAGGGAAAAATTCTGTAGAAGAGTATTATCAGGAATTGCAAACGGGGATGGTTCGGTGTGGTCTTGTTGAATCTAATGAACAAATGCTTGCACGTTTCTTTGGTGGATTAAACAAGGACATTCAGCACATCTTAGATTATAAGGAATATAATTCTATCACTCGTTTGTTTCATCTTGCTTGCAAAGCTGAACGTGAAGTGTAGGATCGCCAAACACCATGGAGGAGGACTAATAATTCTGCAGGTCGCACATCCACTTGGACATCCCGACAATCAGTGCCTCCTCGTGATTCGCCACCTGCTACTACCACATCCAAGGCCACCACAAGATTTCCAGCTGCTCCTCCACCATCATCCAATGCCCCTGCTCGTAGTGCATCTTCTATGGCTTCCACGGGTAAGACAAAGGATATACAATGCCGTAAGTGCTAGGGTTTTGGTCATATTGAGAGACAGTGCACAACACAACGTGTGATGATGGTGCGAGAAGATGGTCAATACGATTCAGTGAGTGACTTTGATGAAGATACACTAGCCCTTATTTCTGCTCGAGATGGAGACAATTCTGATGCTGATGAAGAGACAGAGGTAATGGGAGCTGAAGCTGCTGATCAATACAGGAGCTTAATTACACAACGTGTGTTGAGTGTGCAATTGAGCAAATCTGAGCAGTGGTGTTGAGATGGAGACAAACACGTGGTGTTGTCAAGGAAAGAGCTATACGGATCATCATTGATGGAGGGAGTTGTAATAATCTGGCCAGTGTTGACATGGTAGAGAAGCTTGCGCTTCCAACAAGACAACGCCCACATTCATATTACATCCAATGGTTTGAGAGTTCTCGCAAGATCAAGGTAACAAGAACGGTACGCGTGCATTTTACTATTGGTACATATTCTGATTTTGTTGATTGTGATGTTGTACCTATGCAAGCTTGTTCTTTGTTACTTGGTAGACCACGGAAATTTGATAGAGAATCTGTTCATAATGGCAAAACTAATCACTATTCTCTTATGCATGACGGAAAGAAAATTGGTCTAAAACCTATGACTCCCGAACAGATTTTAAAAGATGATCTTGCTAGAGCTAGTAGAGCTAAAACTGAGGAGAAAAATAAAAGTGAGAATCAGATTGTTGCTGCAGATTTTATACCAGCAAAGAACACTAAATCTTATTCTACACATGCTACCGAAATTCGTTTGAAGAGTCCATGTATGCTTGCAAATAAAATTGATATTGCTGCACTCGATGTAAACAATACTCAATGTTATGCAATTGTCTGCAAAGAGGTTTTGTTTTCATTTGAGGATATGCCTCCTTCTTTGCCACCCACTATTGCTAACCTTTTGCAGGAATATGAGGGCGTCTTTCCTGCTGAGCTGCCACCAGGACTACCTCCTGTTAGAGGAATTGAGCACCAAATTGATGATGTGGACATCCCTACTATTGATACAACCGTTGTACCTACAGCAACACACATACAAGGACCCATCACAAGATCTCGTGCCAAACAACTGAACTATCAGGTACTTTCGTTTCTTGGACTATTCCTTACATACATGAGAATATGATGCTGCCTAAATCAGATATGTTTCTTACTCTTAGGAATGATGGACCAAGCATGGATGAGAGGGACAAGCATTGGAGCATGGCCATGCATGGTGATGGCAGCAAGCATGTGATGATCCAAGAGAAGGCCACGGATGAAGATTTCAGAACTTTGAGGCCACCATAATGAAGAAAGAAGGCTTGGACGAAATATTCAAGATCAATACTTTACAATTCGTCCATAGCATAATATGGTGTCGACACCTTTATTTTGGGCCGGCCCATGTAATTTTCAGATTTTAATTAGCCACTTTTTAGAGTCCGTATTTGAGAAAGGACTTTTAGGGTTGGATTCGTCACCACTTCCATGGCTGGCGAAACCCCACCTTTTCGCCTTTTACACGCCCCATAGTTAACCTTTAGACTCGGATTTTGTTTAGACATTGTTAGCCATAGTCGCAACTTCGCAAGGCTCGAGGTCCTTGAGGCCTCTTGTACACCTATTCGTGATCCCTCTTTCAATAAAGCTTTCCTCTTAATCCGCAATATCTTGATTGCAATATTGGTTCTTACTTGTTCTCGATTTCGTGAATTAAGACCCTCATTGTGTCGGATCGTGTTCACGCGGATCGGTAACCTCCGAGATTGGCCTAGCGATTGCATTGGCGCTCGTGCTTTCAGTGGTGGTGTCGTCATCGTCAACCGAACTCCACCAAATCGATTATCGCCATCTCATCGAAAGATCGGACACCTTTGCCCTATCAAGTGGTATCGATTTCGAGATTTTGATTAGATCTGTTTTACCTATAACCCACGAAAAAGCCAAAACACATTAGAGTTTAGATCCATCCCATAACCAATCTCGCCTCCCATTATCTTTTTCTTTTTGCATTGTTGAATTTGTGTCTACATCGTCAAGGGTCTTAGTGTCTCCCCTTAGAGTTTCGGTTCGATCATACTAGTCACCGCCACACTGCGATCACCGCCATATACCGCCACCATATTCCGCCATATATACCGCCACCATAAAACCCTAATACTCCGCCACCCTTCTTCCTACCGCGACTACGTTTTTTAGAGTTTCGTTATTTCTTTTGACTTTCCTTCTTTCTTTGTTTCCGTGTTCGCCTAAAGTCCGTGTCGAGCTAAGAGTCCGTAAGTCCGAGAGCAAAAAAAAAAAAAAAAAAAATTGCTATACTATTTTTCACCCGGGATCACTTTTCTCCATCGGCCATTATAGCGATATTTTTACGCTTCCGGAGCAAAATAAAAATTTGAAAAAATTTTGGGGCTAACCTCTTTTAGACCCTTGTCTAGACACTCGCCATCATAGTGATTTTCAGATCTCGGATCGCTTTCCGGTGCTATATCATCATTTGTTGTGTCGTCGTGACATCGTTGGTGATCTAGCCTAGGACCTGAGCATTCTTTCAACTTTTGCATTGCTTTGATAATTGACCCTTTGCTAAGCCTTCCCAGCTCCACGATACTCTCCACGGCGGTGTTTCACTCGGTAATCGCTTGGTTCAATCTGACCCACCGATCCTCGTGGTTGCACATCGCCTTTTCCTGTTTGGTAAGAACTTGTAAGAGCTTCAGATATTGCTTGGATTACGTGACTTCCACCATATTCCCTAGTATATACGTGCTTTTTAAGGACTAACCATGATGGATGCCCGAAACGCCACCATGACGACGAAGAACTACATGCCCACTTCTCCGCCTCCCGCCATAAGACGTGGACACGCGCCTAGGGAGTTTGACACCAAGCTCCAACGCCGTGGACAAGATCGATGGACTCGAAATCCTTCAACACCCACATGGTGCACGCATTCGATCACGGCTCGGACTGCTGGGTACGCTCTCCGCCCCTTCGCAGCCTCGCTCCTGCGGACATCCTCGAGGATCCCCCGTATACCGCCCGCTGCGACGTTAATGGACCTACTGGATAACTACGCACCCCGGCACGACGCCCCATGACGAGGAGGTTGAACAACCTCCACAGTACTTGCTGTCGGACATTACTACGCTACCACCGTTACGTCGATGATGATCATGTTGCAAAGCTTAAATTAAATATTCCATCTTTTGAGGGTAAATATAATCTGATGCATATCTTACATGGGAGATGGAAGTAGAACAACGTTTTGCATGCTTAAAATATCCCGAGAATATGCGTGTTAGTGCTACATGTGAATTTACTAAATTTGCTTCCTTTGGTGGTCCGAGTATTGTTTAAATCCTACTACTATTCCTAGTACTTGACTGCTTTAAACTGCTATGCGTGTTCGCTTTGTTCCTCCCACTTATCAACGTGATTTACTAAAGAATCGACACGCTTAGAGCAAGGGAAAATTCAGAAGAGTATTATCGAATTGCAACGGGATGGTTAGGTGTGGTCTTGTAGAATCTAATGAACAAATGCTTGCATTTCTTTGGTGGATTAAACAAGGACGTTCAAAGACATATTAGATTATAAGGAATATAATTCTATCACTCGTTTGTTTCATCTTGCTTGCAAAGTGAACGTGAAGTGCGGATCGCCAAACACCATGGAGGAGGACTAATAATTCGCACATCCACTTGGACATCCCGACAATCAGCGCCTCGTGATTCGCCTCCACTACCACATCCAAGGCCACCACAAGATTTCCACCTCCACCATCATCCAATGCTCCTCGTAGTGCATCTTCTATGGCTTCCACGGTAAGACTAAGGATATACAATGCCGCAAGTGCCGTTTGGTCATATTGAGAGATGGCACAACACAACGTGTGATGATGGTGAGAAGATGGTGAATACGATTCGACTTCGATGAAGATACACTAGCCCTTATTTCCCGAGATGGAGACAATTCGATGATGATGACGAGCCGAGGTAATGGGAGTCAAGCGATCAATACAAGAGTTTAATTACACAACGGTGTTGAGTGTGCAATTGAGCAAATCGAGCAAGATCAACGCCACAACTGCTCCAAACACGTGGTGTTGTCAAGGAAAGAGCTATACGGATCATCATTGATGGAGGGAGTTGTAATAATCGGCGGTGTTGACATGGTAGAAGCTTGCGCTTCCAACAAGACAACGCCACATTCATACTACATCCAATGGTTTGAGAGTTCTCGCAAGATCAAGGTAACAAGAACGGTACGCGTGCATTTTACTATTGGTACATATTCTGATTTTGTTGATTGTGATGTTGTACCTATGCAAGCTTGTTCTTTGTTACTTGGTAGACCATGGCAATTTGATAGAGAATCTGTTCATAATGGCAAAACTAACCACTATTCTCTTATGCATGATGGAAAGAAAATTGGTCTAAAACCTATGACTCCCGAACAGATTTTAAAAGATGATCTTGCTAGAGCTAGTAGAGCTAAACCGAGAGAAAATAAAAGTGAGAATCAGATTATTCTGCAGATTGTTGCCGCATTTTATACCACCAAAGAACACTAAATCGATTCTACACATGCTGAAATTGCTTGAAGAGTCCATGTATGCTTGCAAATAAAATTGATATTCTGAACTAGATGTAAACAATACTCAATGTTATGCAATTGTCTGCAAAGAGGTTTTGTTTTCATTTGAGGATATGCCTCCTTCTTTGCCACCATTGCTAACCTTTGCGAATATGAGGACGATTTCCCATGAG
This sequence comes from Avena longiglumis, assembly GCA_030063025.1. Lineage (NCBI taxonomy): Eukaryota > Viridiplantae > Streptophyta > Magnoliopsida > Poales > Poaceae > Avena > Avena longiglumis. The sequence goes on from CP125976.1 coordinate 338,130,570, forward strand.
TTGCCACAGACTACCTCCTATTAGAGGAATTGAGCATCAAATTGATCTAATTCCTGGTGCCACGTTGCCCAACCGCGCCATATAGAACCAATCCAGAGGAGACAAAGGAGATACGCCAAATTCAGGAACTACTCGGAGAGATCATATTCGTGAGTCCCTTAGCCCTTGTCTTGTTCCTATTATTTTGGTGCCTAAGAAAGATGGTTCTTCGCATGTGTACCGATTGTAGAGCTATAAATAATATTACTATTCGATATCGCCATCCTATTCCACGCTTAGATGACATGCTTGATGAATTGAGTGGCTCTACCATGTTTTCTAAAGTTGATTTGCGTGTGGTTACCACCAGATTATGAAATTAGGAGATGAATGGAAAACAGCATTTAAAACTAAGTTCGGTTTATATGAGTGGTTAGTAATGCCGCTTGGTTTAACTAATGCACCTAGCACTTTCATGAGATTAATGAACAAGTTTTACGTGCTTTCATTGGACGTTTGTGGTAGTCTACTTTGATGATATTCTGATTTATAGCAAATCTTTAGAGGAACATTTGGACCATTTACGTGTTGTTTTCAATGCTTTACGTGATGCACGTTTGTTTGGTAACCTTGAGAAGTGCACCTTTTGCACCAATCGAGTTCGTTCTTGGCTATGTTGTTACATCACAGGTATTGAAGTGGATCCACCAAGATTGAAGCTATTGAGAATTGGCCAAGACGGTCACACAAGTGAGGTTTTCTTGGCCTCATTGGTTTTATAGGCGCTTTGTCAAAGACTTTGGATCAATTGCCGAATGAGCTTACCAAGAAGGATGTGCCCTTTGTTTGGGCGATGCACAACAACAGGCCTTCATATTGAAAGATAAGCTAACACATGCTCCCTTACTCCAACTTCGATTTTACTAAGACTTTTGAGCTTGAATGTGATGCTAGTGGAATTGGTTTGGGAGGTGTTATTACAAGAGGAAAACCTGTTGCATATTTTAGTGAGAAATTGAGTGGGGCTAGTCCGAACTATTCTACTTATGATAAAGAATTATATGCGTTGGTTCGGACATTAGAAACTTGGCATTATCTATGGCCTAAGGAATTTGTTATTCATTCTGATCATGAATCTTTGAAGCATATTCGTAGTCAAGCTAAGTTGAATCGTCGTCATGCAAAGTGGGTTGAATTTATTGAGTCTTTCCTTATGTTATCAAACACAAAAAGGGTAAAGATAATATTATTGCTGATGCTTTGTCACGCCGTTATGCTTTGTTATCTCAACTTGACTTCAAAATATTTGGATTGGAAACTATTAAAGAACAATATGTGCATGATGCTGAATTTAAAGATGTGTTGCAGCATTGTAGAGATGGTAGAACTTGGAACAAGTTCGTCTTCAATGATGGATTTGTGTTCCGTGCAACAAACTATGCATTCCAGATAGCTCGCTCGTCTTTTGTTATTACAGAGGCGCATGGAGGAGGATTGATGGGACACTTTGGTGTCAAGAAGACGGAGGATGTTCTTGTGCACACTTCTTTTGGCCACGTATGCCGAGATGTTGAGAGATTTGTGGCACGCACTACTTGTCAAAAGCTAAGTCTCGCCTTAATCCACATGGTTTATATATGCCTTCCTGTTCCTAGTGTTCCTTGGGAGGATATTTCTATGGACTTTGTTTTGGGATTGCCACGAACACGTAGGGAGGGATAGTATTTTTGTTGTTGTGGATCGGTTCTAAGATGGCACACTTTATTCCTTGTCATAAACGGATGATGTCAGCATATTGCTGATTTGTTCTTTCGTGAAATTGTTCGTTTGCATGGTGTGCCAAATACTATTGTCTCGATCGTGATACTAAATTTCTTAGCCACTTTTGGAGATGTTTATGGGCTAAGTTGGGGACTAAATTGCTCTTTAGTACTACATGTCATCCCCAAACTGATGGTCAAACTGAAGTAGTAAATAGAACTTTGTCTACTATGTTACGGGCTGTTTTAAAGAACTTAAAATTGTGGGAAGAGTGTTTACCTCATAGAATTTGCTTATAATCGTTCTTTGCATTCTACCACAAAGATGTGCCCATTTGAGATTGTGTATGGTTTTGTTCCTCGCACCTATTGATTTATTGCCTTTACCTTCTTGATTGCAACATAATTTGGATGCTACACAACGCAAATGATATTAAACTTGCATAAGACTACTAAAGATAACATTGAACACATGAATGCTAAGTATAAACTTGTCAGATAAAGGGAGAAAGCATGTTGTGTTTGATGTTGGCGATCTTGTTTGGTTACATTTGCGTAAAGATCGCTTTTCTGATTTACGCAAGTCTAAGTTAATGCCACGTCCGGGTCCCTTTAAGGTGTTAGAGAAAATCAATGATAATGCATATAAACTTGAGTTGCTGCAGACTTTGGTACAGTTAGTCCTACATTTAACATTGCAGATTTGAAGCCTTACTTTGGTGAGGAAGATGAGATTGCGTCGAGGACGACTTCAATTCAAGAAGGGGAGCATGATGTGGACATCCCTACTATTGATACAACCGTTGTACAAAGAACACACATACAAGGACCCATCACAAGATCTCGTGCCAAACAACTGAACTATCGTGTACTTTCGTTTCTTGGAACTATTCCTTACATACATGAGAATATGATGTTGCCTAAATCGGATATGTTTCTTACTCTTAGGAATGATGGACCAAGCATGGATGAGAGGGACAAGCATTGGAGCATGGCCATGCATGGTGATGGCAGAAGCATGTGATGATCCAAGAGAAGGCCACGGATGAAGATTTCAACTTTGAGGCCACCATAATGAAGAAAGAAGGCTTGGACGAAATATTCAAGATCAATACTTTACGAATTCGTCCATAGCATAATATGGTGTCATGACACCTATATTTTGGGCCAGGCCCATGTAATTTTCGCCGGATTTTAATTAGCCACTTTTTAGAGTCCGTATTTGCGGGGAAAAGGACTTCTAGGCTTGGATTCGGCCACCACTTCCATGGCTGGCCGAAACCCCACCTTTTCGCCTTAAACACGTAGCCGAACCTTTAGACTCGGATTTTGTTTAGACATTGTTAGCCATAGTCGCAACTTCGCCAAGGCTCGAGCGTCGCAGAGGCCTCTTGTACTTCGCACCTATTCAGGATCCCACCTCTTTCAATAAAGCTTTCCTCTTAATCCGCAATATCTTGATTGCAATATTGGTTCTTACTTGTTCTCGATTTCAGGTAGGAATTAAGACCCTCGCTGGTCAGGCTGATCGTGTTCACGCAGGATCGGTAACCTCCAGGAGATTGGCCTAGCGATTGCATTGGCGCTCGTGCTCGCACGTGTAGTCGGATCGTCAAGCCCGAACTCCACCAAATCGATTATCGCCATCTCATCGAAAGATCGGACACCTTTGCCCTATCAATTGATCTAATTCCTGGTGCCACGTTGCCCAACCGCGCGCCATATAGAACCAATCCAGAGGAGACAAAGGAGATACAACGCCAAATTCAGGAACAACTCGACAGAGATCATATTCGTGAGTCCCTTAGCCCTTGTGTTGTTCCTATTATTTTGGTACCTAAGAAAGATGGTTCTTCGCGCATGTGTACTGATTGTAGAGCTATCAATAATATTACTATTCGATATCGTCATCCTATTCCACGTTTAGATGACATGCTTGATGATTTGAGTGGCTCTACCATGTTTTCTAAAGTTGATTTGCGTAGTGGTTACCACCAGATTCGTATGAAATTAGGAGATGAATGGAAAACAGCATTTAAAACTAAGTTCGGTTTATATGAGTGGTTAGTAATGCCGTTTGGTTTAACTAATGCACCTATCACTTTCATGAGATTAATGAACGAAGTTTTACGTGCTTTCATTGGACGTTTTGTGGTAGTCTACTTTGATGATATTCTGATTTATAGCAAATCTTTAGAGGATCATTTGGACCATTTACGTGCTGTTTTCAATGCTTTACGTGATGCACGTTTGTTTGGTAACCTTGAGAAGTGCACCTTTTGCACCTATCGAGTTGCGTTTCTTGGCTATGTTGTTACATCACATGGTATTGAAGTGGATCCAGCCAAGATTGAAGCTATTGAGAATTGGCCGCAGCCCAAGACGGTCACACAAGTGAGGAGTTTTCTTGGCCTCGCTGGTTTTTATAGGAGCTTTGTCAAAGACTTTGGATCAATTGCCGCGCCGCTGAATGAGCTTACCAAGAAGGATGTGCCCTTTGTTTGTGGCGATGCACAACAACAGGCCTTCGTCATATTGAAAGATAAGCTAACACATGCTCCCTTACTCCAACTTCCTGATTTTACTAAGACTTTTGAGCTTGAATGTGATGCTAGTGGAATTGGTTTGGGAGGGGTGTTATTACAAGAGGGAAAACCTGTTGCATATTTTAGTGAGAAATTGAGTGGGGCTAGTCTGAACTATTCTACTTATGATAAAGAATTATATGCATTGGTTCGGACATTAGAAACTTGGCAACATTATCTATGGCCTAAGGAATTTGTTATTCATTCTGATCATGAATTTTTGAAGCATATTCGTAGTCAAGCTAAGTTGAATCGTCGTCATGCAAAGTGGGTTGAATTTATTGAGTCTTTTCCTTATGTTATCAAACACAAAAAGGGTAAAGATAATGTTATTGATGATGCTTTGTCGTGCCGTTATGCTTTGTTATCTCAACTTGACTTCAAAATATTTGGATTGGAAACTATTAAGGAACAATATGTGCATGATGCTGAATTTAAAGATGTGTTGCAGAATTGTAGAGATGGTAGAACTTGGAACAAGTTCGTCTTCAATGATGGATTTGTGTTCCGTGCTAACAAACTATGCATTCCAGATAGTTTTGTTCGTCTTTTTTTGTTACAGGAGGCCCATGGAGGAGGATTGATGGGACACTTTGGTGTCAAGAAGACGGAGGATGTTCTTGCTGCACACTTCTTTTGGCCACGTATGCGTCGAGATGTTGAGCGATTTGTGGCACGCTGCACTACTTGTCAAAAAGCTAAGTCTCGCCTTAATCCACATGGTTTATATATGCCTCTTCCTGTTCCTAGTGTTCCTTGGGAGGATATTTCTATGGACTTTTTTTTGGGATTGCCACGAACACAGAAGGGGAGGGATAGTATTTTTGTTGTTGTGGATCGGTTTTCTAAGATGGCACATGATGCAGCCCGTCCTACGGACGCACCTCCATCTACAACACCTAGTCCCCCTAGTGGACCAAGGACTCGCGCTTGTGCCAAGCTCCTACAAGCCAAGGTTAACTCGCTCCTTTCCTCATGTGATTTTGGCCTACCTTTGGATGGCTTGCTACTTCATGCATCTACGTTGTGTATCCTCAGATATGAAGCAACACCACCACACCAAGCCACCAAGGAAGTAGGGCCAGGAGAAGAAGCTGCTGGAGCTCTGCACACCGGAGTCTCCGGTGTAGACCGGAGTCTCCGGCCCCCACCGAGTCTCGGACCTCCCTCCGGCACCGGAGACTCAAGCCAGGATGATCGATGCCCTCCCGAGACAGGTCCGAGATTGACCGAGTCTCGGACCCTGCATCAAGTCTCGGACCGACCGACGCTGCATGTTTGGGCTGGGCCGCCCATGTAACCCCAATTTCGCGTAACTTCCAGTTTATTCGAATCACCCCTGTCTATGTGGTTGGCCTATATATAGCCCCACCCCTCATATGTAAACCCTAGACTTGGATAATGATAGATTAAGACACCCCTTTGAGGATCTTCAATCTATTGGTCTCATGCTCCTACCAAGGAGCACCTATTGTCCGCCTCCTCTTGGATCTTGCCTAGTGCTCAAGTTGTACAAGGCCTTGGGTTCTGTTTCCGCCCCAAGTCGTCAAGGTCTCACCAAGCACCGTCCCCGTTGTTGGCGTGGAGAGAGCTCACCAACACCGATCCTAGAGATTATGTTGGACCGGTTGCCACCGGCGTGGGTCATCGGCGTGTATCGTGTTTTGTGTGCGTGAGTTCATCGGGATCTTTGCGTGCGTGTGTTCGTGGATTCCGTCCCCTCTTCCTCTTCCACCGCTTTCCCCTCGATCCCGCGGAGATTCGTGAAAGATCGGGCCACCCCAAGGGGTTACCCCCCAACATCTTGGTATCAAGAGCAAGGTTGATGTAACTACCTCGGTGAATTACGCTCCTAGTTACAAGCCTGGATGAGCGGAAATGATTAAAATAGTACGGTGGGGCCCAAATGCCACTCACAGGTAGACCTTCCGGCCGTCCTAACCATTTCCAAACATCGGGACAAGAACGGGCGGCGTAATCGGCAGGCGAAGGGATCAACTACATACACAAATGAGTATGTATGCAAGCCACCATACAACAGTCCTCAGAGCCATTCCATCTAAAAGAAATAGAAATATTGCAACGCAATACGGCAAGATCCAAAAGTCCTAGCTAGATATAATAGTTTAGGATATCTCCTCATACATCAAACATCAGAGTATCAGGCGAAAGCGGCAAACAAGATCCGAGTACGGATAAGAAGCAAATCGGCATAAGATGCCCCATAAATAAACACATCCCGCCCATAGATCTCACGGATCCCCGTTCCCGGAATCTCTACACCGAATGATCGTTGTCCACATCGTCCGTCTCCTCCACCCAGTATCCATCTTGTGAGAGTACCTGTTCATCTGAACCAAATAATATCTCGTGTGAGACCCTAGGGGTATTCAACAAGTCTTTATGCTCTAAAGGGGACACAACCTGGGGTAACGCAATTGCAGTAAATGATAATACCTAGCAATTCTATAGATACTCGCTAACCATCCGCCTAACCAAAGATAGACGGATGTCCGTGAAATAATAACAACAGTTATAACAGTAATATTAACAGATCCATCCTCCTCCTCGCTTACCAACGAGGAAGCGGACGAACAACCCCCCATCCGTTGGCAGTTTTATTATCCATTCCATGAGTGTTGCACTATTTACTAGTCGGCCATTTAGTCAAATTAAAGCGGTACTTTAGTTATACTTGTCTATGATCGAGAAACTGCTCCAAGTCGCCCATAACCGCGACACGGCTTTCGAAAGTTTTACCTGCAGGGTGCACAAATAGCAACACACACTCGATCAACCTCGGAAAAACCAAATCAAAACCCAACGAGGCGCCACGACAAAGCAATCACAAGATTCAGAAATATTTCGAGGGCCACCCAATTAAGCTACCCACAACGAAACCGGCCATGAGACGGACTCAAGGTTTGCCAATGGCTATAAACGATGGGAACCCGAAAATGTGACGGGCTTGTCGACATCTGCTAAAACACTCCGCTAAATAAAGACAGTGCAAGACTGCACAATTTAAACAAAGCAAGAAAGCATGGCATAAGTACAGATAGTAAATAAAACCTCAAACTAGTTTGTGGCCCCAAGAAATAAGAATGAATCAAGCTCGCTCGGGGTCCCATAAGCCTCCCGGATGTGGATAGCGCGAATATTCAAGGAACAGGAATCAAGTACTCGGGGTCCTACGGGACACAAGTGAGCATGAAAAACCAAATAGCAGATATTGCTCACCGGTGCCACTTTCATTAGTTATCCCATTACTACTCAGGTTAAGTTGTATAGATACCTCGTTATCCATCAGACACTCACATACCCTACACATGTTGTTCTACGACTCGCATGGCTCAAACAACTCCTGTAGTAATGGCTCATGGGATGGAGGAACAAGCTTCGGTGGGGTTTAAAAGTAAAGGCTATGCAATACTTGGGATTCAGTTTAATGCAATCGCGACTCAATGATGCAAGAATAAGATAGAGGCAATAGGTACTATATGTATGCAAGCATGTGGTAGTGCTTGCCTGGCATCTCAGTTGAAGCGAGAGAAGTATCTGGGTAGTGCTCCTAGGTTTCTTGATATATCCCCTGCTCTACGTCTATTCGAAGAAGAACCAAACAAACAAGGGCCAACATAAATAAAGTGCACAAGCATAAGAATAAAATGCGACAAGCAAACAATCATGCCATGATGAATGATGCACAATTTGCATGACAATAAAGTAGCATGGCATGGGTGAGGTGTGGAATACAAGAATAAAGCCTTTTATTGAGTCTTAATCATATTTTATACTCAATTAAGTTGCTGTAATCTTTATATTTATATGATGCATGCTGCAAAACAGAACATGGAATGCATAAACAGAAAGGTCTCGTCGAGCTAATCATGTTAGACATATCATTTGTCAAATTTGGAGTTATAAAACAAAAGTTATTAATTAATTAAGAAAAGGGCATTTTATTGTAATTTTAATCAACTCGAAATTTTATGTGTTCAAAATATATTTTGAAGGCCATATTTGAATTCCTCACATTTTTCTGATTTGAAAACATATATTATTTGTATTATTTGGAATTATAATTTAAAAGTTATTTGTAAACAGATTTGAAATTTGAATTTAATTTAATTTGAAAAAGTTTGAATTAAAACAGAAATACGGAAATATTTTTCTCACTCACTCAGATCTAGCCACAGTCAATGATAGGTGGGGCCTGGCTGACTGGACGCCACATCGCTCAGAAAAGCTTTTTACACCGGGGCTTGACCTAGCCACAGCAGATGACAGGTGGGCCTGGAAACAGCAAGGCCACAAAGACGCCGACGGTCCAAATGAGGTGGCGACACGTAGGCGAGCCTGGGCTGCAGACAGATCAGGAAACTACGGGGCCTAAGTGGAAATCTGCTGGAGGTTGGATCGACGAAAATCTCACAACGCAAATTACGCTAGAATCGAGTTTTGGAGAGACGATGGCGAGCAAACCACCGGATTTTGTGACGCCGTAAAATCAAAGTTGTAGAAGGGACATAGTCCCACAATTTCGTGTTTATGTTTTTCCAGCGGAGGACTCTACGCCAGGAATCTACGAAGAACAGAGGCACCCGAGGGCAAAAGGATCGAACTTCATTGTAACACTGGTTTTTCCGATCTCGCGAGGTCAATGGCGATTGATACAAAGCGAACAAGGAGATGATGTAAAACGAAAACGAAGAGGGATCCCTGATCTATAACTTTTGTTCAGAAGTGTTTCGCAAAAATCAATCAGGGGCGACGGGGCATCGACCGAACAGAGTGGCGGTACCGTTGGATTGGACCGAGGTGTGCGACATGGCGAAGGCCCGCAGGCGCGAGCTTGAACGACGCAACAAAGACGATGACTACGGCTATGGTACAGAGGTTAGGAGGGGGGACGTGGATCTCACCGCGGGCGGGTGCTGGACGCGCCAGGTCGAGCAGGAAGCAAGGTAAGGCAGAGACGACGACGTCGGTGGTGAGCGCGAGGTACACGGCAACAGCGGCGTCGGCGTCCTGCAGGAACTTCTCGTCCAGGTGGTCGAGCAGCTTCATCAACGTTGGGAGGAACTCCCGGACATGGTCCCTTGGCTTGAACAACGATGAAACAACATGGTGGCGTGGTGGATGTTTACCTTGCTGGAGAAGAAGATGGAGGAAGGAGGATGAGGTTGGACCTTGATCTGCTGGTGGATGGGAACCTAGGTGGTGGTGGCTTGAAGGCAAGTAAAGAAGAGAGATGAGGAGCACATGGGTGGTCTCACTTTTTCACAAGTAAAGGAAGGAGGCCTGAGTGGTTTTCTCTTCCCTGTCTTGTTTCTTGCTCAAAGAGGAAGGAGAGGGGGACCAGGAGAGGAGCATGCGAGGCGTGTGGGCTGCTAGGAGTAGCTGGGGTAGCTCGGGTTAGGTTAGAGAGGGACTAGGGTTTAGGAGAGAGGAGAGATGAGGGAGGGGACTTAGGGTTTAGAGAGAGAAATTAGGTGGAGTGGTTTTTCTTTTGACAAGACCAAGCAAAATCAAGCCAAGCTCAAACAAGATCTAGTCAAAAGAGAGGATGGGATAAAAGGTAGTGAGGGTTTAGAGAGAGAGGTTAGGTTTAGGGTTTTAGATGCTTGCATGCATCAAGCAAGACTAAGCATGAAGAGGGGTAGAGATATGGGGATGATCCACTCAAAGATTCAAATCAAAACCAAAAGACTAGAATGTGGTGGTTCTTGCATGGCCCATGCAAAATAATTAATGCCATGTTTATTCTTGTGAAAACAATAATATCAACATGGCATTATTCTTATGCATTCCCAAAAGTGGAATAAAGCCAAGCAAAGAATTTAAGGAAAGTTCCAGATGGAGTAGATGGAGATGATCACATTGAATTATAATTGGGACTTGCTAGTGTGTATATTCCACTAGATGTTTAATGGTCCCAAAAATATCCCAACATGAGCATAAATCCATAATAATCCATATGAAAGCTAGGAAAAAGGGGCACTACTCATAATGCATGCAAAGGTGGCTCCACATATCACTAATGTGAAAACAACATGATGCATATATGGGAGCATGTGGAAATAGAATTGGATCCATCCCAACCCACATGAGCTAGAGGTAAAACCCAATAAAGTGCAAAGCTCATATTTAGTTGGATGGTGGAATTATAGGGTGATGACAAGAAAGGTGGTGGAGTGGAATAAAAGATATGCCCCCAACTCAACTTGGGCATTTAACAATATATCAATAACCAAATACAATATCAAGAGGCAAATACAATTAATGATGCATATGAGAGAAGAACCAAAACAAAAAGGGTTTTATATGATGCTCAAATGCAAGGTGGCATGATGACATGAGCATGATATAATTATGATGCAACAATTATATATATGAAGTATCATTTATATAGACTAGGCTAGTAGCATTGCAATTGTTAGGCAATTGGGATGCTACAACTCTCCCCCACTAAACAAGAATCTCGCCCCGAGATTCCTAGGAAAAAGAAAACAACACAAGGAGAGGCGGGTGTTCGAACGAAGGTGACCCTCACGTTCCCAAGTTGATGAACAACGGAATGGTGCGACCACTACACCTTGCAAAACTTGCTAGACTTGTTGCGAGTCTTGCGTTTTGCTTGAGAAACAACGAGTTAGAAGAGTTGAAGGATTGTCGTGAGACAAGAAGGATAGGATGGGCAGAGCTCCGGTTTTCCCAAGAATCATGATAAAAGAATATAACCACTTGTGAAAGAAAAGGAAAAGATGATGTATCATGGATACAGAAAGGCACACCGTTAAGATTAAAGATTTACTGAGACGAGAGAGGATGACTCTTTATCTCGCCGGAAGACTAGGTTGGAGAGGTTTTGAACCACTATTACAATAGCATCGTATCTTCTCCCGGATTTGAGAAATGAAGTTCGGAAACAATATTGCCTTCAAACAATAGAGTCCCTTGATATCAACAGAAAGATTTAGTTAGACATCGTCGGATTAGATTCTTGTTGCGCCGGTAAGAACCAAGGATCACGCAATTTAGGTGCGCAGATATAACTTCCAGAGATGGATGTGAAGCCAGATCATGGTGGAATCCCGAGAAGCAAAGAATATGGAGGATCTGGAGTTTGTTGTAGAGATACTTATTGCCTTCTTTAGCCTTGAGGCTAACGCAATAGATTTGCGGCTGATGGCATCAACCATAATTGGCTTTACCACAGAAAAAGAATTGATGAAACAAAGAGAGAGATAGTTTCCTTTCATCTTATTTGGGGATGTCGAGCATCGGTAGAATGACGAGGATAGAAATAGGTTTGCGTTTTTTTCCACCAGATAATTGAGGGTTTTGGTCCGTGTAGAAAGGGTGAGATCACCAACAAGAGATTATTGATTACTTTCTTCGAAAGAGCACTCCGGAAAAACAAGGACGGAAGTAAAAGTATCAAGGGATAAAGGCCACTTCTAACTTCCGTGGAATGAGTGAAATCACATTAATTCACCAATTCAATGTACAAGAGCGAATGCTAAGAGTAGTGGTATGGTAGCTACTCCATCCCGCACTCAAAGCATTACTCCGCACATGAATAAGAAAATCATGCAACCCAACTACCGAAACAGACTGAAGGTGTTGGCAAAAACTCATGGGTCTTCGTTAGAAAACAAGGATAGATGCAAACGATTCGCCGGATTCCCAGATAGATAAAGATGATGATGTTGTCGTCATGTCTGAAGTACCAAGCCACCAGGAAGATATAAAGGAAGATCACGGAGACAACTGCAAAATTTCACAGATATAGAAAAAGATAGCACCACTTGAACCAAAGGAATACAAGATCTGGAAGGTCTTCATGGCCTCCGGTGGATTGAGCATAGACGATAGAGCGAGAGGGTTTCAAGAGATTACTTAACGAGATTGAGGTGAAAGAACTCCATGTTCTTCTTGAAATGATTGAGAGAGATTTAGCAGCCTTGAGGAAATCTTCAGCGGAACGACGATGATAACTTGCCAACAAGGAACAACTCCGGATTGGTTGAAGATGGAGGATGGAATTAACAATGGACTTGCTGATTCCAGAATTGGAGCGATCTATTTAGCAGAAGGACGTGGCCGAGATAGGTGACTTCAAAAGTCAGAATTCTCACTTTGAGACTTTGCACACAGGCAGTGCTCACGAAGCTTGAGAGCAAGAGACACAGATGATCTTCCATGTCCTTCCATAGATATCGAATAGGCAAGCATATTATCAACATATACCACCATGGATTAACAAGATATTCCCAGAATACCAAGTTCAAGAGGCGGGAGAACGAACAAATGCTCGAAACACTTTCTGAGCTCAACGCTCTTTGAAAGATCAACGTTAAGAGCATGGGTTTGTGTTGAAGAAGATGCACTGGAAGAATAGATTATCTGGTCCTTCTAAGAAAAGAGATGTCACCGGTTCACATTGTCGATCGGATCACGGTTACAAAGATAAAGAGATCTTGGATAAGAACCGATGATAGCTCATACCTTAAGCAAAGCTATCGAGATTTAAAAGATGCAATTCCCTCGTATCCGTGAGAATTGTGCAGATATGGGGTTCAAAAGGATGTGCGGCATGATGGATGATGATAGATCAGTAGTGCTTGGAGAAACTCGATTGCCAAAGATGCTTGAATATGCATAGATATGATCGCGGTGTACTCAAAATCACAGGAGATAACCGTCACCATTTGGAGGATAGTGGTGATTGCATTTTCCATATTCCACTCGAGATAAGTGTCATATAGCTATGCCGAGAACCAAATTACAATCACCAAGATCGGATCGACACATGTTATGTAATTAGCCCAAGAGAATTGGAGATGAAATGAAACTCTAGGATTAAGCCGGTGACAAAGAATGAGTTAGCATGGACATGCTGATAAAAAGGGAGATAGATAATGTTTCACACACACGATGAAAAGGAGTGTGGAAGCAGATGTATCAAAGAAATTTTTCCGCATTTTCGGCATTAAAATACCAATAGATGCTTAAAAACACTTATCGTGTAGCGATTAGCAAAGATGGTTTCAGAATGTGGATTTGCTAGAAGGAAGGACACCCTTAAGAAGATGGCACGGTTAACAAGGAGTCGATAGATCGCGCGGTATTCAAAAGCACATCGAAGATGGAATGTACCAACAGTTGATAACCAAAGGCAGATAAAGATAACATGTTGGATACAACAGATAGACAAGGAATTACACACACACACACACACTCTATGGTACTACGGAAACCCAGAACACGTGAATCCTAGTTTGAATTTTAAGAAGAGGATTGAAAACGTTACACTTCCTTACCAGAAAAGGGTGGGTGGGTGGTTAAGAAGAAAAGTGGAAGCAGTCCTACTCTCGCGTTTTGTTTTTCCCTAGTATACATAGCTACCAAAATATTTGCTAGACTGACAACGACCATTTGGCTGAGACCACGAAGGCGGGATGGCTCTGATACCAATTGTAACTACCTCGGTGAATTACGCTCCTAGTTACAAGCCTGGATGAGCGGAAATGGTTAAAATAGTACGGTGGGGCCCAAATGCCACTCACAGGTAGACCTTCCGGCCGTCCTAACCATTTCCAAACATCGGGACAAGAACGGGCGGCGTAATCGGCAGGCGAAGGGATCAACTACATACACAAATGAGTATGTATGCAAGCCACCATACAACAGTCCTCAGAGCCATTCAATCTAAAAGAAATAGAAATATTGCAACGCCATACGGCAAGATCCAAAAGTCCTAGCTAGATATAATAGTTTAGGATATCTCCTCATACATCAAACATCAGAGTATCAGGCGGAAGCGGCAATCAAGATCCGAGTACGGATAAGAAGCAAATCGGCATAAGATGCCCCATAAATAAACACATCCCGCCCACAGATCTCACGGATCCCCGTTCCCGGAATCTCTACACCGAATGATCTTTGTCCACATCGTCCGTCTCCTCCACCCAGTATCCATCTTGTGAGAGTACCTGTGCATCTGAACCAAATAATTTATCGTGTGAGACCCTAGGGGTACTCAGCAAGTGTTTATGCCTCTAAAGGGGACACAACCTGGGGTGACGCAATTGCAGCAAAAGATAATACCTAGCAATTCTATAGATACTCGCTAACCATCCGCCTAACCAAAGATAGACGGATGTCCGTGAAATAATAACAACAGTTATAATATTATCAGATCCATCCTCCTCCTCGCTACCAACGAGGAAGCGACGAACAACCCCCATCCGTTGGCGCTTTATTATCCATTCCATGAGTGTTGCACTATTTACTAGTCGCCATTTAGTCAAATTAAAGCGGTACTTTAGTTATACTTGTCTATGATCGAAATGCTCCAAGTCGTCCATAACCGCGGACACGGCTTTGAAAGTTTTACCTGCAGGGTGCACAAATAGCAACACACACTCGATCAACCTCGAAAACCAAATCAAAACCCAACGAGGCGCCACGAAAGCAATCACAAGATTCAGAAATATTTGAGGGCCACCCCATTAAGCTACCCGCAACAAAATGGCGGCCCGAGACGGACTCAAGGTTTGCGCAATGGTCGTAAACGATGGTAACCCTAAATGTGACCGCTTGTCGATATCACAAAACACTCCGCTTAAATAAAGAGTGCAATACCTCGCACAATTTAAAATAAAGCAGTAAAGCATGGCATAAGTACAAGATAGTAAATAAAACCTCAAACTAGTTTGTGGCCCCAAGAAATAAGAATGAATAAAGCTCTGGCTCAGGGGGTCCCATAAGCCTCCCGGATGTGGATAGCGAATATTCAAGGAACAGGAATCAAGTACTCGGGGTCCCACGGACACAAGTGAGCATGAAAACCAAATAGCAGATATTGCTCACCGGTGCCACTTTCATTAGTTATCCCATTACTACTCAAAGTTAAGTTGTATAGGTACCTCGTTATCCATCAGACACTCACATACCCTACACATGCTGTTCTACGACTCGCATGGCTCAAACAACTCCTGTAGTAATGGCTCATGGGATGGAGGAACAAGCTTCGGTGGGGTTTAAAAGTAAAGGCTATGCAATACTTGGGATTCAGTTTAATGCAATCGCGACTCAATGATGCAAGAATAAGATAGAAGCAATAGGTACTATATGTATGCAAGCATGTGGTAGTGCTTGCCTGGCAGCTCAGTTGAAGCGAGAGAAGTATCTGGGTAGTGCTCCTAGGTTTCTTGATATATCCCCTGCTCTACGTCTATTCGAAGAAGAACCAAACAAAAAAGGGCCAACATAAATAAAGTGCACAAGCATAAGAATAAAATGCGACAAGCAAACAATCATGCCATGATGAATGATGCACAAATTGCATGGCAATAAAGTAGCATGGCATGGGTGAGGTGTGGAATACAAGAATAAAGCCTTTTATTGAGTCTTAATCATATTTTATACTCAATTAAGTTGCTGTAATCTTTATATTTATATGATGCATGCTGCAAAACAGAACATGGAATGCATAAACAGAAAGGTCTCGTCGAGCTAATCATTTTAGACATATCATTTGTCAAATTTGGAGTTATAAAACAAAAGTTATTAATTAATTAAGAAAAGGGCATTTTATTGTAATTTTAATCAACTCGAAATTTTATGTGTTCAAAATATATTTTGAAGGCCATATTTGAATTCCTCACATTTTTCTGATTTGAAAACATATATTGATAGGGCAAAGGTGTCCGATCTTTTGATGAGATGGCGATAATCGATTTGGTGGAGTTCGGGCTTGACGATCCGACTACACGTGCGAGCACGAGCGCCAATGCAATCGCTAGGCCAATCTCCTGGAGGTTACCGATCCTGCGTGAACACGATCACCGACCCGAGGGTCTTAATTCCTACCGAAATCGAGAACAAGTAAGAACCAATATTGCAATCAAGATATTGCGGATTAAGAGGAAGCTTTATTGAAAGAGGTGGGATCCGAATAGGTGAAGTACAAGAGGCCTCATGACGCCGAGCCTTGGCGAAGTTGCGACTATGGCTAACTTAATGTCTAAACAAAATCCGAGTCTAAAGGTTCGGCTATGGGGCGAAAAGGTGGGGTTTCGCCAGCCATGGAAGTGGTGGCGAATCCAACCCTAAAAGTCCTTTTCCCTCAAATACGGACTCTAAAAAGTGGCTAATTAAAACCTGAAAATTACATGGGCCTGGCCCAAAATAAAGGTGTCAGCACCATATTATGCTATGGACGAATTGTAAAGTATTGATCTTGAATATTTCGTCCAAGCCTTCTTTCTTCATTATGGTGGCCTCAAAGTTCTGAAATCTTCATCCGTGGCCTTCTCTTGGATCATCACATGCTTGCTGCCATCTCCATGCATGGCCATGCTCCAATGCTTGTCCCTCTCATCCATGCTTGGTCCATCATTCCTAAGAGTAAGAAATGTATCTGACTTAGGCAGCATCATATTCTCATGTATGTAAGGAATAGTTCCAAGAAACGAAAGTACCTGATAGTTAAGTTGTTTGGCACGAGATCTTGTGATGGGTCCTTGTATGTGTGTTGCTGTAGGTACAACGGTTGTATCAATAGTAGGGATGTCCACATCATATATTATTTGTATTATTTGGAATTATAATTTAAAAGTTATTTGTAAACAGATTTAAAATTTGAATTTAATTTAATTTGAAAAAGTTTGAATTAAAACAGAAATACGGAAATATTTTTCTCACTCACTCAGATCTAGCCACAGTCAATGACAGGTGGGGCTGGCCGATCGACGCCTTCGAAAAAGCTTTTTACAGGGCTTGACCTAGCCACGCCAGATGACAGTGGGCTGAAACAGCAAGGCCACATCACGCGCACGGTCCAGCGAGGTGGCGACACGTAGGCGAGCCTGGGGCTGCGGTACAGATCAGGAAACTACGGGGGCCTAAGTGGAAATCTGCTGGAGGTTGGATCTGACGGGAAAATCTCAGGAACGCAAATTCTGCTAGCTAAATCGAGTTTTGGAGAGACGATGGCGAGCAAACCACCGGGATTTTTGTGACGCCGTAAAAATCAAAGTTGTAGAAGGGACATAGTCCTACGAATTTCGTGTTTATGTCTTTCTCCAGCGGAGGACTCTACGCGCCGGGAATCTACGAAGAACAGAGGCCGACCCGAGGGCAAAAGGACTGAACTTCATTGACAGAACACCGGGTTTTTCCTGATCTCGCGAGGTCAGTGGCGATTGATACAAAGCGAACAAGGAGATGATGTAAAAACGAAAAACGAAGAGGGATCCCTGATCTATAACTTTTGTTCAGAAGTGTTTCGCAAAAATTAATCAGGGGCGACGGGGCATCGACCGGAACAGAGGGCTGGCAGCTGTCGCTGTTGGATTGGACCGAGGTGTGCGCGCGACATGGCGAGCGTCTGCAGGGCGCGAGCTTGAGCGACGCAGCAAAGACGATGACTACGGCTATGGTACAGAGGTTAGGAGGGGGGACGTGGATCTCACCGCGGGCGGGTGCTGGACGCGCCAGGTCGAGCAGGAAGCAAGGTAAGGCAGAGACGACGACGTCGGTGGTGAGCGCGAGTGAGCGCGGTCGCGAGGTACACGGCAACAGCGGCGTCGGCGTCCCGCAGGAACTTCTCGTCCAGGTGGTCGAGCAGCTTCATCAACGTCGGGAGGAACTCCAGGACATGGTCCCTTGGCTTGAACAACGATGAAACAACATGGTGGCGTGGTGGATGTTTGGCTTGCTGGAGAAGAAGATGGAGGAAGGAGGATGAGGTTGGACCTTGATCTGCTGGTGGATGGGAACCTAGGTGGTGGTGGCTTGAAGGCAAGTAAAGAAGAGAGATGAGGAGCACATGGGTGGTCTCACTTTTTCACAAGTAAAGGAAGGAGGCCTGAGTGGTTTTCTCTTCCCTGTCTTGTTTCTTGCTCAAAGAGGAAGGAGAGGGGGACCAGGAGAGGAGCATGCGAGGCGTGTGGGCTGCTAGGAGTAGCTGGGGTAGCTCGGGTTAGGTTAGAGAGGGACTAGGGTTTAGGAGAGAGGAGAGATGAGGGAGGGGACTTAGGGTTTAGAGAGAGAAATTAGGTGGAGTGGTTTTTCTTTTGACAAGACCAAGCAAAATCAAGCCAAGCTCAAACAAGATCTAGTCAAAAGAGAGGATGGGATAAAAGGTAGTGAGGGTTTAGAGAGAGAGGTTAGGGTTAGGGTTTTAGATGCTTGCATGCATCAAGCAAGACCAAGCATGAAGAGGGGTAGAGATATGGGGATGATCCACTCAAAGATTCAAATCAAAACCAAAAGACTAGAATGTGGTGGTTCTTGCATGGCCCATGCAAAATAATTAATGCCATGTTTATTCTTGTGAAAACAATAATATCAACATGGCATTATTCTTATGCATTCCCAAAAGTGGAATAAAGCCAAGCAAAGAATTTAAGGAAAGTTCCAGATGGAGTAGATGGAGATGATCACATTGAATTATAATTGGGACTTGCTAGTGTGTATATTCCACTAGATGTTTAATGGTCCCAAAAATATCCCAACATGAGCATAAATCCATAATAATCCATATGAAAGCTAGGAAAAAGGGGCACTACTCATAATGCATGCAAAGGTGGCTCCACATATCACTAATGTGAAAACAACATGATGCATATATGGGAGCATGTGGAAATAGAATTGGATCCATCCCAACCCACATGAGCTAGAGGTAAAACCCAATAAATTGCAAAGCTCATATTTAGTTGGATGGTGGAATTATAGGGTGATGACAAGAAAGGTGGTGGAGTGGAATAAAAGATATGCCCCCAACTCAACTTGGGCATTTAAACAATATATCAATAACCAAATACAATATCAAGAGGCAAATACAATTAATGATGCATATGAGAGAAGAACCAAAACAAAAAGGGTTTTATATGATGCTCAAATGCAAGGTGGCATGATGACATGAGCATGATATAATTATGATGCAACAATTATATATATGAAGTAGCATTTATATAGACTAGGCTAGTAGCATTGCAATTGTTAGACAATTGGGATGCTACAGTTGATCACGAATTTCCCCCCAATTTTTCTTCTATCCACCATAAATTCGAAAATTTCCCAAAAAACAGCCCCAATTTGCCTTTGGATCGATCTGTCGTTTTGGAGTGTTTTTGGTGGTTTTGATCCGACCAAATCTTGTCTAAGGTGTTGGTTCAGCTTTTGCTTGTGTTTCCCAGCCCAATTTTGGCCAAATTTTCGTGGATTTGAGGACTCTAGGCGTGGATTTCCGCTCAAGAACACGAGCAGTCATCCCACACCGGAGTCTCCGGCCCGAGCACCGGAGTCTCCGGCCCTGGACGCCAGTTTTGCCCATTTTTCCTCTTTTCCTGCATTGGCTAATATATCCACTTGTTGTTTGTGTTCCGTGTGCGTGTCTCCAACTGACTGATAGCTTCCGCAACATCGCCGCGCTCTTCGACACCACGGAACCCAAACTCTTCCCCGCTCCATCGACACAAGATCATCACCATCAACTAAGGTATAGCTTGTGTCAACCCTTGTAGCCTTATCTTCCTTTGTGTGTACCTATCCTATGAGAGCAACTCATTTTGTGTTTGTCTAAGCATTTTTCACTTTCCATTGGAAAGTGAGAGTGTGAGGGCAAATACAAAAGTTAACATAGTAGCATAGCAAGGGAGAAAAAGAAAAAGAATCAAAAAAAAATAGAAAGATACATAGTCTCCCAATACAAAGAGAGAATCAAGCTTGTAAGCAAAAGAGAGAGGAAGAAGCGCGCCAAGGCAAGTGCACAAATCCGTTGCTTACCCTCTTTTGGCAAACGAGTTGTGGTCTCTCCTTGCGTTGGCACGACACCCGAGCGTAGTCGTCGTTAGGCCATTTCGTGCTCACTTTCATAGTCGTGCTAACCCCATTTTTCTCCACGCGTGTGTGTAGTCGTAGGTTCTCGTCACCTTTTGAGTTGACCATTTCCTTTTGACTTGCGTTTTGTTGGATCTTCTCCACTTTTGACTATCCTTTGCGTTCGGTTGGTTCTTTGGCTTTCCCACAATCCTACCCATCCACCAAAAGCTTTTGAGAGTTGTAGCTCCTTTGTGTGTGAGTTTCTTGGCCATTTCACTTTGCACGCTGTTCGCTCCTTTGTGTGGCAATTGGTTTGATATAATCTCCAAGGTGAGGTAAAAGGCTAGCTCTACACACCTTTACGCCCCATATACAACCCTGGTCGGCTTTGCATCATGGACAGGAATGTCGAGCCATCCCAACCACCACCTACGGAGGACAACAATCCATACATGACAAGATGGGACCATTGGAAGGTCCGAGGAGAATTCAACTACCGTTGTGAAGCACTTGAGCGGCGCCAAGATGAACAATTTAGCGAATCCCGAGTGGAGTTCAAGAACATCGACAACCGCTTCGTGGAAGTCCGAGGCCAAATGCATGCCATGCAACACAACCTTGGTCATCAAAATGAAGCTCTTGGTCGTGCACTCGCCTCGACGGATGAAAAGCTTCAACGCCTCATCGATGGGTTGGCAAGACCACGCTCACGCGACTCAAGATCATCTCGGCACTCCTCAAGTGAATCAAGTGCGCCTCGCCGTCACGCGTCAAGGCACCGGGATGGACCCGTACTTCAATCCATGAGCTCTTCTCAAGCGGTACCATCTCCGCGACACGCAACGCTGCTATGATGGTGACCTCTCCGCAAGACCTCCACGACGTGAAGCGGACCGGCCACAACAAAGGGCACTTGTGCTTCAACAAGAACAACCTCACATGGACCACCAAGGCCATCGCCGTCGACATGTCCTTTCAACAACAAGTGAAGCATCCGAAGAGGACGAACGAGCTCACCGTCGACATGTAGCACTCGAAAACCCTCCAAGGCGTCATCATCGACATGATCGTCCACGTCGGCAACATGATGGGCATGACGAGCCTCCTCCACATCAAGCAGAAAGAGAACAGCCGATGGCGCATGCGGCTCGACGTCCTCCTCGCCACATGGTGCAAGATAATGCTCCTCGGCATCAACCTCGACAAGAACAAGAGCAATGATAGGGCAAAGGTGTCCGATCCTTCGATGAGATGAAGATAATCGATTTGGTGGAGTTCGGGCTTGACGATCCGACTACACGTGCGAGCACGAGCGCCAATGCAATCGCTAGGCCAATCTCCTGGAGGTTACCGATCCTGCGTGAACACGATCAGCCTGACCAGCGAGGGTCTTAATTCCTACCTGAAATCGAGAACAAGTAAGAACCAATATTGCAATCAAGATATTGCGGATTAAGAGGAAAGCTTTATTGAAGAGGTGGGATCCTGAAGAGGCGCGAAGTACAAGAGGCCTCTGCGACGCTCGAGCCTTGGCGAAGTTGCTATGATGTCTAACTCAATGTCTAAACAAAATCCGAGTCTAGAGGTTCGGCTATGGGGCGTATTTAAGGGCGAAAAGGTGGGGTTTCGGCCAGCCATGGAAGTGGTGGCCGAATTCAACCCTAAAAGTCCTTTTCCCCTCAAATACGGACTCTAAAAAGTGGCTAATTAAAATCCTGCGAAAATTACATGGGCCTGGCCCAAAATAAAAGGTGTCGCAGCACCATATTAAGCTATGGACGAATTCGTAAAGTATTGATCTTGAATATTTCGTCCAAGCCTTCTTTCTTCATTATGGTGGCCTCAAAGTTCTGAAATCTTCATCCGTGGCCTTCTCTTGGATCATCACATGCTTGCTGCCATCTCCATGCATGACCATGCTCCAATGCTTGTCCCTCTCATCCATGCTTGGTCCATCATTCCTAAGGGTAAGAAATATATCTGATTTAGGCAGCATCATATTCTCATGTATGTGAGGAATAGTTCCAAGAAACGAAAGTACCTGATAGTTAAGTTGTTTGGCACGAGATCTTGTGATGGGTCCTTGTATGTATGTTGCTGTAGGTACAACGGTTGTATCAATAGTAAGGATGTCCACATCATGCTCCCCTTCTTGAATTGAAGTCGTCCTCGACGCAATATCATCTTCCTCACCAAAGTAAGGCTTCAAATCTGCAATGTTAAATGTAGGACTAACCATACCAAAGTCTGCAGGCAACTCAAGTTTATATGCATTATCATTGATTTTCTCTAACACCTTAAAGGGACCAAGCAGACTGGCATTAACTTAGACTTGCGTAAATCAGGAAAACGATCTTTACGCAAATGTAACCAAACAAGATCGCCAACATCAAACACAACATGCTTTCTCCCTTTATCCCCAGCAAGTTTATACTTAGCATTCATGTGTTCAATGTTATCTTTAGTAGTCTTATGCAAGTTTAATATCATTTTAGCGCGTTGTGTAGCATCCAAATTATGTTGCACCGAAGAAGGTAAAGGCAATAAATCAATAGGTGCACGAGGGACAAAACCATACACAATCTCAAATGGGCACATATTTGTGGTAGAATGCAATGAACGATTATAAGCAAATTCTATATGAGGTAAACACTCTTCCCACAATTTTAAGTTCTTCTTCAAAACAGCCCGTAACATAGTAGACAAAGTTCTATTTACTACTTCAGTTTGACCATCAATTTGGGGATGACATGTAGTACTAAAGAGCAATTTAGTCCCCAACTTAGCCCATAAACATCTCCAAAAGTGGCTAAGAAATTTAGTATCACGATCAGAGACAATAGTATTTGGCACACCATGCAAACGAACAATTTCACGAAAGAACAAATCAGCAATATGCGCAGCATCATCCGTTTTATGACAAGGAATAAAGTGTGCCATCTTAGAAAACCGATCCACAACAACAAAAATACTATCCCTCCCCTTCTGTGTTCGTGGCAATGCCAAAACAAAGTCCATAGAAATATCCTCCCAAGGAACACTAGGAACAGGAAGAGGCATATATAAACCATGTGGATTAAGGCGAGAATTAGCTTTTTGACAAGTAGTGCAGCGTGCCACAAATCTCTCAACATCTCGACGCATACGTGGCCAAAAGAAGTGTGCAGCAAGAACATCCTCCGTCTTCTTGACACCAAAGTGTCCCATCAATCCTCCTCCATGCGCCTCCTGTAACAACAAAAGACGGACAGAGCTATCTGGAATGCATATTTTAGTGAGAAATTGAGTGGGGCTAGTCTGAACTATTCTACTTATGATAAAGAATTATATGCGTTGGTTCGGACATTAGAAACTTGGCAACATTATCTATGGCCTAAAGAGTTTGTTATTCATTCTGATCATGAATCTTTGAAGCATATTCGTAGTCAAGCTAAGTTGAATCGTCGTCATGCAAAGTGGGTTGAATTTATTGAGTCTTTTCCTTATGTTATCAAACACAAAAAGGGTAAAGATAATATTATTGCTGATGCTTTGTCACGCCGTTATGCTTTGTTATCTCAACTTGACTTCAAAATATTTGGATTGGAAACTATTAAGGAACAATATGAGCATGATGCTGAATTTAAAGATGTGTTGCAGAATTGTAGAGATGGTGATACCACTTGATAGGGCAAAGGTGCCCGATCCTTCGATGAGATGAAGATAATCGATTTGGTGGAGTTCGGGCTTGACGATCCGACTACACGTGCGAGCACGAGCGCCAATGCAATCGCTAGGCCAATCTCCTGGAGGTTACCGATCCTGCGTGAAAACGATCAGCCTGACCAGCGAGGGTCTTAATTCCTACCTGAAATCAAGAACAAGTAAGAACCAATATTGCAATCAAGATATTGCGGATTAAGAGGAAAGATTTATTGAAGAGGTGGGATCCTGAA
The DNA here is from genome assembly GCA_030063025.1 of Avena longiglumis. Classification (NCBI taxonomy): domain Eukaryota; kingdom Viridiplantae; phylum Streptophyta; class Magnoliopsida; order Poales; family Poaceae; genus Avena; species Avena longiglumis. Next base: position 338,154,669 of record CP125976.1, read on the forward strand.
TAGGCGCGAAGTACAAGAGGCCTCTGCGACGCTCGAGCCTTGGCGAAGTTGCTATGATGGCTAACTCAATGTCTAAACAAAATCCGAGTCTAGAGGTTCGGCTATGGGGCGTATTTAAGGGCGAAAATGTGGGGTTTCGGCCAGCCATGGAAGTGGTGGGCGAATACAACCCTAAAAGTCCTTTCCCCTCAAATACGAACTCTAAAAAGTGGCTAATTAAAATCCTGTGAAAATTACATGGGCCTGGCCCAAAATAAAAGGTGTCGCAGCACCATATTAAGCTATGGACGAATTCGTAAAGTATTGATCTTGAATATTTCGTCCAAACCTTCTTTCTTCATTATGGTGGCCTCAAAGTTCTGAAATCTTCATCCGTGGCCTTCTCTTGGATCATCACATGCTTGCTGCCATCTCCATGCATGACCATGCTCCAATGCTTGTCCCTCTCATCCATGCTTGGTCCATCATTCCTAAGGGTAAGAAATATATCTGATTTAGGCAGCATCATATTCTCATGTATCTGAGGAATAGTTCCAAGAAACGAAAGTACCTGATAGTTAAGTTGTTTGGCACGAGATCTTGTGATGGGTCCTTGTATGTGTGTTGCTGTAGGTACAACGGTTGTATCAATAGTAAGGATGTCCACATCAAGCAAGCTCCCCAGGCTCGCCGTGAGGACCAACAACCTCCTCCTCGTCCTCAACCGCGATAACAACAAGAGCAAGCTCCCCAAGCTCGTCGTCCAAACCAAGTTCCACCACCAAACGCGGCACCTCACCAACCGCAAGAGCAACGCCACCATCAACAAGAAAGACATGAGAGCTCGGATGATGAAGATGGCCGCCAAAATCATGGCAACCGTCGCAACCGGAACCGCATTGAGGAAGAAACTTTCGGCAAGCTCAAGTTCACCATGCCCAAGTTCACCGGTTCCAATGATCCCGAAGAATATCTCTCATGGGAACTCAAGGTGGACAAGATCTTCCGCATGCACAACTTTAGCAATGAGAAGATGATGGCCATGGCATCCCTCGAGTTCGATGAATATGCCAACCTTTGGTGGGAACAAGTCCAACTCGCTCGTGAATCAAAAGAAGAGCCCCCAATCTCAACTTGGCAAGATATGAAGGCTCATATGAGATCCCGCTTTGTTCCTTCACACTACACGCGTGACCTCTTCAACAAGCTTCAAACGCTTAGTCAAGGAACAAAGACCGTGGAAGAGTACTTCAAGCAAATGGAGCTCAACATGATCCGTGCCAACATTCAAGAGCGTGATGAGCAAACAATGGCACGTTTCCTCAATGGCTTGAACCATCCTATCAAGCGCATCACCGAGTTCCAAAGGTACAACAACATGGTTGAGCTTGTGCACATTGCATCAAAGGCCGAACGTCAAGTGCAAGAGGACATCAAGTTCAACAAGCCAAAGACATACTTCACATACAAGCAAGCTCCAACCACTACTCCGACAACACCAAGTGGAAGCTCCTCAAATACCACCAAGCTTCCATTCAAGCCAACACTCCCTCAAGGAAAACCGCCCCCAAGTGGCAAGTACAAAAGAGATGAACAACCATTCAATGGTGAGTGCTACAAGTGTGGAGGCAAAGGACACAAGTCGTCCGCATGTGGGAACAAGAAAGTTTTGTTCATCCATGACAACGGCGATGAAGAATACTTGAGTGAAGATGAGTTTTATGCCAGGGTCAAGGAAGAAATGGCAAGGCAACATTTGGAAGAGGACCAAGAGCTACTCATGTGTGAGCATGACACAAGTCCATCACTTGTGGTCACAAGGGCATTAACTACTCAAGCCAATGAGAAGGAAGACCAACGATCAAACATCTTCCAAACTCGTGCCGGTATCAATGGGAGGTCCATCAAAGTTGTCATCGATGGAGGGAGTTGCCACAATCTTGCAAGCACGGAATTGTGTGAGAAACTCAACCTCACCCTCCATCCGCATAAACACCCCTACCATATCCAATGGCTAAGTGACCAAGGATCCGTCAAGATCAAGCACACCGTCTCGGTAACGTTCTCAATTGGACCATACACGGACACGGTGGAATGTGACGTGGTCCCAATGACGGTTTGCCATATGCTTTTAGGAAGGCCGTGGCAATTTGACAAGCGTGCTTTGCATAATGGTCAATCAAACACTTATACCTTCAAATGGCTTGACAAAACTTGTGTGTTGCAACCAATGACTCCTAGCCAAATAATTGCGGACAATGCAAAGGCTTTAGCGAGGGCGCAATACACAAAACCATCTTGTGAGAAGAGTGGTGACCGAGAGAACCACACTATAGTGAGTGAGTGCCACAAGCCAAACTCGAGTGGAAAAACTAAGAGTGTTCTTCTTGCCACCAAAAGTGAGATGAGAGAAGTGCGGAACAACCCATCCATTTTGCACTATGTCCTTGTATGCAAGGGACTAGCGCAAGGAACTAATGACTTGACAAATGTTCGTCCTTCTTTGATGGCTGTTTGCAGAATTCCAAGATGTATTTCAAGAGCTTCCTCGTGGACTACCTCCTCTTCGTGGAATCGAGCACGATCGACCTCATACCCGGCGCCCACTCCAAACCGTCGCCAGATCGCATTAACCCTAAGAGACGAAGGAGATAGAACGACAAATCAACCAACTCGTCTCCAAAGGTTTGATCCAAGTAAGCACTAGCCAGAGCGCGGTTCCCGTGATTCTAGTTCCAAAAACGGATGATACGTTGCGGTTATGCATGGACTGCCGTCCAATCAATGCTATTACCATGCGTTATTGACATCCTATACCGCGTCTTGATGACATGCTTGATGAGTTATGTGGAGCCACTATATTTTCGAAAATTGATCTTCGTAGTGGTTACCATCAAATTCGCATGGCCGAAGGTGATGAGTGGAAAACCGCCTTCAAGACCAAGCTTGGCCTCTATGAATGGTTGGTTATGCCTTTTGGCTTATCAAATGCTCCATCTACCTTCATGCGCCTAATGAACCATATTTTGCGATCTCTCATTGGGAAAAGTGTAGTTGTTTACTTTGATGACATACTTGTCTATAGCAAGTCACTAGAGGAGCATGTTACTCATGTTAAGGAGGTCCTTCAAATCCTTCGTCATGAAAAGCTTTATGCTAATCTCCCAAAGTGCACTTTTGCAAAAGACAAGCTGATTTTCCTTGGTTTTGTTGTGTCTTCCAATGGCATTGAAGTTGATGTCTCAAAAGTCAAGGACATACGGGATTGGCCCATCCCTACAAATGTTTGTGAACTTCGTAGTTTTCATGGGTTGGCTGGATTTTACCGTCGCTTTGTGAAAGACTTTTCTACCATTGCTTGCCCCCTCAACGAATTGACCAAGAAAATGTCACGTTCGTTTGGGGAAAGTCACAACAAAAGGCTTTCGATGAGCTCAAAAAGAGGCTCACCGAAGCACCACTTCTTGCATTACCGGATTTCACAAAAACCTTTGAGATTGAATGTGACGCTAGTGGTATTGGCATTGGAGGCGTCCTTATGCAAAATGGGCGTCCTATTGCTTACCATAGTGAGAAACTCGAGGGCACACGCCTCAACTATCCCATTTATGACAAAGAACTTTTTGCCTTGGTTCGAGTCGTTCAAGTGTGGCAACACTATCTTTGGCCCAAAGAGTTTATCATCCATTCCGACCATGAGTCGTTAAAGTATCTTAAGGGCCAAGCCAACTTGATTAAAAGGCATGCAAAATGGGTTGAGTTCATGGAGTCGTTTCCTTACATTGTCAAATACAAGAAGGGCAAAGAAAATGTGGTAGCGGACGCCTTGTCTCGCAAAAACACAAGCCTTCTTACACGACTCGAAGTAAATGTCTTGGGTCTTGATGACATCAAATCTTTGTACGCATCCGACCTTTTCTTTGGACCAATTTTTGCAAAATGCTCAACAGACAAAGGGATTGATGATTTCTATTTGCATAAGGGTTTTCTTTTCAAACAAAACAAACTTTGCATTCCGAAATCGTCTCTCCAACTTTTGCTTCTTCAAGAGTCCCATGGTGGAGGCCTTATGGGTCACTTTAGCCGTGACAAGACCTATGACATGCTCTCTACTCACTACTTTTGGCCAAAGATGAAGCACGACGTGGAGCGCCACGTCCAACGATGCACTACATGTATCCAAGCTAAGTCTAAGTCCAACCCCTTTGGTCTTTATATGCCATTGCCTATTCCTCATGCACCCTGGTCGGACATTAGCATGGACTTTGTGTTAGGCTTGCCTAGATCTAAACATGGTCATGATTCTATATTTGTAGTAGTGGATCGCTTTTCAAAAATGGCACATTTCATTCCATAAGACCGATGATGCTTCACATGTAGCAAATTTGTTTTTCACGGAAATAATTCGGCTACACGGTGTACCAAGAACAATCGTCTCCGACCGCGACGTAAAATTCATGAGCTACTTCTGGAAGACTCTCATGGCCAAGCTCGACATCAAGCTCCTCTTCTCGTCCGCCTCGCATCCTCAAACCGATGGACAAACCGAGGTCGTCAATCGAAGTCTTGGCACACTCCTCCGGGTGTTGATAAAGAAAAACCTTAAAGACTGGGAGGAATGTATTCCACATGCCAAGTTCGCCTACAACCGCGCCAAGCACTCCACCACCATGAGGAGCCCGTTCATGATCGTCTATGGCTTCGAGCCCCTCACCGCGCTCGATATCCTTCCTCTACCTCTTCATGAACGTGCCAATATGGACGTGGTCAAGCGTGCCCAAACAATGAAGAAACTCCATGAAGACACAAGAGCTACGATCGAGAAACAAGTCCTTCGCCAAGCATCAAAGCTAAACAAGAACAAGAAAGAGATGATCTTCGAAGAAGGCGACCTTGTATGGATACACTTGAGTAAAGACCGCTTCCCAAGGACCGCGACTCCAAACTAAAGCCAAGAGGTGATGGACGTTCAAAGTCCTCAAGAGGATCAACAACAACGCCTACATCATAGATATCCCAACATCCAAGTATCTTGTGAGCGACATTCAATGTCAAGGACCTATCACCCACCATGGCGACGATGAAGTTGAGAAGGTTGAAGAGTCGAGGACGACTCTTTCCCAAGGGGAGTCGATGCGGCCTCCCTGGACGCACCTCCATCTACAACACCTAGTCCCCCTAGTGGACCAAGGACTCGCGCCCATGCCAAGCTCCTACAAGCCAAGGTTAACTCGCTCCTTTCCTCATGTGATTTTGGCCTACCTTTGGATGGCTTGCTACTTCATGCATCTACGTTGTGTATCCTCAGATATGAAGCAACACCACCACACCAAGCCACCAAAGAAGTAGGGCCAAGAGAAGAAGTCATTGAGCTCAGACACCGGAGTCTCCGTGCACCGAGTCTCCAGTAGACCGGAGTCTCCGTCCCTACACCGAGTCTCCGACCTCCCGTCCGCACCGAGACTCAAGCCTGTGATGTCGATGCCCTCCCGAGACGGGTCCGAGATTGACCGAGTCTCCGCCAGACCGAGTCTCCGACCTGCACCGAGTCTCCGGACCGACCGACGCCAGGCATGTTAAAGCCTTTTGGGCCTGGCCCATGTAACCCCCAATTTCGCCCAGAACTTCCAGTTTATTCCAGAATTACCCCTGTCTATGTGGTTGGCCTATATATAGCCCCACCCCTCATATGTAAACCCTAGACTTGGATAATGATAGATTAAGACACCCCTTTGAGGATCTTCAATCTATTGGTCTCATGCTCCTACCAAGGAGCACCTATTGTCCGCCCTCCTCTTGGATCTTGCCTAGTGCGTTCAAGTTGTACAAGGCCTTGGGTTCTCGGTTTCTCGCCCCCAAGTCGTCAAGGTCTCACCAAGCACCTCGTCCCCCGTTGTTGGCGTGGAGAGAGCTACCAACACCGATCCTAGAGATTATGTTGGACCGGCCACCGTGGGTCATTATGGCGTATCGTGTTTTGTGTGCGTGAGTTCATCGGGATCTTTGCGTGCGTGTGTTCGTGGATTCCGTCCCCTCTTCCTCTTCCACCGCTTTCCCCTCAATCCCGCGGAGATTCGTGAAAGATCGGGCCACCCCAAGGGGTTACCCCCCAACAGCACACTTTATTCCTTGTCATAAAACGGATGATGCTGCGCATATTGCTGATTTGTTCTTTCGTGAAATTGTTCGTTTGCATGGTGTGCCCAATACTATTGTTTCTGATCGTGATACTAAGTTTCTTAGCCACTTTTGGAGATGTTTATGGGCTAAGTTGGGGACTAAATTGCTGTTTAGTACTACATGTCATCCCCAAACTGATGGACAAACTGAAGTAGTAAATAGAACTTTGTCTACTATGTTGCGGGCTGTTTTAAAGAAGAACTTAAAATTGTGGGAAGAGTGTTTACCTCATATAGAATTTTCTTATAATCGTTCGCTGCATTCTACCACAAAGATGTGCCCGTTTGAGATCGTCTATGGTTTTGTTCCTCGTGCACCTATTGATTTATTGCCTTTACCTACTTCGGTGCAACATAATTTGGATGCTACACAACACACTGAAATGATATTAAACTTGCATAAGACTACTAAAGATAACATCGAACATATGAATGCTAAGTATAAACTTGCTAGGGATAAAGGGAGAAAGCATGTTGTGTTTGATGTTGGAGATCTTGTTTGGTTACATTTGCGTAAGGATCGCTTTCCGATTTAAGTCTAAGTTAATGCCGCGTGCTGCTGGTCCCTTTATGGTGTTAGAGAAAATAAATGATAATGCATATAAACTTGAGTTGCCTGCAGACTTTGGTACGGTTAGTCCTACGTTTAACATTGCAGATTTGAAGCCTTACTTTGGTGAGGAAGATGAGATTGCGTCGAGGACGACTTTAATTCAAGAAGGGGAGCATGATGTGGACATCCCTTCTGTTGATACAACCGTTGGACCTACAGCTACACACATACAAGGACCCATCACAAGATCTCGTGCCAAACAACTTAACTATCAGGTACTTTCGTTTCTTGGAACTATTCCTCACATACATGAGAATATGATGCTGCCTAAATCAGATGTATTTCTTACTCTTAGGAATGATGGACCAAGCATGGATGAGAGGGACAAGCATTGGAGCATGGCCATGCATGGAGATGGCAGCAACCGTGTGATGATCCAAGAGAAGGCCACGGATGAAGATTTCAGAACTTTGAGGCCACCATAGTGAAGAAAGAAGGCTTGGATGAAATATTCAAGATCAATATTTCACGAATTCGTCCATAGCTTAATATGGTGTTGCGACACCTTTTACTTTGGGCCAGGCCCATGTAATTTTCGCAGGATTTTAATTAGCCACTTTTTAGAGTCCGTATTTGAGGGGAAAAGGACTTCTAGGGTTGGATTCGGCCACCACTTCCATGGATGGCCTCAACCCCACCTTTTCGCCCTTAAATACTCCCCATAGCCGACCCCTTAGACTCGGATTTTGTTTAGACATTAAGTTAGCCATCATAGCAACTTCGCCAAGGCTTGAGCGTCGCAGAGGCCTCTTGTACTTCGCACCTATTCAGGATCCCACCTTTTCAATAAAGCTTTCCTCTTAATCCGCAATATCTTGATTGCAATATTGGTTCTTACTTTTTCTCGATTTCAGGTAGGAATTAAGACCCTCACTGGTCAGGCTAATCGTGTTCCCGCAGGATCGGTAACCTCCAGGAGATTGGCCTAGAGATTGCATTGGCGCTTGTGCTCGCACGTGTAGTCGGATCGTCAAGCCCGAACTCCACCAAATCGATTATCATCATGTCATCGAAAGATCGGACACCTTTGCCCTATCACCAACCTTTGGTGGGAACAAGTCCAACTCGCTCGTGAAGCAAAAGAAGAGCCTCCAATATCAACTTGGCAAGATATGAAGGCTCATATGAGATCTCGCTTCGTTCCTTCGCACTACACGCGTGACCTTTTCAACAAGATCCAAATGCTTAGTCAAGGGACAAAGACCGTGGAAGAGTACTTCAAGCAAATGGAGCTCAGCATGATCCGTGCCAACATTGAAGAGCGTGATGAGCAAACAATGACCCGTTTCCTCAATGGCTTGAACCATCCAATCAAGCGCATCACCGAGTTCCAAAGTACAACAACATGGTTGAGCTTGTACACATAGCATCAAAAGCCGAGCATCAAGTGCAAGAGGACATCAAGTACAACAAGCCAAAGACGTACTTCACATACAAGCAAGCGCCAACCACTACTCCAACAACACCAAGTGGAAGCTCATCAAGTACCACCAAGCTTCCCTTCAAGCCAACACTTCCTCAAGGAAAACCGCCCCCAAGTGGCAAATATACAAAGGATGAACAACCATTCAATGGTGAGTGCTACAAGTGTGGAGGCAAAGGACACAAGTCGGCCGCATGTGGAAACAAGAAAGTTTTGTTCATCCACGACAATGGCTATGAAGAATACTTGAGTTAAGATGAGTTTGATGCAAGGGTCAAGGAAGCAATGGCAAGGCAACATTTGGAAGATGACCAAGACCTACTTGTGTGTGAGCATGACGCAAGTCCATCGTTTGTCGTCACAAGGGTCTTAACTACTAAAGTAAATGAGAATGAAGAACAAAGATCAAACATCTTTCAAACTCGTGCCGGTATCCATGGGAAGTCCATCAAGGTTTTCATCGATGGAGGGAGTTGCCACAATCTTGCAAGCACAGAATTGTGTAAGAAACTCAACCTCACCCTCCATCCGCATAATCATCCCTACCATATACAATGGCTAAGTGACCAAGGGTCCGTCAAGATGAAGCACACCGTCTCGGTAACGTTCTCAATTGGACCATACAAAGAAATGGTGGAATGTGATGTGGTCCCCATGACGGTTTGCCATATGTTGCTAGGAAGGTCGTGGCAATATGACAAGCGTGCTTTGCATGATGGTTACTCAAACACTTATACCTTCAAATGGCTTGAAAAAACTTGTGTTTTGCAACCACTGACTCCTAGCCAAATAATTGCGGACAATGCAAAGGCTTTAGCGAGGGCGCAAAGCACAAAACCACCTTGTGAGAAGAGTGGTGAGCGAGAGAACCACACTATAGTGAGTGAGAGCCACAAACCAAGCTCGAGTGAAAAAACAAAGAGTGTTCTTCTTGCCACCAAAAGTGAGATGAGAGAAGTGCGGAACAACCCATCCATTTTGCACGATGTCCTTGTATGCAAGGGACTAGCGCAAGGAACTAATGAATTGACAAATGTTCCTCCTACTTTGTTGGCTATTTTGCAGGAATTCCAAGATGTATTTCCCGAAGAGCTTCCTCATGGACTACCCCCTCTTCGCGGAATCGAGCACTGCATCGACCTCATACCCGACGCTCCACTCCCAAACCGCGCCGCGTATCGCACGAACCCGGAAGAGACAAAGGAGATAGAACGACAAATCAACAAACTCATCTCCAAAGGTTTGATCCAAGTAAGCACTAGCCCAAGCGCGGTACCCGTGATTCTCGTGCCAAAAACGGATGATACGTTGCGGTTATGCATGGACTGCCGTCCAATCAATGCTATCATCGTGCGTTATCGACATCCTATACCGTGGCTTGATGACATGCTTGATGAGTTATGTGGAGCCACTATATTTTCGAAAATTGATCTTCGTAGTGGTTACCATCAAATCGGCATGGCCGAAGGTGATGAGTGGAAAACCGCCTTCAAGACCAAGCTTGCTCTCTATGAATGGTTGGTTATGCCTTTTGGCTTATCAAATGCCCCATCTACCTTCATGCGCCTCATGAACCATATTTTGAGATCTCTCATTGGGAAGAGTGTCGTTGTTTACTTTGATGACATACTTGTCTACAACAAGTCACTAGAGGAGCATGTTACTCATGTTAAGGAGGTCCTTCAAATCCTTCGTCATGAAAAGCTTTATGCTAATCTCCCAAAGTGCACTTTTGCAAAAGGCAAACTGATTTTCCTTGGTTTTGTTGTGTCTTCTAATGGCATTGAAGTTGATGTCTCAAAAGTTAGGGACATACGAGATTGGCCCATCCCAAAAAATGTTAGTGAACTTCGTAGTTTTCATGGGTTGGCTGGCTTTTACCGTCGCTTTGTGAAAGATTTTTCTACCATTGCTTGCCCCTCAACGAATTGACCAAGAAAAATGTCACGTTCGTTTGGGGAAAAGCATAACAAAAGGCTTTTGATGAGCTCAAAAAGAGGCTCACTGAAGCACCCCTTCTTGCATTGCCGGATTTCACAAAAACCTTTGAGATTGAATGTGACGCTAGTGGTATTGGCATTGGTGGCATCCTTATGCAAAATGGGCGTCCTATTGCATACCATAGTGAGAAACTTGATGGCGCACAACTTAACTATCCAATTTATGACAAAGAGCTTTTTTCCTTGGTTCATGTCCTGCAAGTGTGGCAACACTACCTTTGGCCAAAAGAATTTATCATCCATTCCGATAATGAGTCATTGAAATATCTTAAGGGCCAAGCCAATTTGAGTAAAAGGCACGCCAAATGGGTTGAATTCATGGAATCTTTTCCTTACATTGTCAAGTATAAGAAGGGCAAAGAAAACGTGGTAGCGGACTCCTTGTCTCGCAAAAACACAAACCTTCTTACGCAACTCGAAGTAAATGTCTTGGGTCTTGATGACATCAAATCTTTGTACGCGTCCGACCCACTCTTTGGATCAATTTTTGCAAAGTGTTCAATAGACAAAGGGGTCGATGATTTCTATTTGCATAAGGGTTTTCTTTTCAAACAAAACAAGCTTTGCATTCCAAAGTTGTCTCTCCAAATTTTGCTTCTTCAAGAGACCCATGGTGGAGGACTTATGGGTCACTTTGGCCGTGACAAGACATATGACATGCTATCCACTCACTACTTTTGGCCAAAGATGAAGCGCGACGTCGAGCGCCACGTCCAACGGTGCACTACATGTATCCAAGCTAAGTCTAAGTCCAACCCCTTTGGTCTTTATATGCCATTACCTATTCCTCATGCACCTTGGTTGGACATTAGCATGGACTTTGTGTTAGGATTGCCTAGATCTAAACATGGACATGATTCTATATTTGTGGTAGTGGATCGTTTTTCCAAAATGGCATATTTCATTCCGTGCCATAAGACCGATGATGCTTCACATGTAGCAAATTTGTTTTTCAGGGAAATAATTTGGCCACACGGTGTACCAAGAACAATCGTCTCCGACCGCGACGTCAAATTCATGAGCTACTTCTGGAAAACACTCATGGCCAAGCTCGGCATCAAGCTCCTTTTCTCGTCCGCCTCGCATCCTCAAACCGATGGACAAACCGAGGTCGTCAATCGAAGTCTTGGCACACTTCTACGTGTGTTGATAAAGAAGAACCTTAAAGACTGGGAGGAATGTATTCCACACGCCGAGTTCGCCTACAACCGCGCCAAGCACTCCACCACCATGAGAAGCCTGTTCATGATAGTCTATGGTTTTGAGCCTCTCACCGCGCTCGATATTCTTCCACTCCCGCTTCATGACCGTACCAATATGGACGTTGACAAGCGTGCCCAAACAATGAAGAAACTCCATGAAGACACAAGAGCTACGATCGAGCAACAAGTCCTTCGCCAAGCATCACGACTAAACAAGAACAATAAAGAGATGATCTTCGAAGAAGGCGACCTTGTGTGGATACACTTGAGTAAAGACCGTTTCCCCAAGGACCGCGACTCCAAACTCAAGCCAAGAGGTGATGGACCGTTCAAAGTACTAAAGAGGATCAACAACAACGCCTACATCATCTATATCCCAACATCAAAGTACCTTGTGAGCCCGACGTTCAATGTCAAGGACCTCTCACCCTACCATGGAGAAGATGAAGTTGAGAAGGTTGAAGAGTCGAGGACGACTCTTTCCCAAGGGGGGGAGCTGATGCAGCCCGTCCTACGGATGCGCCTACATCCCGCCAACTTGTCCCCCAAGTGAACCGATGACCCGTGCTCGAGCCAAGATCCTACAAGCTAAGGTTAACTCGCTCCTCTCCTCGTGTGATTTCAATACATCCTCGGATGGCTTGCTACTTCATGCCCAAACCCTGTGCATTCTCAGCTATGAACCCAATGAAGCATTGCCAAGGGAGGGACCAAAGGCTACCCGAGGAGATCTGCCAGACCAAACCGGCGCCAGGCCCGGCGGACCGATCTCCTCGCCGGAATTCCCGGCGACCGGCCCGGTCGACCGGCCTCCATGCCGATAATCCCGGCGGCGACCGAAACCCTCCGGCGACAACCGAAAACACCTTCTGTAAGGCTTTCCGGTGGGCGACCGGAAATGTCGGCGGCGACCAGAATTTCGGGACCACGCCGGCGCCGCCGGACCCTTCGCCGGAAATCCCCAGATTCAAGTCAACATCCGGGGTGGGCCCGTGTAACTCCTTATTTCGCCTAGTTTTTACCCTTTTCGTGCCTAAGCTACCCCTGTTTATGTGGCTGGCCTATAAATAGCCCCCACCCCCTATTGTAAACCCTAGACTTGTATAATTGTAGTTGAAGACACCCCTTTGAGGATCTATCAACTATTTGTCTCATGCTCCTTGACAAGGAGCACCAAATTATCCACAAACCTCTTGGATTTTGCCTAATGCGTTCAAGTTGTACAAGTCCTTGGGATCTCGGTGTCTCGTGCCCAAGTAGTCAAGATATCATCAAGCCTCTCACCCCCGTTGTTGGCCGTGGGAGAGTGTCTTGCCCAACGCCGATCCTAGGGATTGTGTTGGACCGGTTGCCACCGGCGTGAGCTATCGGCTTGTATCGTGTTTTCGCGTGTATGTGTTCATCGAGTTCTTCTCGTGTGTGTTCGTGGATTTCATCCCCTTTCCCCTTCTACCGCTTTCCCCTCGATTCCCATGGAATTCATGAAAGATCGGGCCACCCTAAGAGGTCACCCCTAACAGGCATGTATGGATCAGTCCAACTTCATGATGGCTTTGCTAATCCCGGGTCCAAAATCTCCAGGAAAGGATTTTGATGTCTTTATGGAGCCCCTAGTAGAAGATCTCCTCAAACTCTGGAAGGGTGTCTGATAGAGGGGCTAACCTCTTGGGTGGCCCGATCTTCACGGATCTCATGGTCAAATCGAAGGGAAAGCGAGGGGAAAGGGAGAAGGTAGCAGAAGCGAACACACACCTCGCGAAGAACACGATGAACACACGCAAAACTCACACGATACAAGGCCGATTGGTCCCGAACGGCGGCTACCGGTCCAACAGAATCCTCGCAAGGAAAGATCGGTCAACGTGCTCCCTCAAATCCACATCGGAGAGGGAATAACACCTTGGGGCGGGTCTTTACAACTTGGAGACGAGACACCGAACTCCAAGGCCTTGTTCAACGATGGATGCGTGATGCAAAGTCCAATTGAGGTTGGTGACGATAGTCGGTCCCCTTGTAAGGGGATGAGGCAAAACTAGAGATTCCACACAAGGGGGGTTGTCTTTAGTCTATCATCTATGCCTCAGGAATACATGAGGGGTGGGGGCTCTATTTATAGGCTAGCCACTAAACAAGGGGGTAGTTTGGGAATAAACTAGGCAAAGGGGTAAGTAAAGGGAATATTCCAGGGCATCAAACCCAGATCCGCACGCAGATGGGGAGTTCCGTGAAGTCCCGGCGCGGATCTGGTGGGATTTCGGTCGTCATTGGATGTTCCGTCGCGTCAAACGTCTCTATTAGCGCCATACGGTGGTTCCGGCTGCTCGTCCTGGCGCAGGGAGTTCCGGCATGGAGCCCGATTCGCCGGTGCTATCGCCGAAGATTCCGGTGGTGGAACCGATTCGTCGGTGTTGACGCCGATTCCGGGCGTGAGTCCTCAGGCTTCTAAGCCTCCATCTTGTCAGGCGTGAGTCCTCAGGCTTCCTCCCTCGTCTCCGTACTCATTTGATAGGGCAAAGGTGTCCGATCTTTCGATGAGATGATGATAATCGATTTGGTGGAGTTCGGGCTTGACGATCCGACTACACGTGCGAGCACGAGCGCCAATGCAATCGCTAGGCCAATCTCCTGGAGGTTACCGATCCTGCGGGAACACGATCAGCCTGACCAGCGAGGGTCTTAATTCCTACCTGAAATCGAGAACAAGTAAGAACCAATATTGCAATCAAGATATTGCGGATTAAGAGGAAAGCTTTATTGAAGAGGTGGGATCCTGAATAGGTGCGAAGTACAAGAGGCCTCTGCGACGCTCGAGCCTTGGCGAAGTTGCGACTATGGCTAACTTAATGTCTAAACAAAATCCGAGTCAAGGGTGACGGCTATGGGGAGTATTTAAGGGCGAAAAGGTGGGGTTTCAGCCAGCCATGGAAGTGGTGGCCGAATCCAACCCTAAAAGTCCTTTTCCCCTCAAATACGGACTCTAAAAAGTAGCTAATTCAAATCCTGCGAAAATTACATGGGCCTGGCCCAAAATAAAGGTGTCGCAGCACCATATTAAGCTATGGACGAATTCGTAAAGTATTGATCTTGAATATTTCGTCCAAGCCTTCTTTCTTCATTATGGTGGCCTCAAAGTTCTGAAATCTTCAACCCTGGCCTTTTCTTGGATCATCACATGCTTGCTGCCATCTCCATGCATGGCCATGCTCCAATGCTTGTCCCTCTCATCCATGCTTGGTCCATCATTCCTAAGAGTAAGAAATACATCTGATTTAGGCAGCATCATATTCTCATGTATGTGAGGAATAGTTCCAAGAAACGAAAGTACCTGATAGTTAAGTTGTTTGGCACGAGATCTTGTGATGGGTCCTTGTATGTGTGTTGTTATAGGTACAACGGTTGTATCAATAGAAGGGATGTCCACATCATGCTCCCCTTCTTGAATTGAAGTCGTCCTCGACGCAATCTCATCTTCCTCACCAAAGTAAGGCTTCAAATCTGCAATGTTAAACGTAGGACTAACCGTACCAAAATCTGCAGGCAACTCAAGTTTATATGCATTATCATTTATTTTCTCTAACACCTTAAAGGGACCAGCAGCACGTGGCATTAACTTAGATTTGCGTAAATCAGGAAAACGATCTTTACGCAAATGTAACCAAACAAGATCGCCAACATCAAACACAACATGCTTTCTCCCTTTATCCTGAAGTTTATACTTAGCATTCATGTGTTCAATGTTATCTTTAGTAGTCTTATGCAATTTTAATATCATTTCAGCGCGTTGTGTAGCATCCAAATTATGTTGCACCGAAGAAGGTAAAGGCAATAAATCAATAGGTGCACGAGGAACAAAACCATACACAATCTCAAATGGGCACATCTTTGTTGTAGAATGCAGCGAACGATTATAAGCAAATTCTATATGAGGCAAACACTCTTCCCACAATTTTAAGTTCTTCTTTAAAACATCCCGCAACATAGTAGACAAAGTTCTATTTACTACTTCAGTTTGACCATTAGTTTGGGGATGACATGTAGTACTAAAGAGAAATTTAGTCCCCAACTTAGCCCATAAACATCTCCAAAAGTGGCTAAGAAATTTAGTATCACGATCAGAGACAATAGTATTTGGCACACCATGCAAACGAACAATTTCACGAAAGAACAAATCAGCAATATGTGCAGCATCATCCGTTTTATGACAAGGAATAAAGTGTGCCATCTTAGAAAACCGATCCACAACAACAAAAATACTATCCTCCCTTCGTGTTCGTGGCAATCCCAAAACAAAGTCCATAGAAATATCCACCCAAGGAACACTAGGAACAGGAAGAGGCATATATAAACCATGTGGATTAAGGCGAGACTTAGCTTTTTGACAAGTAGTGCAGTGCCACAAACCTCTCAACATCTCGACGACACGTGGCCAAAATAATTGTGCAAAGAAGAACATCCTCCGCCTTCTTGACACCAAAGTGTCCCATCAATCCTCCTCCATGCGCCTCAGTAACAACAAAAGACGAATGTAACTATCTCTCGAATGCATAGTTTGTTAGCACGAACACAACCATCATTGAAGACGAACTTGTTCCAAGTTCTACCATCTCTACAGTTCTGCAACACATCTTTAAATTCAGCATCATGCACATATTGTTCCTTAATAGTTTCCAATCCAAATATTTTGAAGTCAAGTTGAGATAACAAAGCATAACGGCGCGACAAAGCATCAGCAATAATATTATCTTTACCCTTTTTGTGTTTGATAACATAAGGAAAAGACTCAATAAATTCAACCCACTTTGCATGACGACGATTCAACTTAGCTTGACTACGAATATGCTTCAAAGATTCATGATCAGAATGAATAACAAATTCCTTAGGCCATAGATAATGTTGCCAAGTTTCTAATGTCCGAACCAATGCATATAATTCTTTATCATAAGTAGAATAGTTCAGACTAGCCCCACTCAATTTCTCACTAAAATATGCAATGTTTTTCCTCTTTAATAACACCTCCCAAACCAATTCCACTAGCATCACATTCAAGCTCAAAAGTCTTAGTAAAATCGGAAGTTGGAGTAAGGAGCATGTGTTAGCTTATCTTTCAATATGACGAAGGCCTTGTTGTGCATCGCCCCAAACAAAGGGCACATCCTTCTTGGTAAGCTCATTCAGCAAGGAATTGATCCAAAGTCTTTGACAAAGCGCCTATAAAACCATGAGGCCAAGAAAACTCCTCACTTGTGTGACCGTGTTGAACTGCCAATTCTCAATAGCTTCAATCTTGGCTGGATCCACTTCAATACCCTGTGATGTAACAACATAGCCAAGACACGCAACTCGATTGGTGCAAAAGGTGCACTTCTCAAGGTTACCAAACAAACGTGCATCACGTAAAGCATTGAAAACAACACGTAAATGGTCCAAATGATCCTCTAAAGATTTGCTATAAATCAGAATATCATCAAAGTAGACTACCACAAAACGTCCAATGAAAGCACGTAAAACTTCGTTCATTAATCTCATGAAAGTGCTAGGTGCATTAGTTAAACCAAACGGCATTACTAACCACTCATATAAACCGAACTTAGTTTTAAATGCTGTTTTCCATTCATCTCCTAATTTCATACGAATCTGGTGGTAACCACTACGCAAATCAACTTTAGAAAACATGATAGAGCCACTCAATTCATCAAGCATGTCATCTAAACGTGGAATAGGATGTGATGCAGCCCGTCCTACGACCGCTACTACATCTACTCCCACGAGCTACCCAAGCGGACCCATGACTCGCGCCCGAGCCAAACTCCTTCAAACTAAGGTGAACTCGCTCCTCTCCTTGTGTGACTTCGACACACCCTTGGATGGCTTGCTACTTCACACGCAAACTCTGTGCATCATCAGGTACGAAGAAGCCACCAGTCGCTGCCAGACGCAAGCGGTACTACCGGTTGGGACGACCGGTACTACCGCTCCAAGCGGTCCTACCACCTCCTCCTACCGCCACAGACCCCACTCCACACCTCGAAGCCGGTACTACGGTCCTACAACCGGTACTACCGGTGGCAGTACTGCGCCTCCTACCGCCGCCATCGACGCCTCGACGGAAGCCCTGGCCCTCAAGCGGTACTCGAAGCGGTACTACCGTGACCACCGGTACTACGGTTGCCGGACCGGTACCGGGTCCCGCCAGACCTGATCGCTTCGGCCATGTGCTTTGTAACCCAACTTATAATTTATCTTTTCATTCAAACTACCTCATATGTGGCTGGACTATATAGCCCCACCCTCTATTGTAAGCACTTAGACTTGGATAATAATAGATATTAAGGAAACCCTTTGAGGACTTATATCTATTGGTCTCATGCTCCTACCAAGGAGAACCGGATTATCCACCCCCCTCTTGGATCTTGCTTAAGTGCGTTCAAGTTGTACAAGGCCTTGGGTTCTCGGTGTCTCGCCCCAAGTCGTCAAGATCTCACCAAGCACCTCATCCCCCGTTGTTGGCGAGGAGAGCGAGCTTCGCCCAACACCGATCCTAGGGATTATGTTGGACCGGTTGCCACCGGCGTGAGGAGTAGGCGTGTATCGTGTGTGTGTGTTCGTGGTTTTCATCGCCTTCATCGATTTCATCCACCACCTCGTCCCCGCTTCTCGTGGAATTGTGAAAGATCGGGCCAACCCCAGGGTTACCCCCTAACATATTGGTATCAAGAGCACGGTTGATCACGAATTTCCTCCAATTTTTTCTTTTCTCCGCCTTAAAAACGAAAAACCTACCAAAAAGAGCCCAATTTGCCTTCGGATCGATCTCGGATTTGGTGAGTTTTTCGGTTTTGGTCCATAGATCTGTTGCTTTGGGAGTCGATCTATAGCCCTCTTGTTTCTAGCTCAATTTCTGGCCGTTTTTCAACGAATTTGAGGTTTTTGGCAAGTTCACCCTGCTCGTGCCTCGTGCTGTTTGTCGCCGGTAAGCAGTATTACACTGTTAACCGATTACCGGTGTTGACGGTACTACCGCTCACGGTACTACCGCCGCCATCGCCCGTGCCTCCCGCCCTTTGACGCCTCGTTTCGTCACGACTGTTCCACCTCGCTTGTTCGTGTTTCGCGTGTTTGTCGCCATTTTTCACAACAGCATCAACGCTATCCCGCTCAACGACACCGACACTCGAACATCTTCCCCACCAACGGTTGCAAGTCGTCAACAATACCAAAGGTATAACTTGCACCACCTGACAACCCCATATCTTCCTTTGTGTGTACCTATCCTTTGAGAGCAACTCATTTTGTGTTTGTCTAAGCATTGTGCACTTGCCTTTGGAAAGTGATGATGACGCCAAATACAAAAGCTAACATAGTAGCATAGCAAGGGAGAAAAGGAAAAGAATCAAAAAAAAAAGAGAAAAGAGAAAAGGTACATAGTCCCCAATACAAAGAGAATACCAAGCTTGTAAGCCAAGAAAGAGAGAAGAAAGAGCGCCTCGCAAGTGCACAAATCTATTGCTTACCCTCTTTGGCAAACGAGTTGTGGTCTCTCCTTGTGTTGGCACGACAACCGGCGTAGTCTTCGTTAGGACCTTTTGTGCTCATTTTCATAGTCGTATAACCCCGCTTTCTCCACGTGTGTTTTCCGTGTTTTGGTAGATCGTATCCTTTTGCTTTTGATCTTTGGTTCTTTACCACGAGGACAATAACCTTTGCTTGGGTCGTTTCGCTTGGTTTTCCACAACCATTACCTTCCACCAAAAGCCTTTGAGAGTTTCTTGCCATTTCACTTTGCACGCTCATTTGTGTGGCAATTGGTTTGATATAATCTCCAAGGTGAGGTAAAAGGCTAACTCTCCACACCCTTTCTCCATATACAACCATTGTTGGCTTTGCATCATGGATGTGCATGGAGAGCCATCCAACCACCACCACCTCCGAGGATGATAACCAATTCATGACAAGATGGGACCATTGGAAGATCCGAGGAGAATTCAACTATCGTTGTAGAAGCTCTCGAGCGCGCCAAGATGAACAATTTAGCGAGGCCCGTGGAATTCAAAAACATCGACAACCGCTCAAAAAGTCCGGCCAAATGCATGCCATGCAACACAACCGGGCATCAAAATGAAGCTCTTGGTCGTGCACTCGCCTCAACGGATGAGAAGCTCCAACACATCATCGATGGACTCGCAAGGACACGCCGCGAATCAAGCTCATCTCGGCACTCATCAAGTGAAACAAGTGCACCTCGCCACACGCTTCAAGGCACCGGGATGGACCCGTTCTTCAATCCATAAGCTCTTCGCAAGTGGTACCATCTCCGCGTCACGCCGCGACATCAAGCTATGATGGTGACCTCTCCGCAAGACCTCCAAGACGTGAAGCAAACCGACCACAACCAAGGGCACTGGTGATTCAACAAGAGCAACCTCGCATAGACCACCACGGTCGTCGACGTCGACACGCTCCTTCAACAACAAGTGCAACTTACGAAGAGGACGAACAAGATCATCGTCGACGTGGAGCACTCGAAGATCCTCCAAGGCGTCATCATAGACATGAGCGTCCTCGTCGCCAACATAATGGTCATGACGAGCCTCCCCTACACCAAGAAGAAGAGCAGCCCATGGCGCATACGGCTCGACGTCCTCGTCGCCACATGGCGCAAGCTAATGCTCCTCGCCATCAACCACAACAAGAGCAAGAGCAGGCTCCTCAAGCTCGTCGTGAGGACCATCAACCTCCTCCTCGTCCGCATCCGCGACAAGAAAACGAGCACGCTCCCCAAGCTCGTCGTCAACAACAAGTTCCTCCACCAAACGCGGCACCTCAACAACCACGCGCGCATCGCCACAATCACCAAGCAAGACATGAGAGCTCGGATGATGATGATGAACGTCAAAATAATGGCAACCGACGCAACCGGAACCGCAATGGCGAAGAAACTTTCGGCAAGCTCAAATTCACAATGCCCAAGTTCACCGGTTCCAATGAGCCCGAGGAATATCTCTCTTGGGAACTCAAGGTCGACAAGATCTTCCGCATGCACAATTATAGCAATGAGAAGATGATGGCCATGGCATCCCTCGAGTTTGATGAGTATGCCAACCTTTGGTGGGAACAAGTCCAACTCGCTCGTGAAGCAAAAGAAGAGCCTCCGATCGCCACTTGGCAAGATATGAAGGCTCATATGAGATCCCGCTTTGTTCCTTCACACTACACGCGTGACCTCTTTAACAAGCTTCAAACGCTTAGTCAAGGGCCAAAGACCGTGGAAGAGTACTTCAAGCAAATGGAGCTCAACATGATACGTGCCAACATTGAAGAGAGAGATGAGCAAACAATGGCACGCTTCCTCAATGGCTTGAACCATCCCATCAAACGCATCACCGAGTTCCAAAAGTACAACAACATGGTTGAGCTTGTGCACATCGCATCCAAGGCCGAGCGCCAAGTGCAAGAGGACATCAAGTACAACAAGCCAAAGACGTACTTCACCTACAAGCAAGCGCCAACCACTACTCCAACAACACCAAGTGGAAGCTTCCCAAGTACAACCAAGCTTCCCTTCAAGCCAACTATTCCCCAAGGAAAACAGCCCCAAGTGGCAAACAAACACGGATGATCAACCATTCAATGGTGAATGCTACAAGTGTGGAGGCAAAGGGCACAAGTCCAATGCATGTGGAAACAAAACAGTTTTGTTCATCCATGACAACGGCGATGAAGAATACTTGAGTGAAGAAGAGTTTGATGCAAGGGTCAAGGAAGCCATGGCAAGGCAACACTTGGAAGAGGACCAAGAACCTCTTGTGTGTGAGCATGACGCAAGTCCATCGCTTGTGGTCACAAGGGTCTTGACTACCCAAGCCAATGAAAATGAAGACCAACGCTCGAACATCTTCCAAACTCGTCTGCGCAAGCATCAATGGGAAGTCCATCAAAGTTGTCATCGATGGAGGAAGTTGCCACATCCTCGCAAGCACGGAATTGTGTGAGAAACTCAACCTCACCCTTCACCCACATAGACACCCCTACCATATCCAATGGCTAAGTGACCAAGGATCCGTCAAGATCAAGCACACCGTTTCGGTGACGTTCTCCATTGGACACTACAAGGACACGGTGGAATGTGACGTGGTTCCAATGACGGTTTGTCACATGTTGCTCGAAAGGCCGTGGCAATATGACAAGTGTGCTTTGCATAATGGTCACTCAAACACCTACACTTTCAAATGGCTTGATAAAACTTGTGTATTGCAACCAATGACTCCTAGCCAAATAATTGCGGACAATGCAAAGGCTTTAGCGAGGGAGCAATACGCAAAACCACCTTGTGAGAAGAGTGGTGAGCGAGAGAACCACACCATAGTGAGTGAGAGCTACAAGCCAAACTCGAGCGGAAAAACTAAGAGTGTTCTTCTTGCCACCAAAAGTGAGATGAGAGAAGTGAGGAACAACCCATCCATCTTGCACTACGTCCTCGTATGCAAGGGACTAGCGCAAGGAACTAATGACTTGACAAATATTCCTCCTTCTTTGATGGCTGTTTTGCAGGAATTCCAAGATGTATTTCAAGAGCTTCCTCATGGCCTTCCTCCTCTTCGTGGAATCGAGCACAGATCGACCTCATACCCGGCGACCACTACCAAACTGGCGATGTCGCACAAACCCGGAAGAGACAAAGGAGATCGAGCGTCAAATCAACCAACTCGTCTCCAAAGGTTTGATCCAAGTAAGCACTAGCCCAAGCGGTTCCGTGATCCTAGTCCCAAAACGGATGATACGTTATGTTATGCATGGATCCATTCAATCAATGCTATCACCGTGCGTTATCGACATCCTATACCGCCTTGATGACATGCTTGATGAGTTATGTGGAGCCACTATATTTTCAAAATTGATCTTCGTAGTGGCTACCATCAAATTCGCATGGTCAAGGTGATGAGTGAAAACCGCATTCAAGACCAAGCTTGGTCTATATGAATGGTTGGTTATGCCTTTTGGCTTATCCAATGCCCCATCTACCTTCATCGCCTCATGAACCATATTTTGCGGTCACTCATTGGAAAGAGTGTAGTTGTTTACTTTGATGACATTCTTGTCTATAGCAAGTCACTAGAGGAGCATGTTACTCATGTTAAGGAGGTCTTACAAATCCTTCGTCATGAAACGACTTTATGCTAACCTCCCCAAGTGCACTTTTTCAAGAGACAAGCTGATTTTCCTTGGTTTTGTCGTCTTCTAATGGCATTGAAGTTGATGTATCAAAAGTCAAGGACATACGAGATTGGCCCACCCTACAAATGTTAGTGAACTTCGTAGTTTTCATGGGTTGGTGGCTTTACCGCCGCTTTGTGAAAGATTTTTCCAATTGCTTGCCCTCAACGAATTGACCAAGAAGAATGTCACGTGCTTGGGGAAAAGCACAACAAAAGGCTTTGATGAGCTCAAAGGAGGCTCACCAAGCACCACTTCTTGCATTGCCGGATTTCACAAAACCTTTGAGATTGAATGTGACGCTAGTGGTATTGGCATTGGCGCCCCTTATGCAAAATGGGCGTCCTATTGCTTACCATAGTGAGAAACTTGATGGCGCACGCCTCAATTATCCCATTTATGACAAAGAACTTTTTGCCTTGGTTCGTGTTCTTCAAGTGTGGCAACACTATCTTTGGCCCAAAGAATTTATCATCCATTCCGACCATGAGTCGTTGAAGTATCTTAAGGGCCAAGCCAACTTGAGTAAAAGGCACGCAAAGTGGGTTGAGTTTATGGAGTCTTTTACTTACATTGTCAAATACAAGAAGGGCAAACAAAATGTGGTAGCGGACGCCTTGTCTCGCAAAAACACAAGCCTTCTTACACGACTCGAAGTCAATGTCTTGGGTCTTGATGACATCAAATCTTTGTACACGTCCGACACTTTCTTTGGACCAATCTTTGCACAATGTTCAATAGACAAAGGGATTGATGATTTCTATTTGCATAAGGGTTTTCTTTTTAAACAAAACAAGCTTTGCATTCCGAAATCGTCTCTCCAACTTTTGCTTCTTCAAGAGTCCCATGGTGGAGGCCTTATGGGTCACTTTGGCCGTGACAAGACATATGACATGCTCTCCACTCACTACTTTTGGCCAAAGATGAAGCGACGTGAGCGCCACGCTCAACGATGCACTACATGTATCCAAGCTAAGTCCAAGTCCAACCCCTTTGGTCTTTATATGCCATTGCCTATTCCTCATGCACCTTGGTGGGACATTAGCATGGACTTTGTGTTAGGCTTGCCTAGATCAAACATGGTCATGATTCCATATTTGTAGTGGTGGATCGCTTTTGAAAATGGCACATTTCATTCCGTGCCATAAGACCGATGATGCTTCACATGTGGCAAATTTGTTTTCAGAAATAATTCGCTACACAGTGTTAAGAACAATCGCCTCCGATCATGACGTAAAATTCATGAGCTACTCGAAGACCCTCATGGCCAAGCTCAAGATCAAGCTCCTCTTCGTCCGCCGCATCCTCAAACCGATGGACAAACCGAGGTCGATCAAGTCTTGGCACACTTCTCCGGTGTTGATAAAGAAGAACCTTAAAGAGGAGGAATGCATTCCACACGCGAGTTCGCCACAACCGCCAAGCACTCCACTACCATGAGGAGCCCGTTCATGATTGTCTATGGCTTGAGCCTCTCACCGCTCGATATCCTTCCACTTCCACTTCATGAGCGTTACGTATCAATATGGACGTTGCCAAGCGTGCCCAAGCAATGATGAAACTCCATGACGACACACGAGCTACTATCGAGCAACAAGTCCTTCGCCAAGCATCAAGGCTAAACAAGACCAAGAAAGAGATGATCTTTGATGAGGGCGACCTTGTATGGATACACTTGAGTAAAGAGCGCTTCCCCAAGGAACGCGACTCCAAACTAAAGCCACGAGGCGATGGACCATTCAAGGTGCTAAAGAGGATCAACAACAACGCCTATGTGATCGATATACCAACATCGAAGTATCTTGTGAGCTCGACATTTAATGTCAAGGACCTCTCACCCTACCATGGCGAAGAGGACGTTCTGACGATTGAAGAGTCGAGGACGACTCTTTCCCAAGGGGGGGGAGCTGATGCAGCCCGTCCTACGACCGCTACTACATCTACTCCCACGAGCTACCCAAGGACCCATGACTCGCCCGAGCCAAACTCCTTCAAACTAAGGTGAACTCGCTCCTCTCCTTGTGTGACTTGACACACCCTTGGATGGCTTGCTACTTCACACGCAAACTCATGTATCATCAGTGCAGAAGAAGCCACCGCCGTCATTGCCAGAAGCGGTACTACCGTTGGGACGACCAGACTACCGCCCAAGCGGTCCTACCGCCTCTACCGCTTCGCCACAGGGGCCCCACTCCACACCTCGGAAGCCAGCGGTACTACGGTCCTACCCAGCTACCGGTGGCCTTGATTACCGCCCTCCTACCGCCGCCACCGACGCCCGACGGAAGCCCCAGCCCTCAAGCGGTACTACCGCTCGAAGTGGTACTACCGGTGACCACCGGTACTACGGGTCCGGACCGTACTACCGGTCCCGCCAGACTCGATCGCCAGTTCGCCATGTGCTTTGTAACCCAACTTATAATTTATCTTTTCATTCAAACTCTGTTATGTGCTGGACTATATAGCCCCCACCTCTACTGTAAGCACTTAGACTTGGATAATAATAGATATTAAGGAAACCCTTTGAGGACTTATATCTATTGGTCTCATGCTCCTACCAAGGAGCACCGGATTATCCACCCACCTCTTGGATCTTGCTTAAGTGCGTTCAAGTTGTACAAGGCCTTGGGTTCTCGGTGTCTCGCCCCCAAGTCGTCAAGATCTCACCAAGCACCTCATCCCCCGTTGTTGGCGAGGAGAGCGAGCTTCGCCCAACACCGATCCTAGGGATTATGTTGGACCGGTTGCCACCGGCGTGAGGAGTAGGCGTGTATCGTGTGTGTGTGTGTGTGTTCGTGGTTTTCATCGCCTTCATCGATTTCATCCCCCGACCACCTCGTTCCCCTCGTTTCTCGTGGAATTCGTGAAAGATCGGGCCAACCCCAGGGTTACCCCCTAACAGGATGACGATATCGAATAGTAATATTATTGATAGCTCTACAATCAAGACACATGCCAAGAACCATCTTTCTTAGGTACCATAATAATAGGAACAAGACAGGCTAAGGGACTCACGAATATGATCTCTTCGAGTAGTTCTTGAATTTGGCGTTGTATCTCCTTTGTCTCCTCCGATTGGTTCTATGTGGCGGTTGGGCAACGTGGCACCAGGAATTAGATCAATTTGGTGCTCAATTCCTCTAATAGGAGGTAGTCCCGTGGCAGCTCAAGGAAAGACGTCCTCATATTCCTGCAAAAGGTTAGCAATAGCGGGTGGCAAAGAAGGAGGCATATCCTCAAATGAAAACAAAACCTCTTTGCAGACAATTGCATAACATTGAGTATTGTTTATGTTAGGGGGTAACCCTGGCGTTGGCCCGATCTTTCACGAATTCCACGAGAAATGATGGAGGGGTTAACCTCTTGGGTGCCCGATCTTCACGGATCTCGTGGTCAAATTGATGGGAAAGCGAGGGGAAAGGGAGAAGGTAGCGGAAGCGAACACACACCTCGCGAAGAACACGATGAACACACGCAGAACTCACACGATACAAGGCCGATTGCTCCCGAACGGCGGCCACCGGTCCGATAGAATCCTCGCAAGGAAAGATCGGTCAACGTGCTCCCTCAAATCCACATCGGAGAGGGAAGAACACCTTGGGGAGGGTCTTGACAACTTGGAGACGGGACATGAACTCCAAGGCCTTGTTCAACGATGGATGCGTGATGCAAAGTCCAATCGAGGTTGGTGACGATAGTCGGTCCTCTTGGTAAAGGGGATGAGGCAAAACTAGAGATTCCACAATGGGGGTTTTCTTTAGTCTATCATCTATGCCTAAGGGGTACATGAGGGGTGGGGGCTCTATTTATAGGCCAGCCACTAAACAAGGGTAGTTTGGGGATAAACTAGGCGAATAGGTAAGTAAGGGGAATACATGGGCTGTGGCCCAACAGGTGCGCGCAGGCACATACATGACCGGTAGTACCGGACTTAGGACCGGTAGTACCGGTCATCACCGGTAGTACCGCTCTAGCACCGGTAGTACCGCTTGCGGTCTTGGAGCATCCGTTGGAGCCGTCAGTAGCGAGCGGTAGAAGGGGGCGGTAGTACCGCTGACCGGTAGTACCGGTTCCAACAACCGGTAGTACCGCTTGGACCTAGCAGCTATCGACCTGTCTTCTTCCGTCTCCTCTTCCAAGCCTCCGTCTTGTCGGGCTTGATGTTCCGGGCTTCCTCCCTTGCCTCCGTACTGTTCGGTGTGAACCTATCATGCATATGTGACGGAGTATGAAGTAGCATACCATTCAATAGGGCAGGAAGGGGGCTCGCATAGAGGAACGGATTCACCTTTGGAGTCCATAATGACTTGGCGTAAGTTGGAGACCTTGATGTAGTAACGACCGTAGGTCGGGCTGCATCATCTCCCCCCCTTCAAAAAGAGTCGTCCTCGACTCTACATGCTCATCACAAAGTAGAAGCGGTCGAGAGACCTTCTTGATCCTGGGGTTCACCATATAGTCGTCCTCGAGAATATTGACTTGACAACACTTCAATGTTCCTTCACCTTCCATGAAGCCTACAAAGCTCACAACAAAAGCGAAGCAACACTCAAAGCGTAGCCAATTCATGAAGATTATAGCATGAGTCCTCAAGTAGAAGGAAGTCACCTTAGCTTGTAGAGATAGCTCGATGAAGGGTAGCCATAGGTAACTCTCTTCGGTTCTTCTTGTCAACATATAGTCCATAGAGGTTGACGTGTATGCACTTGTACCTTCACACAACAAAGACCAAGCAAAATATTTTCGTGCATGATAGTGGAGCATGTCAAATGTGGCATGTCCATTCTTGTTCAGAACACTATTAGTCCAATGCATGTATAGCAAATGGAATGCATATGAAAGGTCAAAGTGCATGGAAATTGTTTGAACACCATCCAAATGTGGGAACTCAAAAACTCCATATAACATAGTAGGGGCACTCAAAGCATTGGATCCAAATTTCAAACAACATCTTTGATGCAAGAATAGGAGAATTTGGCAAAAACACACAAGGAAGCATATCCAAAACAAAAGTATTATGTTTGCAAACAAACAAAATGAAAGAGCATGTGGTCCTTATGTTTGTTGCAACAACAAGATGAGATTCTTGGAAGATCTCATGACAATACATGTTCTTAAAGGAATTGTGGTTGCACCCAAAACATCGGAAAGGTAAATTGTTCAACGTTTTTGTTGCAACACACAAAGCATCATTATCTAAAGGCGAAGAAACATGCATGTCACAAGGGAAGATAATACCATGAACATGCTTGCAATCAAACCATAGTAAAGAGCAATTTGCCATCATGAAAGATGCAAAGCATGCACAAGGTATCAAAGCTGGGTTCGATCTTGAACTCACTTTTGGGATGCTCTCAAGAGCTCTTTTTGTCAACTCGTGCTCAACCGAGGTTGACATTCTTGTGCGGGTACCTACACACATCATATGTAAAAGGAAGAACGTGTGCATGGTAGAGATACACATCATCCATCATGACATATCTCTTCTTGTGCACATCACCATTAATGTCAATCAAGTATGAAAGAGATGCATGGTGAGTATGCAAGTGGGGAACATGCTTATCATGGCAAGCATCAAAATCTCCAAAAATTGAGAAAGCTATGGGGGCCATCTCATTATAACGCATAAGATCAATATTGTTGCAAGCAAAACAAGTGAAATAGCAAGCATTCATCTTATCGCAAGCAACGGGAGAAATTGAATGACTAGCATGACAAGGCAAGTCCAAAGCAATTGGAGGATATACACAAGATGCATAGCATGGCATGTTTATGGCAATGAGTTCGCAATCAAACAATTCCACATGATCAATATTATGCAAAGGCAAATCATCACATGGGAAGGTGGATGAAGCATATGTAATGTCACAAGTATCATCCATAGCATGCATATCCTCACAATTCATCATGTCCACTAGTGGGATCATGGCATCATCGACACCCTTATTGTTACCTTGTTCGTACCTCTCATATGAAGTGGTTGTTGTGGAAGTAGTGGCCTCCTTGTGGACGACTTCGTCTTCTTCATGTAGCCATGGCGTCGCATCATCTTCGTGCACCATGTACATCTTCTCCAATTGAGGCATCATTGCTTCATTGCTTGGCGCGTCTTCATCCATGGAACCTAGCACAACACAAGAGAACACACTAGAGGTAGAGGGTAAGTTGTTAGAATTTGAAATGGTCTCACTTGACCTATCAACTACCACTCTCAACTCACTAGTAGTATCGCCATGCCTCCAAGTGGAAGCACTCAATCTCACATAAGGTGGAGTCACCATGTCACTCTTGTTCTCACTCAAGTGGGCTAAGTGGCTCTCATATTCACATGGGATTGGTACCACATCATCACTCAAGATATGGGGTAGTGATGTGGACATCCCTACTATTGATACAACCGTTGTACCTACAACAACACACATACAAGGACCCATCACAAGATCTCGTACAAACAACTTAACTATCGTACTTTCGCTTTTGGAACTATTCCTCACATACATGAGAATATGATGCTGCCTAAATCGGATATATTTCTTACTCTTAGGAATGATGGACCAAGCATGGATGAGAGGGACAAGCATTGGAGCATGGCCATGCATGGAGATGGCAGCAAGCATGTGATGATCCAAGAGAAGGCCACAGATGAAGATTTCAGAACTTTAAGGCCACCATAATGAAGAAAGAAGGCTTGGACGAAATATTCAAGATCAATACTTTACGAATTCGTCCATAGCTTAATATGGTGTTGGGACACCTTTTATTTTGGGCCAGGCCCATGTAATTTTCGCAGGATTTGAATTAGCTACTTTTTAGAGTCCGTATTTAGGGGAAAAGGACTTTTAGGGTTGGATTCGGCCACCACTTCCATGGCTGGCCGAAACCCCACCTTTTTGCCCTTAAATACTCCCCATAGCCGTCACCCTTGACTCGGATTTTGTTTAGACATTAAGTTAGCCATAGTCGCAACTTCGCCAAGGCTCGAGCGTCGCAGAGGCCTCTTGTACTTCGCACCTATTCAGGATCCCACCTCTTCAATAAAGCTTTCCTCTTAATCCGCAATATCTTGATTGCAATATTGGTTCTTACTTGTTCTCGATTTCGTAGGAATTAAGACCACCGGTCAGCCGATCGTGTTCACGCAGGATCGGTAACCTCCGTAAGATTGGCCTAGCGATTGCATTGGCGTTTCGCACGCAGTAGTCGGATCGTCAAGCCCGAACTCCACCAAATCGATTATCGCAATCTCATCGAAAGATCGGACACCTTTGCCCTATCAAGTGGTATCGATTCCAGTTGCTCGGTGAGATTTTACCGTTTTTCAGAGATTAGATATGTTTTACCTATAACCCACGAAAAGCCAAAACACAATTAGAATTTAGATCCATCCCATAACCAATCTACGCTCGCATTATCTTTTCGCTTTTTGCATTGTTGAATTTGTGTCTACATCATCGCCGAGTTGCCGGTCTTAGTGTCTCGCCCCTTAGAGTTTCGAGTTCTAATCATACTAGTCACCGCCACACTCGCCGATCGCCACCATATTCCGCCGCCATATGCCCAGCCACCATAAACCCTAATACTCCGCCACCACCTTCCTACCGCGACACGATCCGACCGCTTTCCCCAGACGCAGTCCGAGTAGAGTTACTGCTTCCTAGTTATTTCTTTTGACTTTCCTTCTTTGTTGTTTCGTGTCCACTAAAGTTCAGACGCGCTAAGAGTCCGGCCGTAAGTCCGTATGAGAGCAAAAAAAAGTCTAGAACCGCCCAAAATTTTTTCCGCTATACTAGTTTTCGGCTTTGGGGATCACTTTTCTCCATCGGCGTTATAGCGATATTTTTTTTTATACTGACGCTTCGAGCAAAATAAAAATTTTGAAATTTTTTTGGGGCTAACCTATTTTTAGACCCCAGAGATCAGTTCTAGACACTGCCATCATAGTGATTTTCTGCATCTCGGTTCGCTTTCGTGGTGCCATATCATCATACAAAGGCTTGTTGTGTCGTGACCTCGTTGGTGATCTAGGCTCGCCTCTAGTACGGTCTAGCCTAGACCAAGACAAGATCACGAGCATTCTCTCAACTTTACATTGCTGTTTTGATAATTGCTAACCCCCATTGCTAAGCCTTCCCAGAGCTCCACGGATATTCTCCACGTGCGGTGTATCGACTCCTAGTAATCGCTTGGTTCAATCTCTGGACCCACTAATCCTCGTGGTTGCACATCGCCTTTTTCGCCGCTTGGTAAGAACTTGTAAGAGCTCAGATATTGCTTGACGGATTACGCGTGACTTCCACCATATTCGTAGTATATACCGTGCTTTTTAAGGACTAACCATGATGATACTTCACTAACCCCGCCACCATGACGAACGAAGAACTACATGCCCACTTCTCCACGCCTTGGTCGTCGGTACCAAGACGTGGATACACGCCTTAGGGGAGTTTGACACCAAGCTCACCAACGCCGTGGACAAGATCGATGGACTCGAGAAATCCTTCAACGCCAGCTTGACGCTCGTTCAAGGAGCTTTTGAACCGATTGCCCGCACCGCACCGCATCCACACATGGCGCGCATTCCGATCACGGTCGGATCGCTGGTTCGCCGACGCCTCGGACTTCCGCCATGCAATGCCGCGACATTGGGGAGACGACGGGTACTACTACAACCCGACGATGACGATCTGTTTGACGAGGAGGTTGAACAACCTCCATCCACAGTACCGGCCGTCCCCCGACATTACTCGCAACGCCGCCCACCCAGACGTGATGATGATGATCATGTTGCAAAGCTTAAATTAAATATTCCATCTTTTGAGGGTAAATATAATCTGATGCATATCTTACATGGGAGATGGAAGTAGAACAACGCTTGCATGCTTAAAATATCCCGAGAATATGCGTGTTAGTGTTGCTACATGTGAATTTACTAAATTTGCTTCCCTTTGGTGGTCCGAGTATTGTCGCTTAAATCCTACTACTATTCCTAGTACTTGACCGCTTAAAACTGCTATGTTCGCTTTGTACCTCCCACTTATCAACGTGATTTACTAAAGAATCGACATTTGGAGCAAGGGAAAATTCAGAAGAGTATTATCGAATTACAAACGGAATGGTTAGGTGTGGTCTTGTTGAATCTAATGAACAAATGCTTGCACGCTTTTTGGTGGATTAAACAAGGACATTCAAACATATTAGATTATAAGGAATATAATTCTATCACTGCTTGTTTCATCTTGCTTGCAAAGCTGAACGTGAAGTGCAGGATCGCCAAACACCATGGAGGAGGACTAATAATTCGCAGGTCGCACATCCACTTGGACATCCGACACCTCCTCGTGATTCGCCACCATCTACTACCACATCCAAGGCCACCACAAGATTTCCATGCTCCTCCACCATCATCCAATGCTCCCGTAGTGCATCTTCTATGGCTTCCACGGTAAGACAAAGGATATAAAATGCCGCAAGTGCCGGGTTTTGGTCATAGAGACAAAGGCACAACACAACGTGTGATGATGAAAGAGAAGTTGGTCAATACGATTCATGAGTGACTTCGATGAAGATACACTAGCCCTTATTTCTGCTCGAGATGGAGACAATTACGATCGATGAAGAGCCGAGGTAATGGGAGTCAAGGCCGATCAATACAAGAGCTTAATTACACAACGTGTGTTGAGTGTGCAATTGAGCAAATCTGAGCAAGATCAACGCCACAACCTGTTCCAAACACGTGGTGTTGTCAAGGAAAGAGCTATACGGATCATCATTGATGGAGGGAGTTGTAATAACCTGGCCAGTGTTGACATGGTAGAGAAGCTTGCGCTTCCAACAAGACAACGCCCACATTCATATTACATCCAATGGTTTGAGAGTTCTCGCAAGATCAAGGTAACAAGAACGGTACGCGTGCATTTTACTATTGGTACATATTCTGATTTTGTTGATTGTGATGTTGTACCTATGCAAGCTTGTTCTTTGTTACTTGGTAGACCATGGCAATTTGATAGAGAATCTGTTCATAATGGCAAAACTAATCACTACTCTCTTATGCATGATGGAAAGAAAATTGGTCTAAAACCTATGACTCCCGAACAGATTTTAAAAGATGATCTTGCTAGAGCTAGTAGAGCTAAAACTGAGGAGAAAAATAAAAGTGAGAATCAGATTGTTGCTACAGATTTTATACCACCAAAGAACAATAACTGATTCTACACATGCTACTGAAATTGCTTGAAGAGTCCATGTATGCTTGCAAATAAAATTGATATTGCAACTAGATGTAAACAATACTCAATGTTATGCAATTGTATGCAAAGAGGTTTTGTTTTCATTTGAGGATATGCCTCCTTCTTTGCCACACCATTGCTAACCTTTGCAGAATATGAGGACGTCTTTCCCGCCGAGTCGCCACCAGACTACCTCCTATTAGAGGAATTGAGCACCAAATTGATCTCATTCCTGGTGCCACGTTGCCCAACCGCTACCATATAGAACCAATCCAGAGGAGACAAAGGAGATAACGCCAAATTCGTGAACTACTCGATGAGATCATATTCGTGAGTCCCTTAGCCCCTATGTCGTTCCTATTATTTTGGTACCTAAGAAAGATGGTTCTTCGCGATGTGTACCGATTGTAGATCTATCAATAATATTACTATTCGATATCGCTATCCTATTCCACATTTAGATGACATGCTTGATGAATTGAGTGTCTCTACCATGTTTTCTAAAGTTGATTTATGAGTGGTTACCACCGATTCGTATGAAATTAGGAGATGAATGGAAAACAACATTTAAAACTAAGTTCGGTTTATATGTCGATGCCGCTTTGGTTTAACTAATGCACCTAGCACTTTCATGAGATTAATGAACGAAGTTTTACGTGCTTTCATTGGACGCTTTGTGGTAGTCTACTTTGATGATATTCTGATTTATAGCAAATCTTTAGAGGATCATTTGGACCATTTACGTTGTTTTCAATGCTTTATGTGATGCACGCTTGTTTGGTAACCTTGAGAAGTGCACCTTTTGCACCAATCGAGTTCGCTTCTTGGCTATGTTGTTACATCACGGTATTGAAGTGGATCCACCAAGATTGAAGCTATTGAGCATTGGCCAGCCCAAGACGGTCACACAAGTGAGGAGTTTTCTTGGCCTCACCGGTTTTTATAGGCGCTGTCAAAGACTTTGGATCAATTGTCACTACTGAATGAGCTTACCAAGAAGGATGTGCCCTTTGTTTGGGGCGATGCACAACAACAGCCTTCGTCATATTGAAAGATAAGCTAACACATGCCCTTACTCCAACTTCCGATTTTACTAAGACTTTTGAGCTTGAATGTGATGCCATGGAATTGGTTTGGGAGGGTGTTATTACAAGAGGGAAAACCTGTATATTTTAGTGAGAAATTGAGTGGGGCTAGTCTGAACTATTCTACTTATGATAAAGAATTATATGCGTTGGTTCGGACATTAGAAACTTGGCAACATTATCTATGGCCTAAAGAGTTTGTTATTCATTCTGATCATGAATCTTTGAAGCATATTCGTAGTCAAGATAAGTTGAATCGTCGTCATGCAAAGTGGGTTGAATTTATTGAGTCTTTTCCTTATGTTATCAAACACAAAAAGGGTAAAGATAATATTATTGCTGATGCTTTGTCGCGCTATGCTTTGTTATCTCAACTTGACTTCAAAATATTTGGATTGGAAACTATTAAGGAACAATATGTGCATGATGCTGAATTTAAAGATGTGTTGCAGAATTGTAGAGATGGTATAACTTGGAACAAGTTTGTCTTCAATGATGGATTTGTGTTCCGTGCTAACAAACTATGCATTCCGATAGCTCGTCGCCTTTTGTTGTTACAGGAGGCGATGGAGGAGGATTGATGGGACACTTTGGTGTCAACAAGACGGAGGATGTTCTTGCCGCACACTTTTGGCCACGATGCGCCGAGAAGTTGAGAGATTTGTGGCACCGCACTACTTGTCAAAAAGCTAAGTCTCGCCTTAATCCACATGGTTTATATATGCCTCTTCCTGCTCCTAGTGTTCCTTGGGAGGATATTTCTATGGACTTTGTTTTGGGATTACCACGAACACGTAGGGAGGGATAGTATTTTGTTGTTGTGGATCGGTTTTCTAAGATGGCACACTTTATTCCTTGTCATAAACGGATGATGCCATGATATTGTCGATTTGTTCTTTCGTGAAATTTTCGTTTGCATGGTGTGCCAAATACTATTGTCTCGATCGTGATACTAAATTTCTTAGCCACTTTTGGAGATGTTTATGGGCTAAGTTGGGGACTAAATTGATCTTTAGTACTACATGTCATCCCCAAACCGATGGTCAAATCAAGTAGTAAATAAAACTTTGTCTACTATGTTACGGGTTGTTTTAAAGAAGAACTTAAAATTGTGGGAAGAGTGTTTACCTCATATAGAATTTGCTTATAATCGCTCATTGCATTCTACCACAAAGATGTGCCCATTTGAGATTGTGTATGGTTTTGTTCCTCGTGCACCTATTGATTTATTGCCTTTACCTTCTTCGGTGCAACATAATTTGATGCTAAAAACGTTGAAATGATATTAAACTTGCATAAGACTACTAAAGATAACATTGAACACATGAATGCTAAGTATAAACTTATGGGATAAAGGGAGAAAGCATGTTGTGTTTGATGTTGGCGATCTTGTTTGGTTACATTTATGAAAGATCGCTTTTCGATTTACGCAAGTCTAAGTTAATGCCACGTGTTGGCTCCCTTTAAGGTGTTAGAGAAAATCAATGATAATGCATATAAACTTGAGTTGCTCGCAGACTTTGGTACGGTTAGTCCTACATTTAACATTGCGATTTGAAGCCTTACTTTGGTGAGGAAGATGAGATTGCGCCGAGGACGACTTCAATTCAAGAAGGGGAGCATGATTTGGACATCCCTACTATTGATACAACCATTGTACCTACAGAACACACATACAAGGACCCATCACAAGATCTCGTACAAACAACTTAACTATCACCATTGCTTCTTGGAACTATTCCTCACATACATGAGAATATGATGCTGCCTAAATCGGATATATTTTACTCTTAGGAATGATGGACCAAGCATGGATGAGAGGGACAAGCATTGGAGCATGGCCATGCATGGAGATGGCAGAAGCATGTGATGATCCAAGAGAAGGCCATGATGAAGATTTCGTAACTTTGAGGCCACCATAATGAAGAAAGAAGGCTTGGACGAAATATTCAAGATCAATACTTTCTTAATTCGTCCATAGCTTAATATGGTGCTGCGACACTTTTATTTTGGGGCCACGCCCATGTAATTTTCGCAGGATTTTAATTAGCCACTTTTTAGAGTCCGATTTGAGGAAAGGACTTTAGGGTTGGATTCGCCCACCACTTCCATGGCTGGCCGAAACCCCACCTTTTCGCCTTAAATACGCCCCATAGCCCAACCTCTAGACTCGGATTTTGTTTAGACATTGTTAGCCATAGTCGCAACTTCGCCAAGGCTCGAGCGTCAAGAGGCATCTTGTACTGCACCTATTCGTGATCCCACCTCTTCAATACAGCTTCCTCTTAATCCGCAATATCTTGATTGCAATATTGGTTCTTAGTTGTTCTCGATTTCGTGTAGGAATTAAGACCTCGCTGGTCAGCCGATCGTGTTCACGCAGGATCGGTAACCTCCGTAAGATTGGCCTAGCGATTGCATTGGCGCCGTGTTTCGCACGTAGTCGGATCGTCAAGCCCTAACTCCACCAAATCGATTATCGCCATCTCATCGAAAGATCGGACACCTTGCCCTATCGTAGGCTCGCTTCCTCAACTTGCGCCCTTTGGTGAAGGGAAAATCCCATGCTCACCATTCTGACCTTGTCGCCCAAGGTTGGATGCCATAAGATGGGCATCATCGCTTCCTCCATGGTCAAGGAAAATCCCATGCTCGACCGCCTTGTGGCCATCTCGTAGTAGTGGAGGTAGGCTCATGCTATCCAACTTGGCGTAGGCGCTCACATTTTCCTCGTCACAGGTCGTAGAAGTAAAGCGCCGGCTTTGAAGCTTGATGGCGTGGAGGAAGGCTTGCTCTGGTGCCATTATGGTGGCACGGTAGTTGAAGGTGCCCTATGATGGTGTCGACGGAGGTCATTGTGCCTTGCCGATGGTTGATGTAGGTGGCGCACTTGGTCATCCACATGACACTCGCGACGATGATCATTTGCCTTGGCACTCTTTTTGTTTTTGTGGTGCCTTCTTGAGCTTGCTTGAGCATTATGGTTGGTGCTCATCATGAATTCTTCGTCTTTATGGCGAAGATTCCTTTGACGATGTCTTGTATCCTCTTTATGGTGGCGATGCTCATGAGAGGATGTTTGTTGATGAAGAGTCATGTTTCTTGGCGCCTCTTGATGCATATGATGTTTGGACGCCACTCTTGTTTCGATAGGAGTTGGAGCTACGCTTGGCGGTGATGAAGCTGGCGCCTTGGAGATGGTAGAGTTTGACGCCTTGGAGGTGATGGATCTTGGTGCCTTGGAGATGGTGGCGCTTGACGCCATCTAGGTGGTGGCACATGTCGCCTTGGGGGTGAATCATCGAAGTAGGTGGTGCCCTTTGGTGTGGCATGCTTGGCCTTGAAGGTCATGGAATCTTGATGATGCGCCTCCTCTTGCTTGGCGTAGTAGGCTTCCATCTCCACACGGTGGAACAATTCTTCATGGCTCATGGAGGAGCCATCAAAGTCGATGAAGTTCTCCGTGTCCTTCATGCTTGGCGAGGCCATCGATGTCGCACTCAAGTCGCCCATGCTTGGGGAGTAGTTGGTGTAGTACTCATATCACCCAAGCATGTGGATCCATTGTCTGTAGTGCTCCATAGGCTCCATGCATGAGGAGCCATTGTCGACGAGAGCTCCATGTCTTCCATGCATGTGGAGTCGTCAGAGGTGTAGTGCTCGGTCCTCAAAGCATGTGGAGCCATTGTCAGCTTGTCAGGTCATGTCCTCTATACGTGGAGTCGTAGTCATGGTGGCTCATCATGGATTCTTCATAGATATCATCCTTGGTTCCGAGTCCCTAGACATGATGCACAAGACCAAGCGGTGTATATGGAAGTGGTAGTGGAGTTAGGGATACAACGCCAAACCTTACTTTACCTTGGAAGATCGACGCGCAAGTGGCCACACTTGAGAGCAATAAACCAAGCAAAGTTAAGTTCACGCGGAACACCAAAACCAACTACCAACAAAAAAACACACACACAAGGCCTATGGTGGATAGGAATGGAAAGTGGCATGTCAAGAAACAATCCGAAATCAAGATGTTGTAATGGGAAGTAAAGAACCACAATGATCACAAAGCAAAACAAGTTAATCCACAAGATAAGAAATATGTACAAGGAAACACACACGGTGGGATAAATGGGACTTGTGCGACGGAGAAAGTGAGCTAAGCACCAAATGATTACCTAGCGTAGACTATAAGCTCGTGTCACACAAGTACAAGGAGAGACGCTAGTTCGATTGCATAAGATTGGTGGGCTACAAGATATGCACAATAAGTACCACCTATTTGATGTTCATCGAGCTTGCGCTTCCTATTCTATGAGGCACATGTATATTTCTTTCTTTTCTTTTTTCTATTTTTTTTCTTTTTGTATCACTCTTTTTCTTTTTATTTCTTTTCACTTGCCTCTTCCTTGTGCCAACAACTATACAAGATAACTATATGAGATAGCGCCACAATGTTTGCTCGAATCTACAAGGTATCAAATGTGCATAGCCCAAGCAATCATAAGAGGAACTAGTCTCAAAAGGTGTTTGTTGCTCGCAATATAGTGGGGTTCACAACGGAATGCAAGGGAGAAGTCATGAATGTTTATACCTTTCATCGACGATCTTCACCTTTATTGTTGGATTCCGCCTTGCTCACGGAATTTGGATGGATTAGATAGCATGAACCACGTGGATGATGATGTAGGGCTCCTCTTCAAACGAGCTAAAGAACACCAAAATCCGAGTTCGTATGCAAAAGTTATGCTCAAAACGGTGAGAGGTCAAACTGAACCCGCTTTTGGATCTGATGGGGCGGTTGCACTGCCAGATAGGGCAAAGGTGTCCGATCTTTCGATGAGATGGCGATATTAGATTTGGTGGAGTTCGGCTTGACGATCCTACTACACGCAGCGAGCGCGCCAATGCAATCACTAGGCCAATCTCCCGGAGGTTACCGATCCTCGGTGAACACGATCACCGACCAATGAGGGTCTTAATTCCTACCAAATCGAGAACAAGTAAGAACCAATATTGCAATCAAGATATTGCGGATTAAGAGGAAAGCTCTATTGAAGAGGTGGGATCCCGAATAGGTGCGGCACAAGAGGCCTCATGACGCCGAGCTCTGGCGGTTGCGACTATGGCTAACTTAATGTCTAAACAAAATCCGAGTCTAGGGGTCGGCTATGGGGAGTATTTATGGCGAAAGGGGGGTTTCGCCAGCCATGGAAGTGGTGGCCGAATCCAACCCTAAAAGTCCTTTTCCTCAAATACGGACTCTAAAAAGTGGCTAATGAAAATCCATGAAAATTACATGGGCCTGGCCCAAAATAAAGGTGTCGCAGCACCATATTAAGCTATGGACGAATTCGTAAAGTATTGATCTTGAATATTTCATCCAAGCCTTCTTTCTTCATTATGGTGGCTTCAAAGTTCTGAAATCTTCATCCGTGGCCTTCTCTTGGATCATCACATGTTTGCTGCCATCTCCATGCATGGCCATTCTCCAATGCTTGTCCCTCTCATCCATGCTTGGTCCATCATTCCTAAGAGTAAGAAATATATCTGATTTAGGCAACATCATATTCTCATGTATGTGAGGAATAGTTCCAAGAAACGAAAGTACCTGATAGTTAAGTTGTTTGGCACGAGATCTTGTGATGGGTCCTTGTATGTGTGTTGCTGCAGGTACAACGGTTGTATCAATAGTAGGGATGTCCACATCATGCTCCCCTTCTTGAATTGAAGTCGCCTCGACACAATCTCATCTTCCTCACCAAAGTAAGGCTTCAAATCGCAATGTTAAATGTAGGACTAACTGCACCAAAGTCTGCAGCAACTCAAGTTTGTATGCATTATCATTGATTTTCTAACACCTTAAAGGGACCAGAAGACGTGGCATTAACTTAGACTTCATGTAAATCAGAAAACGATCTTTACGCAAATGTAACCAAACAAGATCGCCAACATCAAACACAACATGCTTTCTCCCTTTATCCTCAAAGAAGTTTATACTTAGCATTCATGTGTTCAATGTTATCTTTAGTAGTCTTATGCAAGTTTAATATCATTTCAGCGTTGTGTAGCATCCAAATTATGTTGCAATCAAGAAGGTAAAGGCAATAAATCAATAGGTGCACGAGGAACAAAACCATACACAATCTCAAATGGGCACATCTTTGTGGTAGAATGCAATGAACGATTATAAGCAAATTCTATATGAGGTAAACACTCTTCCCACAATTTTAAGTTCTTCTTTAAAACAGCCCGTAACATAGTAGACAAAGTTCTATTTACTACTTCAATTGACCATCGCTTGGGGATGACATGTAGTACTAAAGAGCAATTTAGTCCCCAACTTAGCCCATAAACATCTCCAAAAGTGGCTAAGAAATTTAGTATCACGATCAGAGACAATAGTATTTGGCACACCATGCAAACGAACAATTTCACGAAGGAACAAATAAGCTATATGCGCAGCATCATCCGTTTTATGACAAGGAATAAAGTGTGCCATCTCAGAAAACCGATCCACAACAAAAAAAATACTATCCCTCCCCTTCTGTGTTCGTGGCAATCCCAAAACAAAGCCCATAGAAATATCCTCCCAAGGAACACTAGGAACACGAAGAGGCATATATAAACCATGTGGATTAAGGCGATACTTAGCTTTTTGACAAGTAGTGCAGCGTGCCACAAATCTCTCAACATCTCGACGCATACGTGGCCAAAAGAAGTGTGCAGCAAGAACATCCTCCGTCTTCTTGACACCAAAGTGTCCCATCAATCCTCCTCCATGTGCCTCCTTTGCATGACGACGATTCAACTTAGCTTGACTACGAATATGCTTCAAAGATTCATGATTAGAATGAATAACAAATTCCTTAGGCCATAGATAATGTTGCCAAGTTTCTAATGTCCGAACCAACGCATATAATTCTTTATCATAAGTAGAATAATTCAGACTAGCCCCACTCAATTTCTCACTAAAATATGCAACATCACCCCTCCCAAACCAATTCCACTAGCATCACATTCAAGCTCAAAAGTCTTAGTAAAATCAGGAAGTTGGAGTAAGGGAGCATGTGTTAGCTTATCTTTCAATATGACGAAGGCCTGTTGTTGTGTATCGCCCCAAACAAAGGGCACATCCTTCTTGGTAAGCTCATTCAGCGGCACGGCAATTGATCCAAAGTCTTTGACAAAGCGCCTATAAAAACCAGCGAGGCCAAGAAAACTCCTCACTTGTGTGACCGTCTTGGCCAATTCTCAATAGCTTCAATCTTGGCGGATCCACTTCAATACCTCGTGATGTAACAACATAGCCAATAAACGCAACTCGATTGGTGCAAAAGGTGCACTTCTGGTTACCAAACAAACGTGCATCACGTAAAGCATTGAAAACAGACGTAAATGGTCCAAATGATCCTCTAAAGATTTGCTATAAATCAGAATATCATCAAAGTAGAGTACCATAAACGCCCAATGAAAGCACGAAACTTCGCTCATTAATCTCATGAAAGTGCTAGGTGCATTAGTTAAACCAAACGGCATTACTAACCACTCATATAAACCGAACTTAGTTTTAAATGCTGCTTTCCATTCATCTCCTAATTTCATACTTAACTGTGGTAACCACTACGCCAATCAACTTTAGAAAACATGGTAGAGCCACTCAATTCATCAAGCATGTCATCTAAACGTGAATAGGATTACGATATCGAATAGTAATATTATTGATAGCTCTACAATCAAGACGCATGCGCCAAGAACCATCTTTCTTAGGTACCAAAATAATAGGAACATCACAAGGGCTAAGGGACTCACGAATATGATCTCCGCCGAGTAGTTCCCTGAATTTGGCGTTGTATCTCCTTTGTCTCCTCCGGATTGGTTCTATATGGCGCTGGTTAGCAACGTGGCACCAGGAATTAGATCAATTTGATGCTCAATTCCTCTAATAGGAGGTAATCCCGTGGCAACTCACGGAAAGACGCCCTCATATTCCCCGCAAAAGGTTAGCAATAGCGGGTGGCAAAGAAGGAGGCATATCCTCAAATGAAAACAAAACCTCTTTGCGTACAATTGCATAACATTGAGTATTGTTTACATCTAGTTCAAGAATATCAATTTTATTTGCAAGCATACATGGACTCTTCAAACGAATTTCGTGAGCATGTGTAGAATCAGATTTAGTGTTCTTTGGTGGTATAAAATCAAAGAACAACTGATTCTCACTTTTATTTTCTCCGCTTAGCTCTACTAGCTCTAGCAAGATCATCTTTTAAAATTTGTTCGAGTAATAGGTTTAAGACCAATTTTCTTTCCATCATGCATAAGAGAATTGTGATTAGTTTTGCCATTATGAACAGATTCTCTATCAAATCGACATGGTCTACCAAGTAACAAAGAACAAGCTTGCATAGGTACAACATCACAATCAACAAAATCAGAATATGTACCAATAGTAAAATGCACGCTGCATCGCTCTTGTTACGCTGATCTTGGAGAACTCTCAAACCATTGGATGTAATATGAATGTGGGCGTTGTCGTGTTGAAGCGCAAGCTTCTCTACCATGTCAACACCGCCGATTATTACAACTCCTCCATTGACGATGATCCGTATAGCTTTTCCTGACAACACCACGTGTTTGGAACAGTTGTGGCGTTGATCTTGCTCAGATTTGCTCAATTGCACACTCAACACACATTGTGTAATTAAGCTCTTGTATTGATCGCCAGCCTTCAGCCCCCATTACCTCCGCTCTTCATCAATCGTAATTGTCTCCATCTCGAGCGTAAATAAGGGCTAGTGTATCTTCATCAAGTCACTCGCTGAATCAGACGACCATCTTCTCGCACCATCATCACACGCTGTGTTGTGCACTGCCTCTCAATATGACCAAAACCCAAGACTTATGGCATTGGATATCCTTTGTCTTACCTGTGGAAGCCATAGAAGATGCACTACGAAAGGGAGCATTGGATGATGGTGGAGGAGCAATGAAATCTTGTGGTGGCCTTG
Organism: Avena longiglumis; assembly: GCA_030063025.1. Taxonomy (NCBI): domain Eukaryota; kingdom Viridiplantae; phylum Streptophyta; class Magnoliopsida; order Poales; family Poaceae; genus Avena; species Avena longiglumis. Next base: position 338,197,595 of record CP125976.1, read on the forward strand.
GATGTGGTAGTAGTGGTGGCGAATCATGAGGAGGCGCGATTGTTGGGATGTCCAAGAGGATGTGCGACCGCAATTATTAGTCCTCCTCCATGGTGTTTGGCGATCCTGCACTTCACGCTCAATTTTGCAAGCAAGATGAAACAAACGAGTGATAGAATTATATTCCTTATAATCTAATATGTGAATGTCCTTGCTTAATCCACCAAAGAAACGCAAGCATTTGTTCATTAGATTCAACAAGACCACACCGAACCATCCCTCGCTTGCAATTCCCGATAATACTCTTCTAAATTTTTCCCTTGCTCTAAACGTGTCAGATTCTTTAGTAAATCACGTTGATAAGTAGGAGGTACAAAACGAACACGCATAGCAGTTTTAAAAGTAGTCCAAGTACTAGTAATAGTAGTAGGATTTAGACGACAATACTCAGTCCACCAAAGGGAAGCAAATTTAGTAAATTCACATGTAGCAAAGACTAACACGCATATTCTCGTGGATATTTTACATGCAAAACGTTGTTCTACTTCCATCTCCCATGTAAGATATGCATCAGATTATATTTACCCTCAAAAGATGGAATATTTAATTTAAGCTTTGCAACATGATCATCATCACGCATCGGCATGGCGGCTATGTAGTAATGTCGGGACGGCCGCCAGGTACCGTGGAGGTTGTTCAACCTCCTCGCCAAAAGATCGCCGTCGGGTTGTAGTAGTACCCGTCTGTCTCCAATGTCGCAGCAGAGCCATGGAAGTCCGAGGAGCGCCACCGGAAGCGGCCAAAAGCGGGCAATGAACCAAGCCATCAATTCGCGGATCGGAATACGCCAGGCGCCATGTGTGGGTGCCGGTGCAAAGCAATCGGTTCAAAAGCTCCTTGAACCAATGTCAAGCTTGGCGCTGAAGGATTTCTCGAGTCCATCGATCTTGTCCACGGCGATGGTGAGCTTGGTGTCAAACTCCCTAGGCGCCAGATCCACGCCTTCGCCGATCGACCAAGAGCGCTGAAGTGGGCATGTAGTTCTTCGCTCGTCATGGTATGGTGGCAGGTTCAAGTATCTGTCATGGTTATTCCTTAAAAAGCACAGGTATATACTACAGGAATATGGTGGAAGTCACGCGTAATCCGTCAAGCAATATACGAAGCTCTTACAAGTTCTTACCAAGCAGCAGGAAAAGGCGATGTGCAACCACGAGGATCAGTGGGTCCAGAGATTGAACCAAGCGATTACCAGGAGTCGATACACCGCACGTGGAGAATATCTGTGGAGCTCTGGGAAGGCTTAGAAATGGGGGTTAGCAATTATCAAAACAACAATGTAAAAGTTGAAAGAATGCTCAACGACGGTACTGTGCTGGTCCTAGGCTAGACCGTACTAGAGACGCGAGCCTAGATCACCAACGAGGTCACGACGTGACACAACAAGCACTGTATGATGATATGGCACCCTGAAAAGCGAACCGAGATGCAGAAAATCACTATGAAGGCCGAGGAGCGTCAGCCGCAATGTAGCCGGTGCGGGCGACAACAACCAGCAAGTCCGACCTGCGGATCGGAATGCGCCGCGGCGCCATGTGTGGGTGCCGGTGCGAGTGCGAGCAATCGGTTCAAAAGCTCCTTGGACCGAACGTCAAGCTTGGCGTTGAAGGATTTCTCGAGTCCATCGATCTTGTCCACGGCGTTGGTTAGCTTGGTGTCAAACTCCCCGAGGCGCGTATCCACATCTTCACACCGATCACCAAGAGCGCGAGAAGTGGGCATGTAGTTCTTCGTCATTGTGGCAGGGTTCCGGCATCCGGCATGGTTAGTCCTTAAAAGCATGTATATAGTACGGAAATATGGTGGAAGTCACGCGAATCCGTCAAGCAATATACGAAGCTACAAGTTCTTACCAAACAGCAGAAAAGGCGATGCAACCACGAGGATCAAGGTCCAGATTGAACCAAGCGATAACCAGGAGTCGAAACACCGCACGTGGAGAGTATATGTGGAGCTCTGGGAAGGCTTAGCAAAGGGGGTTAGCAATTATCAAAACAACAATGCAAAAGTTGAAAGAATGCTCAACGATGGTACTGTGCTGGTCCTAGGATAGACCGTACTAGAGACGCGAGCCTAGATCACCAACGATGTCATGACGCGACACAACAAGCACTGTATGATGATATGGCTCCATGAAAAGCGAACCAAGAGGTGAAAAATCACTTTGATGGCGAGTGTCTAGAATTGAACTACGGGGTCTAAAAAATAGGTTAATTTTGCTCCGGAAAGCGCGCAGTCGCCAAAAAAATATTGCTATAACGGCCGATGGAGAAAAGTGATCCCCGGGGTCGAAAAATAGTATAGCCAGAATTTTTTTTTTGCTCTCCTTCTGGACTTACGACCGGACTCTTAGCGCGACACGGACTTTAGCTGAACACGGAAACAACAAAGAAGGAAAGTCAAAAGAAATAACTAGGAACAAAGAACTCTACTGACTGCATCATGGCAGGAAAACCGATCGGATCCGTGTCGCAGAGGAAGATGGCGATGAGTATTAGGTTTATGGTGGTCAGTATATGGCGGCGAATATGGTGGCGGTGATCATGAGTGTGGAGGTGACTAGTATGATCGAACTCAAACTCTAAGGGACGAGACACTAAGACCAGAACTCGACGCGACAATGTAGACACAAATTCAACAATGCAAAACGAAAAGATAATGCGAGGCGAGATTGGTTATGGGATGGATCTAAACTCTAACCGTGTTTTTGGCTTTTCGTGGGTTATAGGTAAAACAGATCTAATCTATAAAAACAAGAAATCTCACCGAGCAACCTGAACTGATACCACTTGATAGGGCAAAGGTGTCCGATCTTTCGATGAGATGGCGATATTCGATTTGGTGGAGTTCGGCTTGACGATCCGACTACACGCGGCGAGCACGAGCGCCAATGCAATCGCTAGGCCAATCTCTCGAGGTTACCGATCCCGCATGAACACGATCACCGACCAATGAGGGTCTTAATTCCTACCAAATCGAGAACAAGTAAGAACCAATATTGCAATCAAGAAATTGCGGATTAAGAGGAAAGCTTTATTGAAGAGGTGGGATCCTGAATAGGTGCGGGTACAAGAGGCCTCATGACGCTTGAGCCTTGGCGAAGTTGCGACTATGGCTAACTTAATGTCTAAACAAAATCCGAGTCTAGGGGGTCGGCAATGGGGAGTATTTAAGGGCGAAAAGGTGGGGTTTCGGCCAGCCATAGAAGTGGTGGCCGAATCCAACCCTAAAAGTCCTTTTCCCCTCAAATACGGACTCTAAAAAGTGGCTAATTAAAATCCTGCGAAAATTACGTGGGCCTGTCCCAAAATAAAGGTGTCGCAGCACCATATTAAGCTATGGACGAATTCATAAAGTATTGATCTTGAATATTTCGTCCAAGCCTTCTTTCTTCATTATGGTGGCTTCAAAGTTCTGAAATCTTCATCCGTGGCCTTCTCTTGGATCATCACATGCTTGCTGCCATATCCATGCATGGCCATGCTCCAATGCTTGTCCCTCTCATCCATGCTTGGTCCATCATTCCTAAGAGTAAGAAATATATCTGATTTAGGCAGCATCATATTCTCATGTATGTGAGGAATAGTTCCAACAAACGAAAGTGCCTGATAGTTAAGTTGTTTGGCACGAGGTCTTGTGATGGATCCTTGTATGTGTGTTTCTGCATGTACAACGGTTGTATCAATAGTAGGGATGTCCACATCAGGTTGTTTGGGCCTGTGAGGTCAAGAGTGCGGTAGTACCGGTTTTGGACCCAGACTACCGCTTGGACCCGAACTCCCATTGACTCGTTACTGATTTTGGGGTCATTTGGGCGGAAAATCTTCAAGAAAAACACCAAATTGAAGGGGGAAATCAAGGAATTAGGCCATGGGAACGCAAAGGAAGGTAGATCAACAAGTTTAGCAAGCAATCCACGGATCAAAACCTACCAAAACGCACTCAAATCACAGATCGATCCAAACACGAATTGGGGCTGTTTTTGGTGGAATTTTCAATTTATGGGAAAAGACCAAATCAAGAGAAACTGTGGCAACCAAAAGCCGATACCAGATGATGCAGGGTTAACCTGGGTGCGCGATCTTCACGGATCTCGTGGTCAAATCGATGGAAAAGCGAGGAAAGGGAGAAGGTAGCGAAGTAACACACACCTCGCCAAGAACATGATGAACACACGCAAAACTCACACGATACAAGGCCGATTGTTCTAACGGCGGCCACCGTCCGATAGAATCCTAAGGAAAGATCGGTCAACGTGCTCCTCAAATCCACATCGGAGAGGGAAGAACACCTTGGGAGGGTCTTGACAACTTGGAGACGGACATGAACCCAAGGTCTTGTTCAACGATGGATGCGTGATGCAAAGTCCAATCGAGGTTGGTGACGATAGTCGGTCCTGGTAAAGGGGATGAGGCAAAACTAGAGATTCCACAATGGGGGTTTCTTTAGTCTATCATCTATGCCTAAGGGGTACATGAGGGTGGGGGCTCTATTTATAGGCCACCACTAAACAAGGGTAGTTTAGGATAAACTAGGCGAATAGGTAAGTAGGGAATACATGGGTCAGGACCCAACAGCGCCACAGCACATACATGACCGTAGTACGACTTAGGACCGTAGTACCGGTCATCACCTGAGTACCGCCTAGCACCTGTAGTACCGCTTAAGTCTTGGAGCATCCGTTGGAGCCGCCAAGAGCGAAGCAAGAGAGAAGGGGTAGTACCACGACCGTAGTACCGTTCCAACAACCGGTAAGACTTGGACCTAGCAGCTATCGACTGCCTTCTTCCGTCTCCTCTTCCAAGCCTCCGCCTTGTCGGGCTTGATGTTCCGGCTTCCTCCCTTGCTCCGCATCGTTTCGTGTGAACCTATCATGCATATGTGACGGAGTATGAAGTAGCATACCATTCAATAGGGCAGGAAGGGGGCTCGCATAGAGGAACGGATTCACCTTTGGAGTCCATGATGACTTGGCGTAAGTTGGAGACCTTGATGTAGTAACGACCGTAGGTCGGGCTGCATCAAGAAACGATAGGAAAGAGGTGGTCGGGGAATGAAATCGAGGAAAGCGATGAAAACCACGAACACCCACACACCAAAACACGATACACGCCTACTCCTCACGCCGGTGGCAACCGGTCCAACATAATCTCTAGGATCGGTGTTGGGCGAAGCTCGCTCTCCACGCCAACAACGGGGGATGAGGTGCTTGGTGAGATCTTGACGACTTGGGGGCGAGAAACCGAGAACCCAAGGCCTTGTACAACCTGAACGCACTAGGCAAGATCCAAGAGGGGGGTGGATAATCGGGTGCTCCTTGGTAGGAGCATGAGACCAATAGATATAAGTCCTCAAAGGGTTTCCTTAATATCTATTATTATCCAAGTCTAGGGTTTACAATAGAGGGTGGGGGCTATATATAGACCAACCACATAAACAGGGGTATTTTGGGAACAATGTAACACCCTTAGAATCGACCCTATGCAAGTTTTAGAGAAACCCGCCAAACCTGCATAGAAACGATTCAAAGGTGCCCACCAGGCACTTTCGCAGGGTGGAAACGGGTAATAACATTACACAACAGTCCTCGATGGGACCCACGTAATGATATATATACAACAACACTCAATGAGTCAAGAATACAGATATAATATACAAAGATCCAAATCACCTTGAAAAATGTGAGAGAGTCCAGCCTGACAAGATGCAAATGGGGCTAAGAGCCCCAAGAATAACCAATGGCGCCCATAACCCCCGCCTGTGCCAAGCCGGAAGGGTAACCCCGCTAACGACGCCAATCTCAAACCTGCTTAAACAAAAAGGTGCCGGCAAGGCAAAAGGAAAAAGAGGAGCGCCAAGATCGAGGCTAGTACCACGAGGCTAGAATTCAAGACTCGCCACATAGGTATGGTGGATCGAGCGGCAGCAAAGATGCACGAAACAACCTATAGAGACTCGATACAACCGGGCGGCTATCGAGAGGGGTGAGAAAGACCTATTCGAACCAACCCGATGCTACCATGAAACAAACCCATCGTGTTTCCTCGAGACCAATCGAGGAAGTCAACCGAGGAACTCACACGCTGGCGCTTTATTTATTCGCTATCGCTAAAGAATTACTAGTCGTGTATAGATAGTCATCCCGATAAAGATAAGCAAGTAAGCACTTTTATTTAACCGCTCCGCTAGAAGTTGCAACACTTACTAGTCGACAATTAGCATGAGATAACCCAAAACCCAGCAGCTTGTTGGTACTTTTATTTAGCCATTCCGCTAGAAGGTAATACTTACTAGTCAGTACAATGGTCGCAGTTTACAACTCGTGCAAGCAATTGTTGGCAGTTTTATTTAGCCATTCCATTATAGTGAAGCTGATTACTAGTCATTATAAAGTCAAATTTATAGCACTACTTTAGTTATAGTTGTCTATGATCGATCGTGCTCAAGTCATCCATAACCATTACACGGCTTTAAAGTTTTAATCTCAGGGTGCACAAATAGCAACACACACTGATCAACCCTAAAAACCAAATCAAAACCCAACGAGGCCTTCACGACAAAGCAATCATAGGATTCAGAATATTTCAAGGGCCACCCTTTGAGTACACCAAGAACGGTTAGTGACCGAGACGGACCCGAGGTTTGGGTGGACGGTCAGGAACGATCGGGAACCCAAAATCGGGCTTGTCGACACCGCGAAAACGTGTCCCGATCCTAATAGTACAGTGTGCCTCGCACAATCGTAATAAAGCAAAGAAAGCATGGCATAGGTACAGATAGTAAATAAAACCTCAAACTAGTTTGTGGCCCCAAGAAATAAGAATGAATCAAGCTCGCTCGTGGGGTCCCATAATCCTCCCGGATGTGGATAGCGCGATAAATCAAGGAACAGGTATCAAGTACTCGGGGTCCTATGGGACACAAGTGGACGGTTAACAACCAAATAACATCTATTGCCCACCTGTGCCTCTGCTTGCTTACTTCAATTTTAGTTGTGAAACAGGAATTAAAGTGAACGATAAGTAAAGCCATGATCATTGCCAACATCAACATGCGGCAATACACCAACAACTGTGGCACTAGACGACACACAACAACACTTGAGCAAGCGGCTACGACGCGCAAGTCCAACTATCTTCCAAGCAACAGGTAATAGGATGTGTCCAAGGAAATATAAGTCAAGGGATATCACGGTACGAAACTAGAGCATCGCAACACGTATAGCAATAGATCAATGAGGGAAATAAATACTATAAAAGTAAGATAGGTAGAAAGGGAGATGCTTCCGAAAACATTGTCAAGGTTCAACCAAGATCGGGTCGACGCCGCATCAACTCAACGGCCTTATCCGCAAGAACCAAAACACTAGAAGAAACACCGGATGCAATATTTAATACTACGCAAAAGATCGGGCATGATGCATGTATGATGTATGACATGGCAAAAAGCGATGCAATTAGATCATATTAAGCTTAACCGGGTCCTGATAATTAAATATATGGTTCAAGTTATTTAGATACCCCGCAATTTAAATGTTGTTTTAACAAGGCAAGATATGGCAACGGTTCGATGCACAAATTTTAAATGAGGCCAATATAAGAATAGATTTGTCCGCATATGGGCCCCATATTTAATTATTAGGTGAATCGGCATAAGGCCCCAAACCACATGATAATATGCATGCATGAACAATTTACTATGCGACAAGTTTGATATATGGCATTTATAAAATAGGGGCTCGAGAAAGGTTCACACATTAGGGTTCGGCAGATCTTGGGGTTCCGGTTCGGGTTCGGCCTCGTGGTTCGTGGTTCGGACCATTCTCGGCGAAACGGCGTCCGGAAGGAGCACTTGTCGATCGGGTCTCGGTGTCCGGTGAAGTACTCAAGGCCCTCGAGGGAGTACTTGTCGATCCGTGAAGGAGATCATGTCGTCCATGGGGTCGCTTCGCCGTGAAGGAGTACTGCGCTTGCCGAAGTCTTGATGGTCCTCGTCCCGAGAAGATCTTGTCGCACGGTCCCGTTAGGCGAACCTCGCTTGGTCCCGCTGTTTCGATTGTCGTGCTCGACTCGGGTCTCGCAGGGAGATCTTGGTGTTCCGAGGGTCTGCCGATCTTGACTCGGGTCGACAGGTTCGGCCTCGCCGGCCTGACTTCGGGGATTTTGGTAGATGGTTCCATGTAGTCGGTCATGGCAATCTTGGAGTGCCGATCTCATTTGGAGACGAACATCTTCACCAACCAAACACACTACCACCTTGCTGCAACAGCTCCCCAAAGGAACACACCGAAGGTAACAGGGAACAGGGAGCCGGCGGCGATCGCACGCAACCACGTACTAGGCACCAACGACGCACAGACGAGGGCGATGGGGCGGCTCCCTGGCGAAGAGGACGGTAGACGGCGGCTGCAGACCGACGGCGGCTCAGGGCGGCCCCAACGGCGATGCGGGCCAGACGCGAGGCGAGCGGACGGACGCGTCCGACGGGGTCGACGGCGGCTCGAAAGTGACGATGTAAGAGGTGGCTGACGCTGGGCCGGAGCAAGCGGCTGGGCGGTGTCCAGGGATTGACGGGCGACGGGCCGGGCGCAAGTGACGCTTCAAGCAAGGGACGCTCGAGGGGGCTCTGGGCGGCGCGAGGGGAAACGGGCCGGAGGCGGGGGATCTTGCCTGGGCAAGCGCTGGCTGCAGGGGAGAGGCGGGCGAGGTCGATCAAGGGGGAGCGGAGGAAGGCACGGCGGGGTGGCTCCAAGGCAAGGGAAGGCGGAGCGGGACCCATGGGAGGAGGAGCGGGGGTAGAGAGGATGGCGGCCGCTGGCAAGGCGACCGGAGCTGGGAGAAGGGAGCAAGGAGTTGGGGTCGGGCACCGAGGAGAAGGAGAGGGAGGAGAGGCACGGAGAGGTTGGGCCACGGGAGGTTGGGTCTGTGAGGGAGCGCCGAGAGGAAGACGATGGAGAGAGGAAGACGATGGGAGAGGGCGCTGTGGGGCGCGTGGGGCTGGGAGCGGGGTGGGCCCTGTGATGTGGGCTTCACGGTGGCGGCGTGGTGTGTTTGTGTGTGCATGAGTGAGGTGAGAGGTGGGACCAGACGGGAGCGGTGGTGGTTCTGTGTGGGTGTGGTGTGTCTCATGGGGCAAGGGGGACAGGGAGAGAGGGCCCGGGGTGTAAGTGAGGGAAGGGTAGATAGGGCTAGGTGAGAGAGGGAGAGGGGTGGAAAAGTCTGGGATTGATGATGTGGCGGGGTGGGTAGGAAATGGGGAGGGTGAGGTGGCACGTCAAGCGGTGGGTAGATTGGGACTAGGTAGATATAGGATTTAGAGTTTAGGTTTTATTAGTTTTGTAAATATGTGTTTTTTTTGCTTTGTTTATTTTAAAACAAGGCTACTTTGCAATTAGTTTTTAGGTAAATAAAATATCCGATACGATCGGGGTTTTGCATTTGAAATCAAGAGGGGTATTTGTACAAAGCAAAACTAGGCTTTTCGAAATAGTTCAGACAAACAATGCATGATGATGACGATGCAATGCACAAAACAACGCGATTTTCTAGTAGTGGTTTTATGGATGCCACAAACAAATAGCTAAATATAGAGAGGGTTACAAGGCGCCGAATTAATACGCTCAGTTTTTCCAGTCCATAGTACCGTCCCGCCGACCGGTAGTACTGGCCATGCGGTAGTACCGCCTCGGCCCCAGAGTGCCGCTTTGTCGCCCGGGACTTGCGCTGGGCCTTCTGGTGAGTAGCAGGGGCGGTAGATCAGCCCGGTAGTACCGGATCCGGGGCCGTAGTACCGCCAAAGGATGAGGGTATTTGGGCAGCCTGGGCTTCTATTGTTGGCGTAGCAAAGGTTAGCCAAGCGGTAGTACTTGCTGTGTCCAGTAGAGTACCGACGATGAGAGCATTTGGTCTCGCTCACGGGCGCCCTCCGTCCCTGTGGGTTCTTCTTCACTGATGATGCACAAGGTATGGGTATGAAGTAGCAGCCATCCAAGGGTGTATCAAGTCACACAAGGAGAGGAGCGAGTTCACCTTAGCTTGAAGGAGTTTGGCTCTGGCGCCGAGTCATGGGTCCACTTGGGGAGCTTGTGGGAGTAGATGTAGAAGCGGTCGAGGATCTGGCCGACATCCCCCTTGGGAAAGAGTCGCCCCGACTCTTCAACCTTCTCAACTTCATCTTCTCCATGGTAGGTGAGAGGTCCTTGACATTGAATGTCGAGCTCACAAGATACTTTGATGTTGGGATATCGATGACATAAGCGTTGTTGTTGATTCTCTGATCACTTTGAATGGTACATCACCTCTTGGCTTTAGCTTGGAGTCGCTCCTTGGGGAAGCGGTCTTTACTCAAGTGGATCCACACAAGGTCACCCTCATCAAAGATCATCTCTTCTTGGTCTTGTTTAGCCTTGATGCTTGGAGAAGGACTTGTTGCTCGATAGTAGCTCGTGTGTCTTCATGGAGTTTCTTCATTGTTTGGGCACGCTGACAACGCCCATATTGGCACGCTCATGAAGTGGAAGTGGAAGTATATCGAGCGCGGTGAGAGGCTCGAAACCGTATACGATCATGAACGGGCTCCTCATGGTGGTGGAGTGCTTGGCGCGGTTGAAGGCGAACTCGGTGTGTGGAATGCATTCCTCCCAGTCTTTAAGGTTCTTCTTTATCAACACCCGGAGGAGTGTTCCAAGACTTCGATTGACGACCTCGGTTTGTCCATCGGTTTGAGGATGCGAGGCGGACGAGAAGAGGAGCTTGATGCCGAGCTTGGCCATGAGAGTCTTCCAGAAGTAGCTCATGAATTTTACGTCGCGGTCGGAGACGATTGTTCTAGGCACACCGTGTAGCCGAATTATTTCCCTGGAAAACAAATTGGCTACATGTGAAGCATCATCGGTCTTATGGCACGGATTGAAATGTGCCATTTTAGAAAATCGATCCACGACTACAAATATGGAATCATGTCCATGTTTAGATCTAGGTAATCCTAATACAAAGTCCATGCTAATGTCCGACCAAGGTGCATGAGGAATAGGCAATGGCATATAGAGACCAAAGGGGTTGGACTTAGACTTAGCTTGGATACATGTAGTGCATCGTTGAACGTGGCGCTCCACGTCGCGCTTCATCTTTGGCCAAAAGTAGTGAGTGGAGAGCATGTCATATGTCTTGTCACGGCCAAAGTGACCCATAAGCCCTCCACCATGGGACTCTTGAAGAAGCAAAAGTTGGAGAGACGATTTCGGAATGCAAAGCTTGTTTTGTTTGAAAAGAAAACCCTTATGCAAATAGAAATCATCAATCCCTTTGTCTAAGGAACATAGGGCAATATTGGAGCAAAGAAAGGGTCGGACGCGTACAAAGATTTGATGTCATCAAGACCTAAGACATTGACTTCGAGTCGTGTAAGAAGGCTTGTGTTTTTGCGAGACAAGGCGTCCGCTACCACATTTTCTTTGCCCTTCTTGTATTTGAAAATGTAAGGAAAAGACTCCATAAACTCAACCCATTTTATGCGTTTTTACTCAAGTTGGCTTGGCCCTTAAGATACTTCAACGACTCATGGTCGTAATGGATGATAAATTCTTTAGGCCAAATATAGTGTTGCCACACTTGAAGAACTCAACCAAGGCAAAAAGTTATTTGTCATAAATGGATAATTGAGGCGCATGCCATCAAGTTTCTCACTATGGTAAGCAATAGGACGCCCATTTTGCATAAGGACGCCACCAATGCCAATACCACTAGCGCCACATTCAATCTCAAAGGTTTTTGTGAAATCCGCAATGCAAGAAGGGGTGCTTCAGGAGCCTCTTTTGAGCTCATCAAAGCCTTTTGTTATGCTTTTCCCCAAACGAACGTGACATTTTTCTTGGTCAATTTGTTGAGGGCAAGCAATGGTAGAAAATCTTTCACAAAGCGACGGTAAAAGCCACCAACCCATGAAAACTACGAAGTTCACTAACATTTGTTGGGATGGGCCAATCTCGTATGTCCTTGACTTTTGAGACATCCACTTCTATGCCATTAGAAGACACAACAAAACCAAGGAAAATCAGCTTGTCTTTTGCAAACGTGCACTTTGGGAGATTAGCATAAAGCTTTTCATGACGAAGGATTTGAAGGACCTCCTTAACATGAGTAACATGGTCCTCTAGTGACTTGCTATAGACAAGGATGTCATCAAAGTAAACAACTACACTCTTTCCAATGAGAGATCGCAAAATATGGTTCATGAGGCGCATGAAGGTAGATGGGGCATTGGATAAGCCAAAAGGCATAACTAACCATTCATAGAGACCAAGCTTGGTCTTGAAGGCGGTTTTCCACTCATCACCTTTAGCCATGCGAATTTGATGGTAACCACTACGAAGATCAATTTTCGAAAATATAGTGGCTCCACATAACTCATCAAGCATGTCATCAAGACGCGGTATAGGATGTCGATAACGCACGGTGATAGCATTGCTTGGACGGCAGCCCATGCATAACCGCAACGTATCATCCGTTTTTGGGACTAGGATCACGGGGACCGCGCTTGGGCTAGTGCTTACTTGGATCAAACCTTTGGAGACGAGTTGGTTGATTTGGCGTTCGATCTCCTTCGTCTCTTCCGGGTTCGTGTGATACGCGGCGCGGTTTGGGAGTGGTCCGCCGGGTATGAGGTCGATGCGGTGCTCGATTCCACGAAGAGGAGGAAGACCATGAGGAAGCTCTTCGGGAAATACATCTTGGAATTCCTGCAAAATAGCCATCAAAGAAGGAGGAACATTTGTCAAGTCGTTAGTTCCTTGCGCTAGTCCCTTGCATACAAGGACATAGTGCAAGATGGATGGGTTGTTCCGCACTTCTCTCATCTCACTTTTGGTGGCAAGAAGAACACTTAGTTTTTCCACCGAGTTTGATTTGTAGCTCACTCACTATGGTGTGGTTCTCTCTCGCCACCACTCTTCTCACAAGGTGTGTTTGTATTGCACCTCGCTAAAGCCTTTGCATTGTCCGCAATTATTTGGCTAGAGTCATTGGTTGCAACACACAAGTTTTATCAAGCCATTTGAAGGTGTAAGTGTTTGAGTGACCATTATGCAAAGCACGCTGTCATATTGCCACGGCCTTCCGAGCAACATGTGGCAAACCGTCATTGGGACCACGCCACATTCCACCGTGTCCTTATAGTGCCCAATTGAGAACGCCACCGAGACGGTGTGCTTGATCTTGACGGATCCTTGGTCACTTAGCCATTGGATATGGTAGGGTGTTTATGCGGATGGAGGGTGAGATTGAGTTTCACACAATTCGCTTGCAAGGTTGTGGCAACTCCCTCCATCTATGACAACTTTGATGGACTTCCCATTGATGCCGCATTAGTTTGGAAGATGTTCGAGCGCTTGTCTTCATTTTCATTGGCTTGGTAGTCAAGACCCTTGTGACCACAAGCGATGGACTTGCGCCATGCTCACACACAAGAAGTTCTTGGTCCTCTTCCAAATGTTGCCTTGCCAAGGCTTCCTTGACCCTTGCATCAAACTCTTCTTCACTCAAGTATTCTTCATCGCTGTCATGGATGAACAAAACTTTCTTGTTTCCACAAGCATTTGACTTGTGCCCTTTGCCTCCACACTTTAGCATTCACCGTGAATGGTTGATCATCCCTTGTGTGTTTGCCACTTGGGGCCTGCTTTCCTTGAGGGAGAGTTGGCTTGAAGGAAGCTTGGTGGTACTTGAGGAGCTTCCACTTGGTGTTGTTGGAGTAGTGGTCGATGCTTGCTTGTAGGTGAAATACGCCTTGGCTTGTTGTACTTGATGTCCTCTTGCACTTGGCGCCGCCTTGATGCGATGTACAAGCTCAACCATGTGGTTGTACTTTTGGAACTCGGTGATGCGCTTGATTGGATGGTTCAAGCCATTGAGGAAGCGTGCCATTGTTTGCTCATCTCGCTTCTTCAATGTTGGCATGGATCATGTTGAGCTCCATTTGCTTGAAGTACTCTTCCACGGTCTTTGTCCCTTGACTAAGCATTTGAAGCTTGTTGAAAAGGTCACGCGTAGTGTGAAGGAACAAAGGATCTCATATGAGCCTTCATATCTTGCCAAGTTGCGATTGAGGCTCTTTTGCTTCATGAGCGAAGTTGGACTTGTTCCCACCAAAGGTTGGCATACTCATCAAACTCGAGGGATGCCATGGCCATCATCTTCTCATTGCTATAGTTTTGCATGAAGATCTTGTCGACCTTGAGTTCCCAAGAGAGATATTTCTGCTCATTGGAACCGTGAACTTTGGCATGGTGAACTTGAGCTTGCGGAAAGTTTCTTCTCCATAGAGGTTCCCGCTATGCGCGGCTTGCTGATTTTGGCGGTCATCATCATCATCCGAGCTCTCATGTCTTGCTTGGTGATTGTTGCGCTGCTTGTTGCTGGAGGTGCCGCTGCTTGGTGGAACTTGTTGTCGATTTACGAGCTTGGGGAGCTTGCTCGCTTTGTTGTCGCTGGAGGACGAGGAGGAGGTTGATGGTCCTCACGACGAGCTTGGGGAGCTTGCTCTTGTTCTTGTCGTGGTTGATGCCGAAGCGCATTAGCTTGCACCATGTGGCGAGGAGGACGTCGAGCCGCATGCGCAATGGGCTGCTCTTCTTCTTCTTGGTGTAGGGGAGGCTCGTCATGACCATCATGGTGCCGACGTGGACGATCATGTCGATGATGACGCCTTGGAGGATCTTCGAGTGCTTCCCGTCGACGGTGATCTTGTTCGTCCTCTTCGGAAGCTTCACTAGTTGTTGAAGGGACATGTCGACGTCGATGGCCTTGGTGGTCCATGCGAGGTTGCTCTTGTTGAATCACAAGTGACCTTGGTTGTGGCCGGTTCGCTTCGCGCCTTGGAGGTCTTGCGGAGAGGTCACCATCGTAGCTTGATGTTGCGGCGTGACGCGGAGATGGTACCGCTTGCGAAGAGCTCATGGATTGAAGAACGGGTCCATCCCGGTGCCTTGAAGCGTGACGGCGAGGTGCACTTGATTCACTTGAGGAGTGCCGAGATGAGCTTGATTCGCGCGAGCGTGGCCTTGCGAGTCCATCGATGATGCGTTAAAGCTTCTCATCCGTTGAGGCGAGTGCACGACCAAGAGCTTCATTTTGATGACCGAGGTTGTGTTGCATGGCATGCATTTGGCCACGGACTTCTTCGAAGCGGTTGTCGATGTTCTTGAATTCCACACGGGCCTCTCTAAAGTGTTCATCTTGGCCGCCGAGAGCTTCACAACGATAGTTGAATTCTCCTGACCTTACAATGGTCCCATCTTGTCATGAATTGTGTGTCATCCTCCGGAGGTGGTGGAGGTTGGGATGGCTCTCCATGCCTGTCCATAATGCAAAGCCAACAAGGGTTGTATATGGAGAGAAAAGGGTGTGGAGAGTAAGCCTTTACCTCACCATGGAGATTATATCAAACCAATTGCCACACAAATGAGCTTAAAAGCGCCCAAAGTGAAATGGCAAGAAGCTCACACACAAATATGCTACAACTCAAAAGGCTTTTGGTGGAAGGTTAGGATTGTGGAAAACCAAACGAAACGATCCAAGCAAAAGGTTATTGTCCTACGTTGTAAAGAACCAAAGATCAAAAGCAAAAGGATACGATCTACAAAAACACGGAAAACACACACGTGGAGAATAACGGGGTTAGCACGACTATGAAAATGAGCACAAAAGGTCCTAACGAAGACTACGCTCGGTTGTCGTGCCAACTCAAGAAGAGACCACAACTTGTTTGCCAAAAGAGGATAAGCAATAGATTTGTGCACTTGCCTCGGTGCGCTCTTTCTTCTCTCTTGTTGGCTTACAAGCTTGGTATTCTCTTTGTATTGGGAGACTATGTATCTTTCTATTCTATCTTTTTCTTTTCCCTTTTTGTTTGATTCTTTTCTTTTCTCCCTTGCTATGCTACTATGTTAGCTTTTTGTATTTGGCCTCACACTCTCACTTTCCGAAGGCAAGTGCACAATGCTTAGACAAACACAAAATGAGTTGCTCTCATAGGATAGATACACACAAAGGAAGATATGGGGCTGTCAAAGTGGCGCAAGTTATACCTTTGGTATTGTTGAGGACTTGCAACCGTTGGTGGTGGATGATGTTCGAGTGTCGTGGTGTCGAGGAGCGCGGGTGACGTTGATGCGGAAGCTTGTGTTAAGATGGCGACAAACACGCGAGACACGAACAAGCTAAAGGGGAAAAGTCAGCAAGCGAAAATGAGGTGTCAAGAAGAAGGAAAAACCTTCTGTTACTGGCGGTATTATCGCTTGGTACAGGCGGTAGTACCGCTTGTTACGGGCGGTAGTACCACTGGTCATAGAACACGAACGAAAACGAGATCCACTTGACACAAACCTCAAATCCGTGGGATCAATCGAAAAGGTCAAGTTAGGAACAACATGGGCTATAGATCGACTCAAAGCAACAGATCTATGGATCAAAACCACTTAAAACGCATCAAATCCGTAGATCGATCCAAGGCAAATTGGGGCTCTTTTGGTGGATTTTCGATTTTAAGGTGGATAAAAAAGAAAATTGGGGGAAATTCGTTATCAACCGTGTTTTGATACCAATATGTTATGGGGTAACCCTGGGGTTGGCCCGATCTTTCACTAATTCCACGAGAAACGAGGGGAAAGAGGTGGTCGGGGGATGAAATCGAGGAAAGTGATGAAAACCATGAACACAAACACACCAAAACACGACACGCTACTCCTCACGCCGTGGCACCTGGTCCAACATAATTCTAGGATCGGTGTTGGGCGGCTCGCCTCCACGCCCAACAACGAGGGATGAGGTGCTTGGTGAGATCTTGACGACTTGGAGGCGAAATCGAGAACCCAAGGCCTTGTACAACTTGAACGCACTAGGCAAGATCCAAGAGGGGTGGATAATCCCAAGTTCTTGGTAGGAGCATGAGACCAATAGATATAAGTCCTCAAAGGGTTTCCTTAATATCTATTATTATCCAAGTCTAGGGTTTACAATAGAGGGTGGGGCTATATATAGACCAACCACATAAACAGGGGTATTTTGGGAACAAATAGCTAAATATAGAGAGGGTTACAAGGCGCCGAGACTAATTAATACGCTCAGCTTTTCCAGTCCCAGAGTACTGGGTCCCGCCGACCGGTAGTACCGGCCGCGGTAGTACCGCCTGCTCGGTGAGTACCGCTTGTCCTCCCGGACTTGCGCTGGGCCTTCTTGGTGGCAAGAGTGGGCAGGGGTACTGCAGCCCTAGTAGTACCGGATCCGGGGCCGGTAGTACCGCCAGTGACAGAGGGTATTTGGGAAGCTCTGGGGGCTTCTGTTGTTGGCGGTAGCATTGGCTGTGTAGCCAGAGTGGCGGTGCCTGTGTCCAGTACCGACGATTTGCAGAGCATTTGGTCTCTGCTCACGGGCGCCCTCCGTCTCCGTGGGTTCTTCTCTGCACTGACGATGCACAAGGTATGGGTATGAAGTAGTAGGCCATCCAAGGGTGTATCAAGTCACACAAGGAGAGGAGCGAGTTGACCTTAGCTTGAAGGAGTTTGGCTCAGCGCGAGTCATGGGTCCACTTGGGAGATTGTGAGAGTAGATGTAGTAGCGGTCGAGGATCAAGCCGCATCATATACATCTAGTTCAGCAATATCAATTTTATTTGTAAGCATACATGGACTCTTCAAACGATTTCAAGAGTATGTGTAGAATCAGATTTAGTGTTTTTGGTATAAAATCTGCAGCAACAATCTGATTCTCACTTTTATTTTTCTCCTCGCTTTAGCTCTACTAGCTCTAGCAAGATCATCTTTTAAAATCTGTTCGGAGTAATAGGTTTTAGACCAATTTTCTTTCCATCATGCATAAGAGAATAGTGATTAGTTTTGCCATTATGAACAGATTCTCTATCAAATTGCCATGGTCTACCAAGTAACAAAGAACAAGCTTGCATAGGTACAACATCACAATCAACAAAATCGTAATATGTAAGAGTAGTAAATGCACGCTGCATCGCTCTATTGTTACCTTGATCTTAAGAGAACTCTCAAACCATTGGATGTAATATGAATGTGGGCGTTGTCTTGTTGGAAGCGCAAGCTTGTTCACCATGTCAACACCGGCCAGATTATTACAACTCCCTCCATCAATGATGATCCGTATAGCTTTTCCTTGACAACACCACGGTTTGGAACAGGTTATGGCGCTGATCTTGCTCGCATTTTTCTCAATTGCACACTCAACACACGCTGTGTAATTAAGCTCTTGTATTGATCAAGCCTTCAGCCCCATTACCTCTGCCTCTTCATCAAGATCGTAATTGTCTCCATCTCGGTAGAAAGAAGGACTAGTGTATCTTCATCAAAGTCACCGCTGAATCAGACGACCATCGCTCGCACCATCATCACACGCCAGGTTGTGCATCGCCTCAATATGACCAAAACCCCAAAGACTTGCATTGTATATCCTTTGTCTTATCCGTGGAAGCCATAGAAGATGCACTACACGTGGAGCATTGGATGATGGTGGAGGAGCAAACGGAAATCTTGTGGTGGCCTTGGATGTGGTAGTAGCCGGAGGTGAATCACGAGGAGGCGCCATTGTCGGATGTCCAAGTGGATGTGCGACCAGAATTATTAGTCCTCCTCCATGGTGTTTGCGATCCTCACTTCACGCTCAGATTTGCAAGCAAGATGAAACAAACGAAAGTGATAGAATTATATTCCTTAGAATCTAATATGTGCCGAATGTCCTTGTTTAATCCACCAAAGAAACGCAAGAATTTGTTCATTAGATTCAAGACCACACCGAACCATCCCCGCTTGCAATTCCCGATAATACTCTTCTACAGCATTTTTCCCTTGCTCCAAACGTGTCGATTCTTTAGTAAATCACGCTGATAAGTGGGGGTACAAAACTAACACGCATAGCGCTTTTAAAGTCCAAGTACTAGGAATAGTAGTAGGATTTAAACGACAATACTGCACCACCAAAGGGAAGCAAATTTAGTAAATTCACATGTAGCAACACTAACACGCATATTCTCGTGATATTTTAAGCATGCAAAACGTTGTTCTACTTCCATCTTCCATGTAAGATATGCATCAGATTATATTTACCTCAAAAGATGGAATATTTAATTTAAGCTTTGCAACATGATCATCATCACGCATCGTGGTCGAGCTGCCATAGTAATGTCGTGACGCCGCCAGAACCTCGTGGAGGTTGTTCAACCTCGCCAAACATCGCCGCCTTGGTCGAGTAGTACCCGCCGTCTCCCCAATGTCGCAGCAGCAATGCAAGGAAGTCTCGAGGCGCCACCAAGCATAGTCACGGAAAGAATCAACCAGCACCGACCAGGATCTAATGCACCGGCGCCATGTGCGGTAAGCGGGTAGCAATCGGTTCAAAAGCTCCTTGAACCGAACGCTGCTTGGCGTTGAAGGATTTCTCGAGTCCATCGATCTTGTCCACGACAGTGAGCTTGGTGTCAAACTCCCGAGGCGCTGTATCCACGCCTCGCTGACCACCAAGAGCGAGAAGTGGGCATGTAGTTCTTCGCTCATTGTATGGTTCCGAAGTATCTCGCTATGGTTAGTCCTTAAAAAGCATGTATATAGTACGGAATATGGTGGAAGTCACACGAATCACAAGCAATATACGAAGCTCTTACAAGTTCTTACCAAACAACAAGAAAAGGCGATGTGCAACCGCGAGGATCAGTGTGTCCAGAGATTGAACCAAGCGATTACCAGGAGTCGAGACACCGCACGTGGAGAATATTTGTGGAGCTCTAGGAAGGCTTAGCAAGGGGGGTTAGCAATTATCAAAACAACAATGCAAAAGTTGAAAGAATGCTCAACGACGGTACTGTGCTGGTCCTAGGCTAGACCGTACTAGAGACGCGAGCCTAGATCACCAACGATGTCACGAGGCGACACAACAAGCACTGTATGATGATATGGCACCCTGAAAAGCGAACCGAGATGCAGAAAATCACTATGATGGCGAGTGTCTAGAACTGATCCACGGGGTCTAAAAATAGGTTAGCCCCAAAAAAAATTTCGAATTTTTTTATTTTGCTCCGGAAAACGCTACCAGCCAAAAAATATCGCTATAACGGCCGATGGAGAAACGTGCTCACCGGGGTCGAAAACTAGTATAGCCATAAATGGTGAGTGGAACACATGCGATCTGAGTAACTGGTAGTGCATGACCAGAAGTTGCTAACATAAATGGGATTGTTAATGCACGTGTGTATAATTGTAACTTTTCAACAACCTCAACTGATGCAGCCCGTCCTACGACCGCTACTACATTTACTCCCACGAGCTCCCCACGTGGACCCATGACTCGCGCCCGAGCCAAACTCCTTCGTTAAGGTGAACTCGCCTTTCCTTGTGTGACTTCGAGACACACCCTTGATGGCTCACTTCATACGATACCTTGCATCATCAGTACTAAGAGAAGGACCAAGAGAACGGAGGAGACAAAGGAAGAAACCAAATGCCCTTCGTCAGCCGGTACTACCTCGGCGACTGATTACCACCAAAGACTACCGCCTCGCTACCACCAACAGACGACGCCAAATACTGCCTCCGATGGTACTAGACCGAACTGACCTCATTATCACAAGACTACCGCTTCTTACTACCGCCTCCCTCAATAAGACGCCGACGGAAGTCCCAGATGGCAAGCGGTTGACCCACTACTCGGACGCAGTACCACCAGATCACCGATCATGGTTCAATGGCCTACTCAGAACCCTCACTATATTTCGCTATTGTTTCCCAAAATACCTCATATGGTTGGCCTATAAATAGCCCCCACCTCCATTATAAACCCTAGACTTGGATAATAATAGATTAAGGACACCCTTTGAGGATCTTTCAATCTATTGGTCTCATGCTCCTACCAAGGCACCCTATTATCCACCCTCCTCTTGGATCTTGCCTAGTGCTGCCTGTTGTAAGGCCTTGGGTTCTGCCGCCCCAAGTCGCCAAGATCTCACCAAGCACCTCGGCCCCTGCTGTTGGCGTGAGAGAGAGCTTCACCCAATACCGATCCTAGGGATTATGTTGGACCCAAGCACCGGGCGTGAGTTATCTACAGAGCATCGTGTTTTGTGTGCGTGAGTTCATCGGGTTCTTCGTGGTGCGTGTGTTCGTGGATTTCATCCTTCTCCCTTCCACCGCTTTTACCTCGATTCCCGGAGATACGTGAAAGATCAAAGCCACCCCAAGGGGTTACCCCATAACATATTGGTATCAAGAGCAAGGTTGATCACGAATTTCAATTTTTCTTTTTATCCTTAAATTCAAAAATCCCACCAAAAAGAGCCCCAATTTGCCTTCTGATCGATCTTTGATTTGGTATGCTGCGGTTTTGGTCCATAGATCTGCTGCTTTTGAGTCGATCTATAGCCCCGATTGTTCCTAGCCCAAACCTTTCGGCCGATTCTCCCAACGAATTTGAGGTTTGTGTCAAGTGGATCTCGCTCCTCGTTTCTACGACTGTAGACTATCATGGGGCTCAGCAGACTACCGCCGTCTGATTATCTACCGGCCGCATTAAGCTGTACTACTCGCTACTACGTAAAAGTTTTTCTTCTTCTCTTGACGCCTCAACTTTGTTTGCTAACTTTCCATCTTCAATTTGTTCGTGTTTCGCGTGTTTGTCGCCATTTTAACACAAGCTTCCGCATCAAAGTCACCCGCGCTCATCGACACCGTGACACTCGAACATCATCCCGACCAACGGTTGCAAGTCGTCAACAATACCGAAGGTATAACTTGCTTGATGCGCCTCTTTACAGCCATATCTTCCTTTGTGTGTATCTATCCTATGAGAGCAACTCATTTTGTGTCTGTCTAAGCATTGTGCACTTGCCTTCGGAAAGTGAGAGTGTGAGGCCAAATACAAAAGTTAACATAGTAGCATAGAAAGGGAGAAAAAGGAAAAGAATAAAAAAAAGAAGATAAAATAGAAACATACATAGTCTCCCAATACAAAGAGAACTACCAAGCTTGTAAGCCAACAAGAGAGAGGAAAAGAGCGCACCAAGGCAAGTGCACAAACTGCTGTTTATCCTCTTTGGCAAACGAAGTTGTGGTCTCTCCTTGAGTTGGCACGACAACCGAGCCGTAGTCTTCGTTAGGACCTTTGTGCTCATTTTCATAGTCGTATAACCCCGCTTTTCTCCACGTGCAGCGCTTCCGTGTTTTTGTAGATCATATCCTTTTGCTTTGATCTTGGTTCTTACCACGAGAACAATAACCTTTGCTTGGATCGCTTCGCTTGGTTTTCTACAATCCTAACCTTCCACCAAAAGCTTTTGAGAGTTGTAGCATATTTGTGTGTGAGTTTCTTTGCCATTTCACTTTGCACGTTGTTCGCTCATTTGTGTGGCAATTGGTTTGATATAATCTCCAAGGTGAGGTAAAAGGCTAACTCTACGCACCCTTATTCTCCATATACAACCCTTTGTCGGCTTTGCATCATGGATGTGAATGGCGAGCCGCCCCAACCACCACCTCCGGAGGATGACACACAATACATGACAAGATGGGACCATTGGAAGGTCCGAGGAGAATTCAACTACCATTGTGAAGCTCTCGAGCGGCGCCAAGATGAACAATTTAGCGAAGCCCGCGTGGAGTTCAAGAACATCGACAACTGTCATGAAGAGGTCCGAGGTCAAATGTATGCCATGCAACACAACCTCGGTCATCAAAATGAAGCTCTTGGTCGCTACTCGCCTCAATGGATGAGAAGCTTCAACGCCCATCGATGGACTAGCAAGGCCACGCCGACTCAAGCTCATCTTGGCACTCCTCAAGTGAATCAAGTGCACCTCACGACACGCTTCAAGGCACCGGATGGACCCGCTCTTCAATCCATGAGCTCTTCTCAAGCTGCATCGATGTAGCCCTACCTACGCTCGCTACTACATCTTGGTCTCCACTCTACGCCAAGTCGTCATGGACTCCAAAGGTGAATTCGCCTTCTATGCGAGCCCCTTCCCACCCTATTGAATGGTATGCTACTCCGCATACTCCACATATGCATGATAGGTTCACATTGACAAGCACGGAGGCAAGGGAGGAAGCTCAACATCAAGCCCGACAAGACTGAGGCTTGGAAGAGGAGACGAAGAAGACATGTCGACAAATGCCAGTCCAAGCGGTACTACCTACCCAGTGGAACCTAGTACTACCGGTACTCACCCATCGCAGATCAAGTTCAAGGCCATTGCCATTGCCATCGATGCCCCTTTATTGGCTACCGCGAGCGTGCCCATCGATACCATGAGCTGTGATTATCAGGTGATGACCGGTACTACTGTCCTAAGTCCGTGATTACCGTCGTTGTTCCAAGACGCACTAGTTGGGCCAATGCCCATGTATTCCCTTTACTTACCTATTCGCCTAGTTTATCCCTAAACTACTCCTTGTTTAGTGGTTGGCCTATAAATAGAGCCCCACCCCTCATGTATCCCTTAGGCATAGATGATAGACTAAAGACAACCCCCATTGTGGAATTTAGTTTGCCTCATCCCTTTACTAAGGGGACCGACTATCGTCAACCAACCTCGATTGACTTTGCATCACGATCCATCGTTGAACAAGGCCTTGGCCTCGATGTCATGTCTCCAAGTTGTCACAAGACCTCCCAAGGTGTTCTTCCCTCCGATGTGGATTTGAGGAGCACGCTGACCCATCTTTCTTATAGTATTCGGACCGGGCCGCCATTCTAAGCAATTAGCCCTCAGACGTGTGAGTTTTGTGTGTGTTCATCGTGTTCTTCGCGAGGTGTGTTTGCTCGCTACCTTCTCCTTTCCCTCGCTTTCCATCGATTTGACCACGAGATCCATGAAGATCAGGAACCCAAGAGGTTAACCCCTCCATCATCTGGTATCTGCAGCTTTTGGTTGCCACGGATTTCTCATCGATTTGGTCTTTTCCCCATAAATTCGAAAATTCCACCAAAAACAGCCCCAATTGTGTTTTGATCGATCGTGATTTGAAAAGGCTTTGGTAGGTTTTGATCCGTGTATTACTTGCTAAACTTGTTGATCTACCTTCCTTTGCGGTCCCATAGCCTAATTCCTTGATTTCCCCCTTCGATTTGGTGTTTTTCTTGAAGATTTTCCGCCCAAATCACCCCAAAATTGCGAAAACGCCAAATCTGGCGCCCCAGACTGAAGCAGATTACCGTCCCAAAATCCCAGATTATCGTCACAACCGGATTACCTCTCATCCAAGCGGTACTACCCCCAAAGATCGAATGTAAAAACAGATTCCCCAGATTTCAACCCTCACCGCTGAGCATAACTTTGCATTCTAACTCGATTTTGGTGTTCTTTAGCCTGCTTCAAGAGGAGAAGGAGCTCTACATAATCATCCAAGTTGTTCAAAGTCCGTGAGCAAGGCGGAATGCAAGAATAAAGGGTGAAGATCGTGGATGAAAGGTATAACCTGATAGGGCAAAGGTGTCCGATCTTTCGATGAGATGGCGATAATCGACGGTGGAGTTCGGGCTTGACGATCCGACTACACGCAAGCACGGAGCGCCAATGCAATCGCTAGCCAATCTCCGGAGGTTACCGATCCTGTGAACACGATCACCTGACCAAATGAGGGTCTTAATTCCTACCAAATCGAGAACAAGTAAGAACCAATATTGCAATCAAGATATTGCGGATTAAGAGGAAAGCTTTATTGAAAGAGGTGGGATCCCGAATAGGTGCGGCACAAGAGGCCTCTGATGATGCTCGAGCCTTGGCGGTTAAGACATGGCTAACTTAATGTCTAAACAAAACCGAGTCTAAAGGTTCGCTATGGGCGATGATATGAAGGGGGTTTCGCCAGCCATGGAAGTGGTGGAATCCAACCCTAAAAGTCCTTTTCCTCAAATACGGACTCTAAAAAGTGGCTAATTAAAACTCAAGGAAAATTACATGGGCCTGGCCCAAAATAAAGGTGTCGCAGACCATATTATGCTATGGACGAATTCGTAAAGTATTGATCTTGAATATTTCGCCCAAGCCTTCTTCCTTCATTATGGTGGCCTCAAAGTTCAAATCTTCATCCGTGGCCTTCTTGGATCATCACATGCTTGTCGCCATCACCATGCATGGCCATGCTCCAATGCTTGTCCCTCTCATCCATGCTCGGTCCATCATTCCTAAGAGTAAGAAACATTTCGATTTAGGCAGATCATATTCTCATGTATGTAAGGAATAGTTCCAAGAAACGAAAGTACCGAGAAGTTTAGTTGTTTGGCACGAGATCTTGTGATGGGTCCTGTATGTGTGTTGTCAGAGGTACAACGGTTGTATCAATAGTAGGGATGTCCACATCATGCTCCCTTCTGAATTGAAGTCGCCCCGACGCAATCTCATCTTCCTCACCAAAGTAAGGCTTCAAATCTAATGTTAAATGTAGGACTAACTGCATTCAAAGTCTACAGTAACTCAAGTTTATATGCATTATCATTGATTCTCTAACACCTTAAAGGGACCAGAAGACGTGGCATTAACTTAGACTTATGTAAATCAGAAAACGATCTTTACGCAAATGTAACTAAACAAGATCGCCAACATCAAACACAACATGCTTTCTCCCTTTATCCCCAGAAGTTTATACTTAGCATTCATGTGTTCAATGTTATCTTTAGTAGTCTTATGCAAGTTTAATATCATTTCAATGCTGTGTAGCATCCAAATTATGTTGCAATCAAGAAGGTAAAGGCAATAAATCAATAGGTGCACGAGGAACAAAACCATACACAATCTCAAATGGGCACATCTTTGTGGTAGAATGCAATGAACGATTATAAGCAAATTCTATATGGGGTAAACACTCTTCCCATAATGTTAAGTTCTTCTTTAAAACAGCCCGCAACATAGTAGACAAAGTTCTATTTACTACTTCAGTTTGTCCATCAGTTTGGGGATGACATGTAGTACTAAAAAGCAATTTAGTCCCCAACTTAGCCCATAAACATCTCCAAAAGTGGCTAAGAAATTTAGTATCACGATCAGAGACAATAGTATTTGGCACACCATGCCAACGAACAATTTCACGAAAGAACAAATCAGCACTATGCACAGCATCATCCGTTTTATGACAAGGAATAAAGTGTGCCATCTTAGAAACCGATCCACAACAACAAAAATACTATCCCTCCCCTTCTGTGTTCGTGGCAATCCCAAAACAAAGTCCATAGAAATCCTCCCAAGGAACACTAGGAATGTGAAGAGGTATATACAAACCATGTGGATTAAGGCGAGACTTAGCTTTTGACAAGCATTGCATGTACACAAATCTCTCAACATCTCGACGATACGTACAAAAGAAGTGTGTAGCAAGAACATCCTCCGCCTTCGACACCAAAGTGTCCCATCAATCCTCCTCCATGCGCCTCCGTAACAACAAAAGACTAATGGTAGCTATCTCGAATGCATAGTTTGTTAGCACGAACACAACCATTTATTGAAGACTAACTTGTTCCAAGTTCTACCATCTCTACAATTCTGCAACACATCTTTAAATTCAAGATCATGCACATATTGTTCCTAATAGTTTCCAATCCAAATATTTTGAAGTCAAGTTGAGATAACAAAGCATAATGACAAAGCATCAGCAATAATATTATCTTTACCCTTTTGTGTTTGATAACATAAGGAAAGACTCATAAATTCAACCCACTTTGCATGACGACGATTCAACTTAGCTTGACTACGAATATGCTTCAAAGATTCATGATCGTAATGAATAACAAATTCCTTAGGCCATAGATAATGTTGCCAAGTTTCTAATGTCCCAACCAACGATATAATTCTTTATCATAAGTAGAATAGTTCATCAGCCCCACTCAATTTCTCACTAAAATATGCAACAAAGTTTTCCTCTTGTAATAACACCCTCCCAAACCAATTCCACTAGCATCACATTCAAGCTCAAAAGTCTTAGTAAAATGTGAAGTTGTAGTAAGGGAGCATGTGTTAGCTTATCTTTCAATATGACGAAGGCTCGTTGTTGCATCGCCCCAAACAAAGGGCACATCCTTCTTGGTAAGCTCATTCAACAAGGCAATTGATCCAAAGTCTTTGACAAAGCGCCTATAAAAACCAAATGAGGCCAAGAAAAACTCTCACTTGTGTGACCGTTTTGGTCATGCCAATTTTCAATAGCTTCAATCTTGGCCGGATCCACTTCAATACCTCGTGATGTAACAACATAGCCAAGAAACGCAACTCGATTGGTAAAAGGTGCACTTCTCAAGGTTACCAAACAAACGCATCACGTAAAGCATTGAAAACAAAGACGAATGGTCCAAATGTTCCTCTAAAGATTTGCTATAAATCAGAATATCATCAAAGTAGACTACCACAAAACGCCCAATGAAAGCACGAAACTTCGCTCATTAATCTCATGAAAGTGCTAGGTGCATTAGTTAAACCAAACGGCATTACTAACCACTCATATAAACCGAACTTAGTTTTAAATGCTGCTTTCCATTCATCTCCTAATTTCATAATTAATCTGGTGGTAACCACTACGCAAATCAACTTTAGAAAACATGGTAGAGCCACTCAATTCATCAAGCATGTCATCTAAACGTGAATAGGGTGACGATATCGAATAGTAATATTATTGATAGCTCTACAATCAAGACACATGCGCGAAGAACCATCTTTCTTAGGCACCAAAAATAATAGGAACAAAGACAAGGGCTAAGGGACTCACGAATATGATCTCTCCGAGTAATTCCCGAATTCATGCTGTATCTCCTTTGTCTCCTCCGATTGGTTCTATATGGCGCGGTTGGGCAACGTGGCACCAGGAATTAGATCAATTTGATGCTCAATTCTCTAATAGGAGGTAGTCCCGTGGCAACTC
Organism: Avena longiglumis; assembly: GCA_030063025.1. Taxonomy (NCBI): domain Eukaryota; kingdom Viridiplantae; phylum Streptophyta; class Magnoliopsida; order Poales; family Poaceae; genus Avena; species Avena longiglumis. Next base: position 338,225,541 of record CP125976.1, read on the forward strand.
AATGAAATACGCCCTCATATTCCTCGCAAAGGTTAGCAATAGGTGGCAAAGAAGGAGGCATATCCTCAAATGAAAACAAAACCTCTTTGCATACAATTGCATAACATTGAGTATTGTTTACATCTAGTTCAGCAATATCAATTTTATTTGCAAGCATACATGGACTCTTCAAACTAATTTCGTGAGTATGTAGAATCAGATTTAGTGTTCTTTGGTGGTATAAAACTGGCAGAACAACTGATTCTCACTTTTATTTTTCTCCTCGCTTTAGCTCTACTAGCTCTAGCAAGATCATCTTTAAAATCTGTTCGAGTCATAGGTTTTAGACCAATTTTCTTTCCATCATGCATAAGAGAATAGTGGTTAGTTTTGCCATTATGAATGATTCTATCAAATTGTTATGGTTCACCAAGTAACAAAGAACAAGCTTGCATAGGTACAACATCACAATCAACAAAATCGTAATATGTACCAATAGTAAAATGCACGCACTGCTCTTGTTACCTTGATCTTAGAACTCTCAAACCATTGGATGTAGTATGAATGTGGGCGTTGTCTGTTGGAAGCGCAAGCTTCTACCATGTCAACACCGCCGATTATTACAACCTCCATCAATGATGATCCGTATAGCTCTTTCCTTGACAACACCACGCGTTTGGAACAGTTGTATGCGTTGATCTTGCCTGCATTTGCTCAATTGCACACTCAATACACGCTGTAATTAAACTCTTGTATTGATCAAGAA